>CAUYUJ010011396.1:0-10000 GCA_963575745.1 Prorocentrum cordatum | reverse complement strand
ATGCTGAAGTACAGTCAGGAAGCGTACAATGCAGTACTGCTGTACGGCACAGGCAGAAGACAGTTCGTGGCACAGGTCGAAGAGCGGCTGTCGGAACACAAGCAGCAGTTCGAAGAGTGGGAGTTGGCAGGAGATGTGGACCAACTTAACGCGGGCATCATGCAGATTGTACAAGAGGTCGCAGCAGAGCAATTGCAGGAGTCTCCAGGGTACGTTGAACAAAGGGAAGCTACATTGGCACAGAGCTCGCAATTGAAAAACTTACTCAAGGCGAGACGTCAGGCCAAGGAGAACGAGACGAAGTACCCTGATGAACGCAATATTGAAGTAGCCAGATTAAGTCGACAGTTGAAGAAGTTTAAGACGCAGTTTATTCAATCACTTATGGAAAAGAAAAAAAACCCATTGAGGGGCTTTGGGATGCGTGGAAAGCCAGGATTCTACGACGCCCACAAGATAGCGAGACTATTGGCGGGAACTTGTCGTGGGCCGCGAGGCCGACGGCACAACAGAGTGCCCACCTCAAGGGCATCGGCAGCAGAATGGATCGACAAGTTCCAGCTGGCAGGAGAAGAAGGTGGGGCACGAGCGCAACTGCTAGAGAGATGTGAAGAACCTGAAGCTTGTTCTGGATTCTGGAGATTACCGTTCGAGCAGTCTGCGGAGGAATCGGGTTTCATGAAGGCTTCACGCAGCGCACATCACAAACCTTCGTATCTGGAATGGATCAGTCCCAACGAGACCGACGAGATGCTGGACTACACAGCTATTCATGAGGACACTTTATTCATGGTGGAGCGACTCAGGAAATCCCTGAGGCGACTGGCGTCATGGAGAGTACAACCCAGCTGGTCGGCACCAGGGGATGTACTTAGAGTTTTAGCAATACCAAACTGGTATGATCGACCTCAGCGGGGAGGTGGGCTGGGACTACAGACAGAGGATGAAAAGATTGAAGCGCCAGAGTTTGAGCGGGTCCTTTACTTGCTTTGCAGCTGTATCAGAACGGTCGAGAGAGCACCCGCAGCTTGGCATCAGGCCGCGTGCCGTCGACTTGCGAAACGCAATGACAAGCTGGGCACGGCGGCGGAGAGACCAACCATGGTGTTCTGTGGGCTTGGCAGGTCATTCTATCGTTCTCTGATGAAGAAGGATCAACACTACGAGTATTGGGCTCATGGGGGCATATCTCACGGACGTCGAGAAGATGCAATGTTGGTTCAACAATGTGGATCAGCGGGGCTTCGAATAGCAGGAGTGGCACATATAACGAGGTACCATGACGCCAGCAACGCCTTGCATTGCGTGCACAAGGATATTGTAGAACGTGCTGTATCGGAATTGGTGCAGGAGGGCAAGGAAGATTTCTTTCTCCAGAGGATCTACAACAGTACGTTTGTGATTGCGGACGGACATGCCAGTGCACACATGGCAAACGGGTGGGGTGTACTTCCAGGTGGTCATGCTGCCACTAAGCTGTTTGTGAAAACGTACGGATACGGCGTCGAGTCCATGATATCGTTTCTCGATCAAGATCCATGGCAGAGAGCCTTGCACATGACAATGCCAGATGCCATCCAGTCGACGCACGACCAGAGGACCGTCGACCTGGCCACCAGCGCCTTCGTCGACGATGTCGCTCGGAAAATCATGGGGGCTGATCAATATCACATCCAGAGAGTTGCTTCATGGGAAAACCGAGTTTTTGATCACGGGCTAGAGGCAGTTGGAGGAGCTCAAAATCGGGATGAACAAGTCAACTTCGTCCAGGGAGCGGGCCCCACAGCGTCGAAGTTCAATCGAGCTTTTCATTCGAAACGTTTGGAACTTGAAGACAAAACAGTTCCGGCGGCTCGATATCTCGGGGGGCAACAGCATTACAATGATGGGTTTTCTGCTGAGAAACATGTTCGACTTCAGGCTGTAAAGACAGCTTGGTTCAAAATGGGGGCGTTCTGGACTATTACACAATTGAGTATGCGTTTCAAGGGTATTGTGTTTGCGGGGTTGGTCATCAATGCGGCCCTTTCGGGGCTGGAAGCTTACGTTCTCAACGTGAAGACGCCCATCACCAGGCAATCCCTGAAGCCCCTGCAGCAGCAGATCTATAAGTACGCACGCGTGGTCCTACAAGGGAAGCACACACACATCGTTCTGAACACAAAGTACGTACACCGAGTAATCTTGAAGTACAGCGCCGGATGAAGTTCGGCGGCCTTTTCGTCGAGCTCAGGATCAGACGTCTGAAGTGGCTGCAGGATATTGTTGCGAAACAGCGTGGTCATCGTCAGGTCATCGCAGCTCTGGTTGGACAGGCACAGCGTGAGGCTGCGCACTTTGAAGTCTCGACTGATGGCGAGGTCCTCCCCACGGCCCATGCGTGGACCAAACAGTTCTGGGCCGATGTGCAAGCGCTCCTTGAGATAGACGAAGGGTGGGAGCTCGACTCAGAACTTGAGGGCAAGTTTTTAAAAGATGTTTTCGGGTGGAGCCCGAGATGTTTCCTGAAAATCGATGTCGCGCAGCTCAGGGCTAAGGAGCTTGCGGTCTCGATCCCTCCTCCTGGGCCAGGACCGTGTGAAGTTACCCAACCTGCCGCCCCGACAGAGGGGGGGATCTGTAAAGTTTGAGCGTCCAGTTTGTAGGGGTAGTTTTATCTCTCAGAAGGCCTTAGTTGCCCATATGAACCGTGTATGTGCACGATTAGGAACAGATAGAGGCCCCCTGCTAGAAGCTAAGTGTAAGACGAATGGAGTGCCACATGCCGTTACACTTTCAAACTATTGCCTGCTCTGCCAAAGGACATTCGCGGACAGGGAGACGGCGCAGTGGCACCTAGCAGCAGCACTCAGGCATAAGCGTTGCATGACAGATTTTAGTTCCAGAAATCCTGAGCGAGTGGCGCACAAGTGCATGCAGTGCACCCTCTGTAGCTTTTCTGCTCCAACACCAGAGCAACTCGATCGACATTTTGTTGATGCACACTTGGCGCAGTATCTTGACACGCACATCCTTTCGCTAGATGTCGAAGTGGCTGGCGGCAGCGCAGGCCCGGGAGCCATCGGAGGGCGAGAACCAGAGAGCGAAGAAGGTGAAATCGGAGACGGGCAGCCTGGAGAAGAAATGGGTTCTGCAGCTCGAGGCTCGGATGAGAGAACGCGAAGCCAACGGCGCCCACTTCAGGTCCCCAGCGGGCCATCCTGTGCCAATGAACATGAAAAAGGCCACCGCAGACTACGACGCCCAGGTCAAGCAGCAGGGAAGCGGGCACCAGCTGGGCAGTCCGCACCTCCACGCCTTCGCCAGTCTTCTAGAGTGCCTCAAGGACACAAACACTGAGGGAAAGCCAGACGAAATCAAAGTGCTGTCCATGGCAATAGGCAGGCTTCACAAGGCGGCAGTAGACAAAGGGCAACCCTCGGACATGGAAGACTTCGTGCACTCGTGCAGGGTCAGTGACTATCACGTCAAGACGGGGAGCCAGCCGCTGTGCAGGATCAACTTCGCGGTGGAGGGTCACTGGCCAGTGCGTCGTACGATGGCGGAGGAGCAGGAGCTAGGAGGCATAGAGTCGCATCCGCTCGAGCTCGATGTCAACCTGAAGTACATCCACGTCACCGTCTCCAGGCTACTTTCTCTCGCAATGAGGGCGGCAGGGGTGACAAAAATGCCAGGGAAAGCACCAGTAGGGGGTCTAGCGCACAGCATCAGAGGCAAGCAGTAGCAGCGAGGTTGATTCAAGCAGCCACGCGTCAGATACCAGCAGCCAGTAGCAGCAGTTCCTCTGAAAGTAGGTCTAGCAGGGGACCTGTCCTCCCTCCTTCCCCGCCTCTTGAGCCTCCTCCCCCTCCACCCGTTCCCTCCTCAGAGACCTCGTGGGAGCAGCGTTTAGCTGCACTTCATTGGAGAGTTTTGCAGAAGGACACCAGGGGCCGATGATGATTTAACATGCACCCCCGTGCCTTGTCTGCCCCACAGTGCCATGTCGGCACACTCGTGGGGCTGACGTGGCCTTGCGTTCCCGTGAGTGCTAAATGGCCCCCTGGTGGACTGCCTATCTTCAAGGTAGAGCGATCTTTGACCAGGCTCTGCGGTGCAGGTGCGTTTGAAGGGATTTGGACAGTCAGTCAGTCTCCTCCTCCTCCTCCTCCTCCTCCTCCTCCTCCTCCTCCTCCTGTGTCAGAAACCATCGCGCAGGTCGTCACGACAGGATCTCGGGCGGGGCTATAGGACAGGACTGAACCCGTGCCAGAGCGTTCCGGAACGCTCTCAGAGTCTTCCGGAGCGTTCCGAAAAAGCCGCGGCTCCCGATAGTTCCTCCAGAGCCGCTGGATCTCAGAGATTCTCGACTTATCCTTGTCCGAATTTATCCTCGGCCTGGCTTCGTCTCATGAGGAGAGTGTTTTCTTACCCTCTGAACCACAACCCGCGTTGTGACCCTTCCCCTCCCCCCCTCCCCCCCCTAACGTCACGCTCCCCCCCTACCAGTGCGCCCCCGGCACTGCCGCAGTGCGTCCAGCACCACAGTCTGGGGGGTGGGGCGCTGCGTTATGCCCCCCCCCGCCACCCCCCCAGACCCCCGACGTCATGATTTCTTCACGACGCGACCCCCAGAGGTCTGGACCCATTCCCCGGGACTGGTTTCTCACCCTGGTTCGTTTTGTTGGCGGTCCCGAGGCCCAGCAAGGGCCCCCCGGGGCCGAGAGCAGCGAAACACCGTGCGGCGTGGTTTTTGCCATGACTCGAGGGGTCTGGGACCCCCCCTCCCGCCAAGAACGCCCGCCATGGCCGCGGATAAAGAAGAGGCGTTCCACTGGGAAACGGAAACCCCTGACTCCAGATCCGCCCTATTTTGGTTTTTAAAACTGCGTCGGAAATCCACCTATAAGAAGCCGAAAAGGTAGGGCGGAAATTTCTGCACCCAACATAAAGTAGGGCGGAAATCCACAGAAGTAGGGCGGAAACAGCAGCAGAAAAGTAGGGCGGAAATTTGCATCAGCGGGGCTTGAAAAGTAGGGCGGAAATTCCAAGCCCTACTTACGAATTTCCCAATCTAGGGCGGATCCGGAGTCAGGGACGTTTCGTAAACATAAAAACTCGGAGGTCCGCGCGGATTTCTTGGCGCCAGAGGCGCCTCCAGGGGGGTCCAGCGCGGATCTAAGAAATCCGCGCGGACCTCCGAGTTTTGATGTTTATGTCATTCTCCTTGTGAGGAAAATCCTGGAGGCCTCGCGCGGCGCTTAATAGTAGTATGATCTAGTCCAAACGTCAGTTCCGCAAGCTATGGGGCGACGCTCGCGCGGCGATGCTCCGGAGTCAGTCCGACGTAATCCGACGCAATTCCGACGTGAACCCGACGTAAATCCGACGTGGATCTGACGCAAATCGCGTCTCAAGTTGCCGCGCGAGGCCTCCCGGAGGAGGAGGAAGGAAGAGGAGGAGGAGGAGGAGGAGGAGGAGGAGGAGGAGGAGGAGGAGGAGGAGGAGGAGGAGGAGGAGAGGAGAGGAGGAGGAGGAGGAGAGATGGAGGAGGAGGAGGAGGAGGGAGATGGATGGAGATGGAGGAGAGATGGAGGAGAGGAGGAGAGGAGGAGGAGAGGAGGAGAGGAGGATGGAGGATGGAGGATGGAGGAGGATGGAGGATGGAGGATGGAGGATGGAGGATGGAGGATGGAGGGAGGATGGAGGATGGAGGGATGAGGATGGAGAGGAGAGGAGGAGTAGGAGGAGGAGGTGGAGGAGGAGGAGGAGGAGGAGGAGGAGGAGGAGGAGGAGGGAGGAGGAGGGAGGAGGAGGAGGAGGGAGGAGGGAGGGGAGGAGGGAGGAGGGAGAGGGAGGAGGGAGGAGGGAGGAGGGAGGAGGGAGGAGGGAGGGAGGGAGGGAGGAGGGAGGAGGGGGGAGGAGGGAGGAGGGAGGAGGGAGGAGGGAGGAGGGAGGTTGATGATGCGACGCTCGGCTTCGCTGTCTTGCGTGCTCGTCCCACGAGGCAAACCGGTGGGTGGCGCTTGGGACCTCACGAGGATCCACCACTTACGCCACCACCAGTTTAACCTCCAAAGTAGAAAAGATCGGGGCCCTGAACCCCAGTGGGCTCCCCGAAGAAGTTGCCCCTACGCGTGCCTCCACCGCTCCGCGGAGCTCTGAGGGAATGTGCCTGCCTGGCGCGCTCCGCGCGTCTGGCTCTGGCCGCTGCTCAGTTAGTCTCGATGCGGGACAACAGAGCCTCGCTCAAGACAGGTGGTGAGGGAGGAGGGGGGACCACAGACGGCGTCGACGACGTCGGAGGAGACGAGAGCGGAGGGAGAGGGCGGGACGCGCCAAAATGGCTGTCGTGGGCTGCTGCCAAAGCCTCTGCCTGGCTCTCGATATATCTCTGCTCTTCGGGGGCTTCGAGAGCTTCCTGCAGGTGAGAAGAGTCCGACCCAGGAAAGTTGGCGGACTCGGACAGAAATCTGTGCTTCTCTGGGTCAGCTCGTTTGCGATTCTTCGTCTGACCTTTAAAGTCCGAAGGAACCGAGAAACGCTCGTCGGAGTCGTTGCTCCACGGAACAAGGAAATCAAACAGAGAAAACAGCACCTCGGGGAATATCGGTAAAAAACGAAATCCGCATCCTCATTCTCGGAGACAACACATTGCTCCACCGAAGAGAGAATGGCGCGGGCAATAGACCTACAGAGCCCAGAGGGGTAAACCTTTTTTCCCGTGGTGCGAAATTTGTTCCTGTCCTTACCGAGAAGAGTCGAATGTATACCTTTCTCGTGAGAGCATCTGCCTGAACCAGGCGTGCTTCTTAACTCCTCAGCCAAAACTGGCATGCGGATAGAGAGAATCCTGGTAGGTGCACGGCCGACGACTGACATGTCAGTATCCTGCGGCCAGTGCTCGCACTGGTCAAAGTCCGTAACGGATGAGACAGGGGCGGAGCAGAGGGCGACCAACGGAGGCCAGCGAAAGGAGGTGGGAGCGGAGGGGAGCCAAGTGGCGGGGATAGGATGCTCCAGCCACCCGCTGGTGCCCACCTGCAGGTGGACCGAGAGAAGATAAGTAGTGGCAAACAGAAGCTGTGAGCCGGTCTCAACCTGCAAGTGCTGTCGGGTAGTACAACACGGGATGCCCCAGACATGGTCGCTAGTCCTCAAAGGGGGGGGGCCGCCTTCGTACCACCTCGCAGCCGACCAAGTTTCGCAAGGTGGCCCCCCCCTGTGTTGAGGATCCTTCTGGCTCTAATGTGCTCGGCCCAATGCTCAATGGTTTGGGGCTGCGTCAAATCGCCTCTAACAGCGTCCATAGCTATGTCGAGGGATAAACAATATAATGTAAAACGAGGATCCGTGTTGATAGTGCGATCGAGGTGCCACTGGATGTCTCCAGTGCGTCTCATACCCGAAAAACGTTTAAAACAATTATAGCCGGAGTGCAGTATCCCCAAACAGGGTTTTTAGACCCACTGCGGTTTCCAAGGTCGATTGCGTGCCCGCCTAGTGCGGGCTGGCATGGCATGTTAAAACATGCCTCCTCCTCCTCCTCCTCCTCCTCCTCCTCGTCCACCTCCTCTTCATCCCGAAAGGCATCTCGGAACCCAGAGTTGCGAGGATGTCTCCAGCGTAACGGGCTGGACCACCTCGCGCGCGGCATTTCGGACCCCAGAGTTGCGACGATGTCTCGGGCGAAACGTGCTGCGAGGAAGTCTCAGGCGAAACGGGCCGGACCACCTCGAGCGCGGCGTCTCAGAGCTCCGAGTTGCGGGGGCCTCCTGGTGCCTCCTGGGGCCTCCTGGGGACCTCCTGGGGCTTCCTCCCGGGCCTCCTGTGGCCTCCTGAACTCCACCTGAGGTTTCCTGAAGCATCTTGGGGCTCCCAGGGGGGATATCTAACCTGTGGCCGTTTGGGCCTCTCCAAATACAGGGGGGGGCCACAGGAGCAGGAAAAATCAACGAATCGACACCGGATGTGTATTAACTTGACACGTTCTGATAGAGGGCCTCCTGGGGCCTCCTGGGAGCCTCCTGGGAATCTCCTGCGGACCCCTGGGGCCTGTCCTGGGCGTCCTGCGGCCTCCTGAAGCTCTCTGGGACCTCCCCCTCCTCCTGCCTGCTCCCTCATGCACATCATCCGCCTCCTCCTTCTCCCTTCCATCTCCTCCTCCTCCTCCTCCTCCTCCTCCTCCTCCTCCTCCTCCTCCACCTCCTCTTCATCGCGAACGGCATTTCGGAGCCTAGAGTTGCGAGGATGTCTCCAGCGTAACGGGCTGGACCACCTCGCGCGCGGCATTTCGGACCCCAGAGTTGCGACGATGTCTCGGGCGAAACGTCTGACCACCTGCGAGGAAGTCTCAGGCGAAACGGGCCGGACCACCTCGAGCGCGGCGTCTCAGAGCTCCGAGTTGCGGGGGCCTCCTGGTGCCTCCTGGGGCCTCCTGGGGACCTCCTGGAGCTTCCTCCTGGGCTCCTGTGGCCTCGTGAACTCCACCTGGGGTTTCCTGAAGCCTCTTGGGGCTCCCAGGGGGGATATCTAACCTGTGGCCGTTTGGGCCTCTCCAAATGGAGGGGGGGGGGCACAAGAGCAGGAAAAATCAACGAATCGACACCGGATGTGGACGGTTTCTCCTAATGGTGAAATAAGAGTTTTAATGGTGAAATAGAAATCTTAATGGTGAAATAGAATTTCTTAATGGTGAAATAGAATTTCTTAATGGTGAAATAGAATTTCTTAATGGTGAAATAGAATTTCTTGACGGTGAAATAGCCGTGGTGTTTTTGCGTGGTGTTTTTGCGTGGTGTTTTTGCGTGGTGTTTTTGCGTGGTGTTTTTGCGTGGTGTATTTGCGTGGTGTATTTGCGTGTCCGCGACGTGGGAGCTGGATTCTTGACGCTCTGCGCCACTGGCCCATCCAAAAACGATGCCCGGTCAGGTTGAGGTGGCCAGGGAAGCGCAGGAGCAAAGAAGGGGTGCAGCCGCTATCTTTGAAAGGAGAAGGAGGAGGAGGAGGAGGAGGAGGAGGAGGAGGAGGAGAAGGAGGAGGAGGAAATGTGTGAGGAGGAGGACATGGAGGACGACGTATAAAACACCACGTAAACCGCGACCTGCCCCACTGCGCTCCAGGGGCGTTGCAGCGGCACTGCAGCGGCGCTCCAGCTGCGCCCCTGGGCGCCCTGGCGCCGCTCCACGCATGGCAGAAAAAAAACACCACGTGAACCGCGACCTGCCCCACTGCGTCCCCGCGCCGCCACAGCGGCGCGCAAATGCACCACGCAAATACACCACGCAAAAACACCACGCAAAAACACACCACGTGAACCGCGACCTGTCCCACGGCGCTCCGGCGCCGCCACAGCGGTGCAAAAAAACACCACGCAAAAACACCACGCAAAAGCACCAAGTGAACCGCGACCTTCCCCACTGCGTCCCCGCGCCGCCCCAGCGGCGCGCAAAAACACCACGCAAATACACCGCGCAAAAACACCACGCAAAAACACCGCGCATAGCGAAACGAAAAGCACCACTGTCCCACGGCGCTCCGGCGCCGCCACAGCGGTGCGCAAAAACACCACGCAAATACACCACGCGAAAACACCACGCAAAAACACCACGCAGAAAAACACGCCGCGAGAACCGCGACCTGCCCCACTGCGTCCCCGCGCCGCCCCAGCGGCGCACAAATGCACCACGCAAATACACCACGCAAAAACACCACGCAAAAACACACCACGTGAACCGCGACCTGTCCCACGGCGCTCCGGCGCCGCCACAGCGGTGCCAAAAAACACCACGCAAAAACACCACGCGAAAGCACCACGTGAACCGCGACCTTCCCCACTGCGTCCCCGCGCCGCCCCACCGGCGCACAAAAACACCACGCAAATACACCGCGCAAAAACACCACGCAAAAACACCACGCATAGCAAAACAAAAAGCACCACGTGAACCGCCACCTGTCCCACGGCGCTCCGGCGCCGCCACAGCGGTGCGCAAAAACACCACGCAAATACACCACGCAAAAA
>CAUYUJ010011395.1:0-15412 GCA_963575745.1 Prorocentrum cordatum | reverse complement strand
TCATCCTCTTCATCATCATCATCATCCTCATCATCATCATCATCCTCATCCTCATCTTTTTCATCATCATCATCATCATCATCATCATCATCATCATTATCATCATCATCATCATCATCATCATCATCATCATCATCATCATCATCATCATCATCATCATCATCATCATCATCATCATCATCATCATCATCATCATCATTATCATCGTCACCAACACCATCATACAGTGGGGGCCGATCCACAAGAAACCCACCGCAAGAAACCGAACCCTCAAATCCACCGAAGTTTCTTGGTCCAGCATTGGTATCTTGCACATCGGCTGCAAACAAAAAAAAGGGGCACCATGGCCCGAACGGATTATTGATTGCTGGCGTCAAGCCGCTTGACATTGAGAAACCCAAGGCAATCGAAAATGCGAGCTTCGAGCCGTCGAGCATGCGCCCCGAAATGCGCCAGCGCCCACTTGACAGACTGGCAGAACCCCGCGAATGGATGGGCAACGCGGGATTGACAACCCGAGTGGCGGGCGAAGAAACCCAAGGTACCCCGGATGCCCGGAAATTCGTCTTGGAGGTTAGGGCGCGCGCCCCGAAAGTGTCCGACGCCCGAAAAACCCAGGGCGCCCTGGCATTTGCAGGTTCTTCGATATTTCGACGACTTTCCGCGCCAAACGCCAGCCAAAGAGACCCAGGGAACCCTGGCGAAACGTAGTGTTTTTTTTTGCCACGGGCCCCCCACTGTCATCATCAGCATCATCACCACCACCAGAAACGCCAGTATCACCACCATTGTAATCAGCACCATCATCAACAACATCATCGCCATCGTCATTATCACCAGCATCATCAGCATCATCAGCATCATACTCATCAGCAGCATCGGCATCATCATTATCACCATCACCATCGCAATCGGACTGTCATCATCATCATCATCATCATCATCATCATCATCATCATCATCATCATCATCATCATCATCATCATCATCATCATCATCATCATCCGCATCATCATCATCATCATCATCACCAATATCATCATCATCCGCATCATCACAATCACCGCCATCACCATCATCAGCATCAGTAGCATACCCATCATCATCATCATCAGCCGCATCACCATCACCATTACCGCCGATCCACCTCCCCAATCGTTCCTCCTCCCCTTCTCCTCCCCCTCCTCCTCATCATAATCATCATATTCCTCGAATTGAAACGCTCCTCATCACCATCAGCATCAGCAACACCAGCAATTTCGTCGCCATCATAATCATCAGCCTCACCATCACCCCCATCAACTTATCCATCATGATCAACATCACCCCCACCACCAACACCATCATCACCACCATCAACACATCCATCAGGATCATCACCATCATCACCATCATCAGTATCATCCACTAAGGTACTAAAGACTACCATCACCCCAACCACAAGCATCATTGCACATGTCCTTCCCTTCCTCGTCCTCCCCCAGTTCCCCTTCACATCCTCCGCGTCCTCTCTAATTCGAACCCATCCCCCCCTCCCCACATCCTGCACCTGTTTCCTCATGCGGTCGAGGAGATGGAAGAGAAAGGACAAGGGAGGAAGGGAGGAAGGGAGGAGGAAATGGAGGGAGGGAGGGAGGATTTCCCCCCTCTCACCCCCACGGCCCGTGCCAAATTTCCCCACTCTGACCCACGTCTCTCCGCCCCTCAAACAGCAAACACAATATGTCGCGCGGCCACACACACACACACACACACCCTGAGTTCCCCCGAGACGGCGGCGACCAGGTAGTCCCCCTCCACGACCCCGTAATGTTCTTTGCCCCTCCTTCCACTCACAGCTCGTTCCTCACACCTTCCCTGCCTGCCTCCCGCGTTCCCCGCTCCCACGGCACCCACCTCCTTCCGTCACGTTCCTTCGGTTCCTCCTGCCGTCCCTCTTGGCCTCCCTCCCACCTGCCCCTCTATACTTCAAATGGCATCCTG
Source organism: Prorocentrum cordatum (assembly GCA_963575745.1). Taxonomy (NCBI): domain Eukaryota; class Dinophyceae; order Prorocentrales; family Prorocentraceae; genus Prorocentrum; species Prorocentrum cordatum. Next base: position 13,429 of record CAUYUJ010011395.1, on the reverse strand, counting down.
CACTCCTGCCCTCTGTCCCTTTTTGTCCCTCCCTCTTCCCAGGACATCCTCATTGTTGAAAGAGCGTGATCCACCGCCGCTTTGCTGCGGAATTTACCGCCTTTCCTCCGGAGCCCAGGGGTCCAACACCCTCCGAAAATCCCCCCCTTGCCCGAACCCCCCATCCCTCCCTCTCTTGGCAAGAACCCACCCCCACCCCCAGCCCCACCTCACCACTCGCCGCCAGCAAACGACCCCCCAGTCCCCACCACCGTCCTCACCACCGCCCTCACCAGTCCCCACCACCACCGTCCCCACCACTGTCCCATTGTCCCCATCATTCTCCCACTGTCCCCAGTCTTCCCGCCACTGTCCCCACCACGGTCACACTCTCCCCACGGTCCCCACCACTGTCCCGACCAATCCAACTGTCCCGGCTGTTCCCACCACTGTGTCCCACTGTCCCCACTGTCCCCACCGCTGTCCCACTGTGCTGCGCCACTATCCCCACTGGCCCCACCACTGTCTCCATTGTACCATTGTCCCATTGGCCCACCACGGTCTTCACCACCTCCACCACCACCGTCCCCACCACTGTCCTACTGTCCCACTGTGCCCACCAGTGTCCCACTGTCCCCTCGCCACTGTCCCCCCCACCACCGTCCCCGCACTGTCTTCATTGCCTCCACCACTGTCCCCACCACTGTCCCAACTGTTCCCACTGTCCTCATCAATGGCCACTGTCCCCACAATGGTCCCACTGTCCCCACTGTCCCCACCGCTGTCCCACTGTGATGTCCCACTCTCCCCATTGTCCCCGCCAGTGTCCAAGTGTCACCACTGTCCCCACCTGTGTCTCCACTGTACCACCTCTGTCCCATTGTCCCACCAGTGTCCTCACCACCGCCCTCACCTCTGTCCCCGCCACCACCGCCCCCACCACTGTCCCCTCTGTCCCTACTGTCCCCCCCACTGTCCCACTGCCCCCTCACCACTGTCCCCACCACAACCGCCCCCACCACTGTCCCACTGTCCCCACTGTCCCCACAACTGTCCCACTGTCTCCGCTGTTCCCTCCAATGCCCCCACTGTCCCCACCACTGTCGCACTGGCCCCACTGTCCCAACCACTGTTCTAACCGCAGCCCCACTCTCCCAAGTGTCCCCCACTTTCCCCACCAATGTACCACTGTCCCCACTCGCAACCACCATCCCCAGCACCATCCCAACGACCGCCCCCACCACAACAGTCTCCCATACGGAGTGGGGGAGAACGGCGAGTCGTTTGCCGGCGGCGAAGAGGAGAGGGGGGGGGGGGGGGGGCGTTGCACCGGTAGTGACCCCCCCCTCTCCTTGCCATGATGGATCGGAGAGGGGGGGAACCCCCAATGGCCCCCCCCCAGCTTTCGCGGGGGAAAGGTTTGAAACCCCGAGTAGCCCCCCCCCCGATTTCTAATTACCAGCAGCGGCAGAACACGTTTTTTTTCTCATCTTTCCTTCTCTTCTCACTCCAACTCCACTCCTGCCTTTTGTTTGTTGTTCTCTCTCTCTCTCTCTCTCTTTTGTTTATCTCTCTCTCTCTCTCCCTCTCTCTCTCTCTCTCTCTCTCTCTCTCTCTCTCTCTCTCTTTATCCCTCTATCTCTCTCTCTCTCTCTCTCTCTCTCTCTCATCTCTGTCTCTCTCTTCTCTCTCCTTTTCTCTCTCTATATCCTCTTTCTCTCTCTCTCTCTTCTCTCTCTCTCTTCTCTCTCTCTCTCTCTCTCTCTTTCTGTTTTCTAGTTGTCTCTCCTCTCTCTCTCCCTCTCTCTCTCTCTCTCTCTCTCTCTCTCTCTCTCTCCTTCTTCTCTCTCTCTCTCTCTCTCTCTCTCTCTATCTCTCTCTCTCTCTCTCTCTCTCTCTCTCTCTCTCTCTCTCTCTCTCTCTCTCTCTCTCTCTTCTCTCTCTCTCTCCTCTCTCTCTCTCCTCTTCTCTCTTTTCTCTCTCTCTCTCTCTCTCTCTCTCTCTCTCTGTCTCTTTCTCTATCTCTCTCTATATATATATATAAATATATATACACCTATATATACATACATACGTATATATAATATACGTGTGTATATATATATATGTGAGGCTATGTTATAACATATAATATTGCACTATATTATATTGTATTATATTATATTATATCATATCATATTATATTATATTATATTATATTATATTATATTATATTATATTATATTATATTATAGTAAATTATATTATATTATATTATATTATATTGAATTACATTACATTATAATATACTATATTATAATTTATTATATTATGTTACATTATACTATAGTATAGTATAGTATAGTATAGTATAGTATATTATACTATATTATAGTATACTATATATATTATGTTGTATCATATTACACCATGTTATATTATAGTATATTTTATTATATTATATATACTATAAAATATTATAATATAATATAACATAGTATATGATATTGTATTATAATATAATATATTATATTGAAATATATTATATTATACTATATTATATTATATAGTCTCGGTGAGAGAGTCCCACTCAGAGCGAGCCCCGGCGCCCAGCGCCCCGCCCCGGCCCGGGCTCGCCTCCCAGGCCTCTCCAGACCGGACGGGTCCACAGCAGGATCCTACAAGTCGCATCACCTCATCAATCCTTACATGTTGACGGCCGCGCCGCCATGGCGTCGCAGCGCTGACCACCCATGCGGCGACACGCCTTTCCAACAAGCACTGCCCTGGCAACCTGCGTTCCACGAGCGACCTCTGCGCTTCACGGAGTACTGCCACGACCGACGCACCCTCCACGTTCCAGTCCTGGACGGCCGTATTGCCCCAGCACCCCCTGCTCAAGCACCCTGCGGTTTTTCGAACGGACCTCCGCGCAGATATCCGCTGTCTTCGGCGCGACCTCGATCACCGCGGCGCAGCTCTCCGCGGCCAGACCGGCCGGGAGCGAGGCAACTCCTTGGAGCCTCGTTGACACGGTCACCGAGAGGCTCCGCGGATGTGCTGCCCTGCTCTATCGCGAAGGAGTCATGGCTGAGGAACGTAATGCCGGCGTGTCCGAAGCCCCCAGATCTGCGAGCGGTCAGAGAAGGTTGGAAACGACCACAATCTCGGCATCGCCGACGATCAAGGCAAGAAGGTGGCCAGGCAACGCGACGACCATGCTCGACCAAGTGCGTCCACAGGCTAAGAGCTGGACATGATCACCTTGATTTCGCCGCGGAAGTCGGGGCCCACCACGCCCCCCGCGACGTCGATCCCTTCGAGGGAGAGTTCTGAGCGGGGGCGATGCGCAGGCACGCCCCTCGCGGCGCGAGGGCCGGCATGCCCGTCGACGCCTGTTCACGGCCACAGGTCGCGAGACTGGCGTCTGCGCGGGCGAAAAAGTCGTAGTCCGCGGCCCCGGGCGCGCCGCGCGAGAGCGACCGCGCGTCGGGGCCGAGGACCTGGACCTTCAGCTTCTGGAACTCGCGGCCGTCAGCGGCGTCGGAATCCTGGCCGTCGCTGCCCGCCGGCAGCAGCGCGAGCTGCATGGGCGGCAGGCCCCCGGAGCGCGGCTCGAGCTCGTCGCAGTCGTCGACAAGGATGCGCACATGGCCACTCGGCGCCGACGCGAAGTCGAAGCGGATGGCGCCGGGGCCCCGTGCGACCTCGTAGCCGCCTGGTCTGGGAAACGCGAGGCGCTCGCGGTCAGCGGCTGCCCCCGCCGCCGCGTCGCCGGACCGCGTTGAACGCAAACCTAACAGGGCAGGGAGATCAGCGCTTGCGCCTTCGACGGCGGCAACGCGCCTGCCGCGGCGCACAATGCGCTGACTGGCCACGCCGCCGCGGGAAATCATTGCGACGGGGCAGCGAACGTCATCGCTCACCACCTGCGACCCGTTGCCAACTCCTGCTGCGCAGTGGAGACGACACCTTCTCCTCGGAGGGCCGCCGCCGGGCGCGCCGGGCCCTGCGCGCCAGATTCACGGCGAAGCGCGGCCCCCAGAAGTCGCCCCAGGCGCTGGCGTCGACGGCAACGCCAGAGCGACCGACCAGCAAGTCGGCGCTCGCCAGGTAGCACGGCAAGTCGCTTCAGGGGCTCGAGCCCGTCCCCGACGAGGTCGCCCACCATGGGAACATCGGCGCGCTGGGCGGCGCGCCCATGTCCAGCGGGGCGTCGCAAGGCACCGCCGCGCCCGAGGCGGGCAAGAAGCTGACGCACTGCCCGGCGACCGCGCGCCTGGCGAGGCGCCCCGCGGGCGGGGGCTGGCCGCGGAGACTGCGCGGGGCTCTGCTGCGGCGCGGCCCCATTGGCACGCCCCTGTCCGACACTGCGCGGGCCGGCAGCGCGGTCGCTGGAACCGCGGGCACACTGTCCGCCGCCGCACGGGCCGGCGCCGCAGGCACCCGAACCGCCAGTGCACGATCCGCGCCAAAAAGGCGGCACTCGGCGATGACGTCGGCTTGTCCGCGGGACGCTGGACAGCGCACCAAACGGGCGCCCGCGCTCTGCAGACGTTGCAGGTGGCTTGCTTGATGTAAGATGTGGCGGCGCAACATGCGCACCACCGACTCGCCGCGCTGGATGGCCCAGAGGCAGATGGGACGCAACCCGTCGTCGCCGCTGAGCGTCGCCACTACGGGGGGGGAGCAGTCGGCGCAGATGCCAGCACGAGAGGGGCATTAACACGTGTCCCCGTCCAACTACGCGCAGCATGGCGCAGTTGCTCATCGTGCTGCCGCGCGAGCTCATGCGCCTGCTGTGTCATCTGGAACTCGTCGAGGCGCCGTCGTTGCGCGCGGCCCAGGGCGGCGCGCGCGTTGCGCATGGATCGGCCGCAGCTAGGCGCCCAGGCATCGCGGCCGGCGAACCACGTGGCCACTCGCCCGGACGGTTGGCTCACATCGACGCGGCTGTTCTGATAAATGAAAAGAGCCATGCAAGTCCTGGAGAGACTCCCGTTCTGGCGGTTGCGCAGCTGCCAGCGCGGACCGCGGCGTCCACATGGAGCTCGATTCAGATCGATGGCGCGCTGGTGCCGAGGGCTGAGACTGAAAGCATGTACGCCCAGCTCGGCATGTGCACGTCGGCAGACTGGGCTGGGCGCGCGGCGACGCGCGCGTTGAGATCGCCTATCCAGACGCGCCCCTGGGCTTGTCCCAATGGGAATGCACGGTCCACTTGCGTCCACCAGTGCGGCGTTGCTGCCGGTGGTGGCGCCGCTGAGGCTGCTCCTGAAACCGGCGAGGCTGGCGGCGCTTTCCCCGCCGCTGCCTGGCGCCCCGGCGACGCAGTCACCGGGGCCGTCGGTTCTGCGAGAGATTGCGCGCGGCCCGCGAGACCAGCCACCCCCGTCGTCGTCGTCGCAAGTCGGCTTCGCGCAGCGAAGACGAGGACGATGACGATGCCCTTATCCAACTTGACCAGCGGTTGCAGCCAATCGGTTGCCGCGAGCCGTCCGACGAAGAACTTGGAGCGGCCGCTGGCGCTGACGGCCGCGGCGCTGGCGCTGCTGGAGCTGGCTGTCAGCCGCACCTAAGGTCAGCGCTCGGCAGTAAAACACCGTTCCTGGCGCCCCCGGCCACGGGCCGAAGAGCCCCGTAAGTGCCCCTGCTCATCCAGACTGCGTGAGCTCCCGGCATGGGCCGCTGCCAAGAAGGTCCTGGCGGCCCCTACTGCCCCAGACGAGCAAACGGCCAGGGCGAGGTTGCCGACGGCAGCGCGGGGGCGCAGGCGCCGAGGACGGGGGCGCGCCCTCGTCGGCGGCGCCAGGGGCAGTCGCGCACGAAGAGTTCCTCGGAGGCGCACATGTGACATGCGAGAGGCCCCTCGCCAGGGCCCGCGGGCATGCCACGGCGGCCCGAACCCGCGCCCGCGGCCCTGAACTTCCCCCACCCCTTACCTTTGCCTTTCCGGAAGCCCGCGAAGGTTGCCCAGAGGTCGTTCTAGGACAGGGCGGCTAGGAAAGCGCGATAGTGCATACCCTCACCCACGCCCTTCCGTTTGATGACCCTCCGGGCGCGGCGCGCGGGCCTGCGATTGTCGAATCTGCGCCGGCGTGCTTCGGCGCGCTCGCAAGCCCAGAAGAGGCGCGCACCGCGACGTTCCACGGAAATGTCGCACAACGTCGGCGGCTACTCGCCGAAGGGGCCGGCGGCGTCGGCGTCGGTGCCCGAGTCGAACTCCGCTGCCAGGCGCGCCCCCTGCGCCAGCGGCGCCGCGCTAGAGGCGCAGCACCCAGACACAGCCTCGGCCAGCGCCGGGGGGCTTGGCGCCGACCCCTACGCAGCGGGACCCAAGCCGCCCCAGCTCCGCTCCTGCGCGGGCGCAACCGTGAGGAACGCGCGCCGATGGGCAGAGTGGGCCGCCGAGGCGAGGTCGCCTGGCGACCCAACTCTCACGTGCCCAAAGCGTCTCAGCTGGCCTGTCGCATGATGGAGCTGCTGAGCGTTCGCGGGGTAGGCCGCGTCGCAGCGCCCCAGGAGCACGGCGAGTTGGGTGTTCGACGCGCCAACGACGGCAGCAGGAGGAAGCTGAGCCCCTCGTAGCCGATCACGCGTCGACCAGCTTGCCGCGCCCGTTTGCGGAGGATGTCGGACCACGCTCGGAAGTTGCCGATGCGCCCCACGCGGCCGCCGGTCGAAGTTCATCAGAGCCCCAGACATCCGACGTCTCGATTTTTTCGAGACACGGGCCCCCGACCTCCCGACCACTTCCCCGGGACCGGTTCTTCACCCCGAGTCGTTTTTTGACGGCCCCGAGGCCCGGCGAGGGCTCCGACAGGCCGAAAACGAAGAAAAACCTCCGTCTCGATTTTTTCGAGACGCCCGATGTCTGGGGCCGACGCTGCCGACGCGGGCCCCTCCTCGCCCAGCTGGCCGCATTTGTCGGCCACGCTGCGCAGAAGAATAATCATCGGTGGCAATGAGTTGCCGGCCCAAGACGGCCGGCGGCCATCCGCCCACGCACTCGCGCGCCATGCCGGCCAGGCGCGACGAAACATAGGCCACCTGACGAAACTCGTTGGGATCTGAGTTTGCCACTGACCAATTCATCACCTCGCGCGCCCATTTCTGGAAGGGTGCGCGAGCCTGGCGCTGGGGGCCCCAGGTGCGGAAGTGGGGCATAGTGCTGCTGCCGCCACTAGCGTCCACGCAGGCGCCGCGGCTCGCAATGGCACACGCGCCGACTCCGATGGCCTTCCACCCAGAGCGCAGCGCCATCCACAGCTGGGGGCATGAGGGGTCCTCGAGCAGCGTTGCATGAGTCGCCGAGAATACTTGCCCCAGATGTGTGTTTCTCTCCGTCAGCGCACTGGGCGCATGCTTCTGTCGCGCCAGCGCGACGCTCGCGGCGCTCGGAGCATCCCGCGACGCGGCCACGGGAATGTTCTTCGCACATCGTGCGATCACTGTACCGCGCACCGCCAATTGCACGAGGTCGGGCCCCGAGGCGTGGAGCCTCGGAACGACGGGGCCCCAATCGCCACGCCCTCCACCGCATTACCTCGGAGGGGCTGGGAACTCAGTTCCCATGCTCTCCAAGGCATCCCCGCTCGGCACTGGCAACGCATCCGCCAGATGCCTCTGGCCTGCTTTCTTCCCCCAGGGCTCTCGACACAAAATCCCAAGAGGCTCGGGGCTTTGTTCTGACACCGCATATGTAAAAGTTGATGTGAGCTACTCTCTAACCCCTGAGGCTAACACCACGGGCGGGGGCGCTGACTGTTCGGGGCCCACGAGCTGCTGGGGCGCAATCCGACCATGCCTGGGATGGGTCGCAGAACGGTCGTTGTAGATATCGGTGATGTTGTCCTTGATGAAATATTCGTCGCGCGCGTTTTCGGTCATTGGTCCTGGCGGATGGGCGGATGCCCCGACGGACCCTCGAGCAACGTCCCCTGCCATAGTGGAATGGAAAGCACGAAGGTGGAGGTGTTGAAAGCGGTGCGCGCGCTCGTGGTTGCGAATCCTGGCGGATGGGCTGGCACAGCCCCGACGGATCCCAAAGTAACGACTCCTGCCTAAACGAAGGGGGGGAAGGGCACCAAGGCGTGGATGCTGAAAGCGTTTGACCGAAGTCGAAGGCGGCGGAGGGTGGAAGCCATTGCGGTCGACGCGAAGCGAAACATGGCGGCCGTGGTGGGAGCAGGGGTGAACCTGCTCCGCTACCAATTGGAAATGGGGATGTAAGAAGAGAAGCGATGTTTTCCGCAAAGGAAATACACCGAATGATGGTGTATGGCGGAATGTCTAAGGCGCGTCTAAGGCGGGCACAATGCAATGATCAGGCCTTGAACCGAGACTGCGCAGCGGACCAGCGCAGGAGAAAAACAGGGCAATGGACAAAAAAACTACCGTTCGAGTTTTGGAAGGACGAGGAAGCGAAGGGGGGATGGTAGGAGAGAGCACGGGGAAGAAGATAACTGGCAAAGAGAGAAAGAGAACGAGAGAAGAAGCCAGGGGGGCACCTCTCGCTGACACCTCCCTTGGGGAAGTAAAAACGTACCGATATCGCTACTCCCCAGACCTTTCCCGAGGTGCCTTTTGACCAAAACTTCGAAGCGAACCCAACGGTCTCGACGAGGGCCTCCCAGGAGGCCCAGAAGGGGCAAACGAAAAAAGGGTGGCGGTATGGGTACTCTTGCCCTCCTCCGACCCCCTTCCCTCCACAAATCATGCCCGGGCGGCCCGCGCGTAGTGCCGGCAGACCTCCGCCATTCCCTGCGGGCCGGAGGGGGGGGGGGCTGGGTGTACCTACCGCACGCTTCGGGGCCTGGCGGGCGTCCTTTCGGCTGCAGGCGGGTGCTGTCGTGCTTACGCCAGCCCTGCTGGGCGGTACACAGGCGCACCAACACGCCAGGAGGAGCAGGGGAGGGGTATGTATATATCTCGCTGAGTGCAATGCCCACGAGCACAAATGCCGCGGCCTCCCAGGACGTCGCCATGAGGAGCGGGGAGGGGGCGGGGGTCGCATCCGTAGCCAATGTTTTCGGCACTTGTCGCCATCAAGTCGGCTCAGCCAAGAGAGCCGGCTCTGCCTCCAAGTAAACTCAAGATGCTTCCAAGACGGCCGTATGTGGCCTCAAGGCGGCAAAATAGCGCCCCCAAGAAAGCTCAAAGACGTCCCCAGGAGGTCCTAGCGAATCAACATCAAATAATCCCCAAACAGTGCTTGCAATTTGGGGACCTTACATGCTTTCTGAGGAACTGGGCCTGCGTGTTGGTCTGGCGGCTACGTCGCCGCCGTCGCCGCCCCGCCGCCGCCTTGTCGCCGTCAGTCGTTGGGGCCAGCGTGTTGGTTAGGAGGCTGTGTCGCCGCCGTCGCCGCCCCGTCGTCGCCTTGGCGTCGCCCGTACCTAAGCCTGCCTGTCGGTCTGGCGGCTATGTTGTCGCTGTCGCCGCCCCGACATAGATTCCACAACATAGATTGCACAGCATAGATTGCACCACATCGGTTGCGCCACATAGATTGCACCGCATCGATTCGCCTTCCTAGAAAGGTTTGAGGATATACCTCCCCCCCGGATGTAATGGTACGCCTTGTCGCAATGTATATACGACTCTGACCCATCGTCCATCCTGAATATGAATACATACCATCCATGGCAGTCTCTTATCACCCCTCCCCATCCTCTTCCAAAAAGACATGCGCGCGCACTCGGTTATTCAAGGCCATCAATGTTCAACAACCCCTCGCAGAAAATGGGACGAAGTGCACGCGCGCGCGTCGTCGCGCGCGCGTGCCGAAATCCGTTTGAAATATTGCTTACAAATTACCCTGGCGACATACCCAACCCCAACGCAATGCGGGGCATGAGTAGCTTGGGAGACGTGATACGGAGGTGATGACGTGACATGGGCGCATATACTTCTGCAAGCGGCATTCGTGAGGCTCGCAACCCCAAGGGATTGCAATGTCCCGCTCAGATCTGCCTGGTGCCTCGCTCCGCTGGACCCACCAGCAGCCCTCGAAAGTGGCGTCGATTTCGCAGATCGCAGCCCCCCGGGACGGCGAGGTCCCGCTCAGATCCGCGCGGTGCCTCACTCCGCAGGACCCACCAGCAGCCCTCGAAAGTGGCGACAGTTTCACAGATCGCAGCCCCCCAGGGACGGCGAGGTCCCGCTCAGGCCCGCGCGGTGCTTCCTTTCGCAGGAACCACCAGCAGCCCTCGAAAATGGCGACCGTTTCGCAGATCGCAGCCCCCCCAAGGACGGCGAGGTCCCGATCAGGTCCGCGCGGTGCCTCACTCCGCAGGACCCACCAGCAGCCCTCGAAAGTGGCGACGGTTTCGCAAAAAGGTACGAAAATCGCCAAGCCCCCCAGGGACGCGGAGGTCCCGCTTCAGGTCCGCACGGTGCCTCACTCCGCAGGACCCACCAGCAGCCCTCGAAAGTGGCGACGGTTTCGCAGATCGCAGCCCCCCAGGGACGGCGGGGTCCCGCTCAGGCCCGCGCGGTGCCTCATTTCGCAGGAACCATCAGCAGCCCTCGAAAGTGGCGACAGTTTCGCAAATCGCAGCGACCCAGGGATTGCGATGTCCCGCTCAGGTCCGCGCGGTGCCTCGCTCTGCAGGACCCACCAGCAGCCCTCGAAAGTGGCGACCGTTTCGCAGATCGCAGCCCCCCCAGGGACGGCGAGGTCCCGCTCAGGTCCGCGCGGGTGCTCATCACTTTCCCGCAGGAACCCACCAGCAGCCCCTCCGAAAGTGGCGACAGTTTCGCAGATCGCAGCCCCCCAGGGACGGCGAGGTCCCGCTCAGGTCCGCGCGGGTGCATCACCCCGCAGGTCCCACCAGCAGCCCTGGAAAGTGGAGACAGATTCGCAGATCGCAGCCCCCCAGGGACGATCGAGTAACGCGCAGGTCGCGCGGTCCTCACCCTGCAGGACCCACCAAGCAGCCCTCGAAAATGGCGTCCGTTTTTCGCAGATCGCAGAGCCCCCCAGGGACGGCGAGGTCCCGGCTCAGAGTCTGCGCGTGCCTTACCACCGCAGGACCCCCCAGCAGGCCTCGAAAGTGGCGACAGTTTCACAGATCGCAGCCCCCCAGGGATGGCGAGGTCTGATTTGGGTCCGCGCGTGGCGTCACTGTGCTGGGCCCCCCAGCAGCCCTCGAAAATGGCGACAGTTTCACAGATCGCAGCCCCCCAGGGATGGCGAGGTCTAATTTGGGTCCGCGCGTGGCGTCGCTGTGCTGGGCCCCCCAGCAGGCTTCGAAAGCGGCGACAGTTTCGCAGATCGCAGCCCCCCAGGGACGGCGAGGTCTAATCTGGGTCCGCGCGTGGCGTCACTGTGCTGGCCCCCCCAGCAGGCCTCGAAAGTGGCGACAGTTTCACAGATCGCAGCCCCCCAGGGATGGCGAGGTCTAATTTGGGTCCGCGCGTGGCGTCACTGTGCTGGGCCCCCCAGCAGGCCTCGAAAGTAGCGACAGTTTCACAGATCGCAGCCCCCCGCAGGCAAGACAGGAGGCAGGCAGGCAGGAGGCAGGAGGGAGGCGGGAGGAAGGAAGGTGGAGACCACAGTCCCCTACTCAAAACGAATACCCAACCAAGGAGGGTCGGGAAAAAACTAGACGTGGCAAGGAGCTCAAAATCGAGTGCCTCGATGAATTTCGTTTGGTTTACACCAAACATGGTTTCGCAACCAAAAAACTAACCAAGGCATGCGCTTGCGCTCTGGTGTTATGATTCTGTGTGTGTATAGACAAAACGTTCAGGACAAGAAACGGAAGCACGGTGTCTCTGAGCTTGCATGCACGCGCGCATGTATTTGCAACCAACGCGTATGCGCGCACATGGATGCAGTCGCTGGGCTCCCCGAAATGCCCAGATGGTCGCCGCTGCTGGCTCGTGACTAGTGGTTGCCTGCGGTTGCTTTGGTCAGGCGTTGCGCGTGACCTATGCTTGTGCGTGCGTATGTGCATGTGCATGTGTGTGCGTGTTATGTGTGTGTGCCTGTGTGTGTGTGTGCGGCTGCGTGCCTCCTCCTACTCCTTCTCCTCCTCCTCCTCCTCCTCCTCCTCCTCCGCCTCCGCCTCCGCCTCCTCCTCCTCCTCCTCCTCCTCCTCCTCCTCCTTCCTCCTCCCCGCCTCCTCCTCCTCCTCTCCTCCTCCTCCTCCTCCTCCTCCTCCACCTCCCCTCCTCCTCCTCCTCACTCCTACCTCCTCCTCCTCCTCCTCCTCCTCCTCCTCCTCCTCCTCCTCCTCCTCCTCCTGGTCGCTAGCTCTGGAGCAATTCGGATGCTGCCCCATTCACGTGCAGGACAGGCCTGGAGAACGAGGGGGGGCGTCGGGCAGCCGCCCAGACGGGCGGCCTGAGCCCATCAGAGCTGATCCACGGGCTCTGGCCCGCTCGCGGGCCTGGGAACCGAGGGCCCGAGCCTCAACCACCATCAATCCAAAAATCCCTCCTCATCCTCCTCCTCCTCCTCCTCCTCCTCCACCGCCTCCGCCTCCGCTCTCCGCCTCCGCACTTCCGCTCCATCCAGCCTCCGCCTCCGCCTCCGCCTCCGCCCTCCCGCCGCCGCTTCCGCCTCCGCCTCGCCTCCGCCTCCGCCTCCGACTCCGCCTCCGCGTTCCGCCTCCGCTTCCCGCTTCCTCCTTCCTCTTACTCCTCCTCCTCACCCTCCGCCGCCTCCTCCGTCCTCCGCCTCCTCCTCATCCGCCTCCGCCTCCTCCGACTCCGCTCCGCCTCCGCCTCCCCCTCCGCCCCGCCTCCGCCTCCGCCTCCGCCTCCGCCTCCGCATCCGCCTCCCTCCGCCTCCGCCTCCGCCTCGCTTCCGCGTCCCCGCCTCCGCCTCCGCCTCCTCCTCCTCCGCCTTCCTCCTCCTCGCCTCCGCGTCATCCTCCTCCTCCGCCTCTCCTCGTCCTCCTCACCTCTTCCTCCCTTGCTCCTCCTCCTCCTCCGCCTCCACCTCGTCCTCCTCCTCTTCCTCCTCTTCCTCCTCCTCCTCCGCCTCCTCCTCCTCCTCCTCCTCTTATTATTATTAGTATTATTATTATTCGTCTTCGTCGTTTTATTCGTATTATTCTTCGTATTCGTAGTATTCTTTTGCTTATTCGTATTATTATTATTATTATTATTATTATTATTATTATTATTATTATTATCATTATTATTATTATTATTATTATTATTATTATTATTATTATTATTATTATTGTGCCTTAGTATTAGTATTATTAGTATTCGTCTTCTTCTTCTTATTATTAGCCTTCTTCTTATTCTTCATATGTTTATTAGTCTTATTCTTCGTCGTATTAATAGTGTTCGTCGTCTTCGTATTATGGTTCGTCTTCTTCGTATTATTATTATTAGTATTATTATTAGTAGTATTAGTATTATTATTATTATTAATAATAATTTTCACACTATTAATATTAGCAATATTAATAATAATAATAGTAGTAATATTATTATTATTAATAATAAT
>CAUYUJ010011394.1:17500-23117 GCA_963575745.1 Prorocentrum cordatum | reverse complement strand
CCTCTCCTCCCTCTCCTCCTCCTCCTCCTCCTCCTCCTCCTCCTCCTCCTCCTCCTCCTCCTCCTCCTCCTCCTCCTCCTCCTCCTCCTCCCCCTTCTCTCCCTCATCTCCCTCATCCTTCTCCTTCGCCTTCTCCTCCTCCTCATACATAATCATCATCCTTCTCCGCCCTTCTTCCCCTCATACTCTCACTCCTCCTCCTCATCCTCCTCCTCCTCCTCCTCCTCCTCTTCCTCCGTCTCCTCCGCCTCCTCCGCCTCCTCCTCCTCGAGATCCTCCTCCTGCTCCTTTGCCCCCTCGTCCTCGTTGTCCCTCGTTCGCCTCGCTCGCGCGCCGCGAGCGATCGCAAGGCCAGGCACCGTCGTCATCGTCGTCGTCGTCGTCGACGTCGACGACGTGGTCGTGGTGTCGTCGTGGTGATCTCCCTTGTCTTCGCCGCGGTGGCTCGTCGCCGGAGGTTCCGGCGGCTGGTGGCGGGTCGCCTCGCGATCCGCGATCCGGGGGGGGGGGCCTTCCCGCGCGTCGCGAGCGATCGCACGGCCAGGTGCTGGAGGCGCTCCCATGGACGGTCGGCCCGGATCGTAAGGATGCACGATAAGCCTGCAAGGGCCTTGTATACACCTTAGGCGATGCTTAAGAAAACTTAAGTTTTCGGCCAGAGTCTCGATTATTCTTAACGTTTCAATGCAAATCGTAAGATTTTAATAGAAATGTTGGGTCTTTATTCAAGTTCTGAGAGTATGAATTTCTTAACCCATGATTTCTTAAGCATTTCGCAGGGTGTAAGGCCCGTTCGACACTTTGCGAGCGGGGCGCGGCCAACGGAAGTGGCCAAGGCTGGGCCGAGGAGGCAAGGATGCAGGGGTACCCTTGGGAAGGTTGCCCATCCTTGCCATGCGGGTCGACTGCAGTGACTGCAGGGTTAGGTCGGGCGCGTCCTCCTATACAGGCGGATTTTGGGTGGAACAACGAGAAATGCTTTAAAAATATCCAAAGATAGTAAAGAATTGCAAAAAGATTCGCCCCGTACGATGTTTTGACTATTTTTCTGAACATTCCCCCTGTAGAGGGACAGGCCCTCCTGAACTGTGGGGGGCAGTCGCGGCGCTCCCAGGGCACCAGCGGCGCTCTCATCCTTGATCGGCTACACGCAAGAATGACCCTGGGCAAGAGTGACCTTTCGTGCGCGGCTTTTTGGGGGCCGCGGGGGGCCAAACCTGGGCGCGCAACCAGCTGCTACTGCTTCGTTTTCAGCCATCTGGGGACTCATCTGTGCCCGGACCAAAGGTCACTCCGGCGAAAGGTCACTCTTGCGTCTAGTCGACTTGAGACCCTGGCGTTGCAATGTTTACGAGCCGGGCGTTTTCGCCCCTTTGCGAGCCCGGGGGCCCTCGCAGATCGCTCCAGCTCGAAGAGTGGCGCGGAGAGGTCGGGTCTGGCCACCAGCCTCGAACTCATCCCTATCCCTAAGATCGACACGCCAGAAGGCGATGAGAATCTTGGGGATGCGCGCCTTCAAAAAATAAGGGAATCCCCAGGATTGGCATCGTGACGAGGAGATGCCCAGCATAGGGATAGGGATATGTTCCAGGCTGGCATTCTGGGGCTCCGGGCGTGATGCTTTGCCATGTTGCGTTCTTTTTTTGGTCGGAGTAGGCGGCGCCGGCGGCGCTCCCAGGGGACCCCGTGCTGCTCCCAGGGGCGCGAGCAGCCATCCCAGACCCCGTCGAGACACGAGAGAAAGCATCGCGGCGGGAGGTCTTTCCCTGTGCTTTCGGCCTCTGGGATCCCAGACCCCGTCGAGACACGAGAGAAAGAATCGCGGCGGGAGGTCTTTCCCTGTGCTTTCGGCCTCTGGTAGCCCCTTCCGGCCCTCGGGACCGTCAGGTCGCGGCGGGAGGTCTTTCCCTGTGCTTTCGGCCTCCGGGGGCCCCTTCCGGCCCTCGGGGCCGTCAGGCAACGACTGAGGACGAGCAGCCGGTCCGAGGGCACGGGCCGAGACCTCTCATGAACCAAGCCATGACGTCGGGGGTCTGGGAGGGGACCCGTGCTGCTCCCAGGGGCCCCAGCAGCAACCTCGGGTTCCCTTCCAACGAGGGGTTGAGGGGCAACGATACGGGGGGACTGGCATAGGAGGGGGTACATCGACCTGGAATCAGGGATACATCGCCGATTGATCGGCGATAGGTCTCCGATCGTGAATCCGCACCTGCCTGGGCAGGTTGGGGCTGTCCAGCCCTGGGGGTCGATGCTTCCCCCCCTATGCCCATCCCCCCCGATCGTTGCCCCTGAGGGGTGCGGGAGGTGATGATTTAGTCAGTGGCGCACTCGGACCTCAACGAGTTTCCCCAGGCGGCCTACGCCTCGTCTCGTCTCACCGGGGCAGCGCTGCCATGGGGGGCACCGGCGGCGCTCCCGGGGGGTCTGGTGCAGAGGCCGGTGTCTTGCAAATGGCCGCCCAGTGGCCCAGGAAGAAACCGACGCGTTGGACACCTGAGCCGAGCATCGTTGCCAGTCGAGTCAAGCTCGTGGTTGCACATGATGTGCATGAGTTGCTGCAGGTGTGCAAGTATATATAGACATATGCATGTCTGCATCATGGCGTAGAGGTGTTGCGAGCCGTAGCCGCCGAGGCTCGGATCTAGGAGTCGCAAGACGCATCCCAGAGCCAGGCAGAACAACTGCGCCATCACAGCTTGAGGGCTCTTTGGTAGTATCGTGTCTAGCTAGTTGCCACCCCACGACGCAGGAAGAAACCGACGCGTCGGACACGTCCGACTCTCGTGAGAGGCGGCCCGCGAAGAGGTATGGGATGAGACACCCAAGAAGCAGAGCTCCTGCTGTCAGACCTGATGGCCAGAGATCGGGACGGGTGTTTTTGTAGTCTCTGTGTCTTTCACTTGACATGCGTCGCTTACAGCACATCGCCGGCAACATGGTGCGGGCCTCCTCAGATACCAAGACCTCCAACGTCTCGAGAAACTCGAGACTGAGCTTTTTTTTTGTTTTTTGTTTTTGAAGCTTGCCACCTCAGGGGGGCCTCGCTGGGCCCGGGACCATCAAAGAACGACTCGGGATGAGGAGCTGGCCCCCTGCAGACGGCCCGGGCCTCGGGAGATCCCGTCTTGAGAAACCCGAGACGTCGGACGTCTGCGCAGGTGTCGACAGCCGAAGCCTACCCGGGCCAACCACGGACTCTCCGGAATCGACGGAGGGCGGGGGCACAGTCGAGCTCGATTAGAGAAGCCACGCAGGAGGGCATAAGACCCTGTCCAGGGCCACATACTGCCACAGGAGTGTAAGAGAAGGCATGGGTCGCGAGGCTCAGGGCACAAAGGCACCCTTGATCTGGCAGGGTCGGCCGGCTAATCAGGGCCGACTGTCGGTCTCGAATTTCGCCACGTGTTCCACGAACTCCGAGCCCTGTCCCCGCCGCCCACCGAGGGGGGAACAGCAGAAGGGGCGGGCCTCCTTTAGAGGCCTCTTAGATGGGATCCGAGTAGACGGAGTCGGAGGATCGCGCCGCATCGCCGACGCTTCGGCAACGTTAGCGATGCACCGGCGCCGTTGGCGTGAGGAAGTCGGGCTCCACATCGAGCCGCACCGCCGATGCATCGGCGTTGCGGCGCGATCCTCCGACACCATCTGCTCTGACCCCATCTGGGATGCCGAGATCCTTGGAAGGCTCAGGCCCTGAGATCTGGGCATTCTGCCGGTGGTCCTCGTCGCCTGGCTTTTTGCGGGCCACAGCTCGAAGCTCCGGCAGCCGTCCGGGACGCTCCGGGCACGCCAGGAGCACTCTCGACGAGGCGCAGCTGATGGAATCCACCCGGAAGCCTGGAAAACTTGAGAACAACCCCAACCTCCCAAAAAATGTAGGATTTTTTCGGCGAGGGCCCCACCCCTCAGGGCTCCTTTGAAACCGCAGACAAACCATTTTGGTCGTCCACATGGCTAATATAGAGCTGACATAATGCATCTACCTCGCATAGAGCTGTTGGGCTCTGTTGGTCGCTATTGGGCGCTACTTGGCGCTACGGAGCGCATTGAGCGCTATTCACCTGTATATATTCAATCCAAGACGAGCGGAAGCTACCCTGATTTACTATCTAAGGTCTAAGGCCCCAATCTTAGACCCCTGGAACACAGGACGGGCGGTGGGGTCGCCCGATCGATCTGGGAAGGTCCGGGCGCCCGAACCCTTGCGAAAAAGCCCAGCGTGGAAGATTGCGCAACGCCCAGCAAAGAAGATTTTGCAACGTCAGATCGTCTTATTGAAAACACCCAATGTGAAACCCTGCGAAAACACCCTTCCCCAGTGGGTATTTCGCATCCTGGGTCCGTTTCTGACGGTCCCAGGGCTCCCGAGGCTGAAGTTCGGGAAGAGCGCCAAGATCGAACCAATTAGATCGTCGAACATCTGGTCCTCAGGGTCCAATCGTTTTTGCTGCCCTCGTACAAGGCTAACAGAAGAATGTCCCGGGCCCGCAGCGACAATGGGGAACGGCCTGGGCGACAGCATTCGACATCTCGCACCTAGCCGGGCGAGTAGATGTGTTCTTCCTGGCCCAAAAGGTGACCAGGCACTTCCTTGGCGTCGAGAAAGGGATGATGGGAATGCCGACGATGAGGATGACGTTAAAGATGATGGGAATAATGATGATACTGATGATGCTGATGATGGTGACGACGAGGATGAGGACGATGATACTGATGATAAAGATGATGAAGCTGGTGGTGGTGGTGGGGGTAATACTAATGCCCATGATGATGATGGTGATGATGATGGTGATGTTAATAATGACCAGGATGACGATGATGATGAGGATGATGCTGCTGCTTATGAGGGACTATGGGAATTCTGCCAAGGAGTAGCCAAACTGCTGCTGCTAATGATGATCATGATGATGATGATGATGATGATGATGATGATGATGATGATGATGATGATGATGATGATGATGATGGGGATGACGAGGACGAGGACGAGGACGATAATGAGGACAATGGTGAATGATGATGATGATGACGATGACGATGACGATGATGATGATGGTGATGATGATGATGATGATGATGATGATGATGATGATGATGATGATGATGATGATGATTAGGATGATGATGATGGTGATGATGATGAGGATGATGATGATGATGATGATGATGATGATCATGATGATGATGATGCTGATCATGATCATGATGATGATGATAATGATGATGATGATGATGGTGATGATGATGATGATGATGATGATGATGATAAGGAGGAGGAGGAGGAGGATGAAGATGGTGACGATGACGATGAAGATGATGCAACTGATGACCATGATGATTACCATAATCATCACCATCACCATCATCAGCATGGCTTCTGCCTGGATAGGCCTCAGGGCCCCACCTCAGAACCCCCCGAGCGCGGCTGGTGGCTCAAAGATGGGGCCCCGAGGGATGGGCCCCCCAGGGCGAGGTGCCCCCAAAACAAAGCAAATTTACCCCTCAGGGCCTTTCCTTGGATCTCCTTGGATCCCCTGGATCCCCCTGGATCCTCTTGGATCCCCTGGATCCCCCTGGATCCCCCTGGATCCCTTGGATCCCTTGGATCCCTTGGATC
>CAUYUJ010011394.1:0-12500 GCA_963575745.1 Prorocentrum cordatum | reverse complement strand
AAGGGGTCCCCAGGAGGCCTCCCAAAGCCCCAAAGCGGCCCCAAAAGAGGCCTTTAGGAGGCGCCCAAGAGGCGCAAAAACTGTCACCAAAAGGCCCCCGAGAAGCCTCCCACGAGACCCCGGCAGTCGTCCGAGCGGCCTCTTACACACACCCCAGGCGCGGTCGCGGATGGGCCGACGGCCAGTCGGTCTTTCACTAGAAAGGAGCCTGAAAGGAGCCTGACCAAGGTCTTCTCCTCCTCTTTCTCCTCTTCCTCCTCCTCCTCCTCCTCCTCGTCTTCCTCCTCCTCCCTCCTCCTGATCGTCTTCCTCCTCCCCCTTCCTCGCCCTCCTCCTCATCCTCCCCTTCCTCACTCTTGTCCTTCTCCCACGTCCTCCTCCTCCTCCTCCTCCTTCTCATCCTCGTCTTCCTCCTCCCCGTCTTCCTCCTCCTCCTCATTCTCATCCTCCTCCTCCTCCTCCTCCTCCTCCTGCTCCTCCTGCTCCTCCTCATCCTCCTCGTTCTTAGCATTTTCATAATCACAGTCCTCGTCCTCCCTATCGCTGCCCCCCCTCTCCTCCTGGCCCTCATTCCACGGAGATCTCCAAAATGTTCACCCGAACGTGTATCATCTGCAAGACGTGCACTTCAAGGTTCCGGTGTTCTCTGCGCGCGCGACGTTCCCACCCGCCACGGAGCATGCCGACTTCGGTAGTTTTCTCTCGCACTAGCCGCCGCACTGATACGCCTGCCAATTGCGCGCCATGAACCCGAGGTCTGTGCAATCTGCGCACATTACTTTCACTCCCCTCGTCAGGTGTTCCATCTCCTGTGCGCTACTGATGTGGCCCTGTCGCGGGAATTTCACCATGCACGCCGCGCGCGTCAACTGTCGTCCCAACGATGAGCCTCACAGAGGACCCTTCCAGCGGAATATTCACAGCCACCTGGGGAAAAAAAAACTGCCAAGTAAGTTTCCTCCACCCCTGGGCTGAAAACAGTCAGCGACATATCCTCACCCCCTCGCTTAACACTGCCAGTGGAATATCCATCGAAGTATCCTCCTCCTTGACTTCGAAAGTGTCAGCGACATATCCTCACCCCTAGGCTAAACACATCGAGCGACAGATCCATCAACCCCTGGCTTAAAACTGCCCGCCAAGTGTCCTCACCCCCCTGGCTGCAAACTGCAAGCAGCATCTCCTCACCCCCCTGGCTTGAAACTGCCAGCAAAATCTCCTTCCCCCCCCTAGCTTACCGCTGCCAGCCAAATATCATAAGCCCCTGGCTTCAAACTGCCAGCGAAATATCCTCACCTCCATTGCTTGAAGCCGCCAGCGACAGATTCGCACACCCCTGGCTTGAAGCTGCCAGCGAAAAATCCTTACTCCCTTTGATCAAAACTGCCAGCGGAATACCCTTACAATCTTTCAAAATTCCCCCTGTAGAGGGACAGGCCCGACTTAAGCGTAGCCCCCCCGTATCGCTGCCCCTGACATAAGGAACGCTGGATGCAGAATAAAAGAGGGCCCTTTGGGCCACGGTGTGCCTCGGCCTCGACAAGGGCCCCACAACCTGAACGCAGGAGCGGCCGGGGAACGCAGGAGCCACTCCTGAGCCCAAGGCTGCCCTTACAGTCGAGGCGTTGACCTAAGGAACCCTAAATAAGGAACGAGGCTCCTTGTTTCCAAAAGTTAAACTTCGATTTCCGATCGAAATCATAAGGAAAGCCTGAGGCAAGCTGTGAAACACTTAAGGAACGCGGAGCCCCTCCCCAACGAAAAGCGTTCCTTCTTCAGGGCCCCGACTGTATGCCTGCAGAGTGCGACGAAGCCAGAGCGAGGATAAGATCGGGGAAGGATACCTCGAGCGTCTCTGCGATCCGGCGGACTGTGGAGGGTGTCCCGGGCGTCGCGGCCTTCTCCGAGCGTTCCAGGGTGCTGTGAGAGCGTTCTGGATCGCTCTGGCTGCATGGATTTATCCTCGTCCTAGCCCTCCCCGGCAAATCCACTCCTGCGCCCAAAGCTGTCCCTACAGGCGGACTTGATTGGACAGGACACACGAGGACACAAGACCCTTCCGAGGTTCCGAGGGACACATTGCCCTAGCAAGGCAAGGAGACATGGGCCGCGAGACACAGGACACAAAGGTTCCCTTGCTTTGGCAGGGTCGACCTACTAATCTGGGCCGACTGTACAGTCAACCCGTATCGCAAGGATGCGCGGTAAGGATGCAGGGGCCTTGGAAGGCCATGCCGGCACTCTGCAAGCGGGGCGCGGCCAGCGGAAGTGGCCAAGGATGGACCGAGGAGGCAAGGGTACCCTTGGGAAGGCTGCCCATCATTATGCGGGCTCACTGTACAAGTCTCGCGGAGCCTCGTCTCTATCAGAGAGGCGTCGTGACCCAAACGATGCCCGGAGATCAGCCTGAAGGGTGACCAAGACTGGGGCCCGAAGTTTAGCTGGCCGCGCCCCAGTGTGACCGAAATTATGGTTTCGAAACCAATAAGATGTCAACCTACATCGCCGTGACGAAATTTTCTTTCGATTTGCCTTTTGGAATGACGCGCTCGTGCGGAGTAGTTCGGACAAGTTTTACTAAAAGTACTCCGCGCGCAATCGCATCCCGATCGATCATTTATATGGTTTGGCGCGGAGTAGTTTCCGATCCCGTTTTGGGGTAACAGAGTTATACACGTCTCCGGGCTCGGAAACTACTCCGCCGAACGGTCCCAGCATCATGTCATCGTAGGAGTCTTGAGAGGGATGGGAGAGATCTTCATCATAGCAAACTGACGCAACTTTTGCCACGGCTGTGTACTACTTGGGCGCCCGAGTTATCCGGGGTAACTCGGGTCCGGGGTAACTCGGGTTCGGATTCCCGAAAAAGGAACCCGAGTTAACCCTGACCCGAGTTACCCCTGATGATTCGGGGCTCTGGACGCCCGAATTATCCGGGGTAACTCGGGTCCGGGGTAAGTCGGGTTCAGACTCCCGAAAAAAGGAACCCGAGTTAACCATGACCCGAATTACCCCTGATGATTCGGGGCTCTGAACTACTCCGGGCCGACTGCACCTCAGCGGTGTACTATCGGGAGCGGCCAAGAGGGGGGCGTCCAAGAGGGGGGGGTGCAAATCATGACCCGCGGCATGTGCGCGGCCCAGCGTGGGGGCCAGGGACGTAATGAAATAAGAAGAGGCGCCATGAAATCTGGGGAAATATCATGGCCCTCGCCATGATATCCCCCCCCCTTAGTCATCACCCCCCTCTTTTCCGCCCCCGATAACCCTGACCCGAGTTACCCCTGATGATTCGGGGCTCTGAGCTACTCCGGGCCGACTGCACCTCCGCGGTGTATGCCTGCCGAGGGCCCGCCGGGCACCGCCCGCCGAGGGCGGCCGGCGGCGGCCGACACCGACGGACCTGGACCCGCAAAAATGACGGCCGAAACGCTCTCTCGCGAGCCGAAAACGGCCAACTCCTCAATCGACGTGTCAGGGTAGGAGGTTCATCCACCTCCGATTGTTTCGAAACCAATAGAGCCTGTTTTTTTTTGATTCAGGCAAGTTTACTTGCATGGCGCTCGCCCCCCCCCCCCCTCGCCCCTCTTCAAGCGAATACTAGCGTGCAAGTGCCTTTCGACTTGCATGATTTCCGCGCCCCCCCCGAACGTGCAAGTCGTTTGCGGCTTGCTTCAGGCTCAGCCCCCCCCCCCCCCCGTCCATGCAAGTAAGCTTGCCAGAGTCTAAAAAAACAGGCTCATACGATGTCGACCTGCTACTCCGGGCCGACTGCACCTCCGCGGTGTGTGCCCGCCGAGGGCCCGCCGGGCGCCGCCCGCCGAGGGCGGCCGGCGGCGACGGCCCGGCCTCGGCTGGGCGTGTGGGTGGGCCGGCGGTGCCGCACCGCGGCTCGCGGCAGCCTCTGCTCGCGCCGGGTCACCTGGTCTGGCGCAGGGCTCCTCGTTCTCCTCCTCCTCCTCCTCCTCCTCCTCCTCCTCCTCCTCCTCCTCCTCTTTCGCCTCCTCCTCCTTCGCCTCTCCCTCCTCTCCTTCGCCTCCTCCTCCTCCTCCTCCTCTCCTCCTCCTCCTCCTCCTCCTCCTCCTCCTCCTCCTGCCCCTCCTCCTCCGCCTCCTCCTTCTCCTTCTTCTCCTTCTTCTTCTTCTTCCTCCTCTCCCCTCTTCCTCCTCCTCCTGCTCCTCCTCCTCCTCTTCCTCCTCCTCCTCCTCCTGCTCCTCCTTCATCTGGTCCTTCTCCTCTTTCTCCTCCTCCTCCTCTTCCTCCTCCTCCTCATGTCCGGGGTCGGGAGCGGCTATCATCGGCTACACGTACTACACGTAAGAGTGACCCTGGACAAGAGCGACCTTTGGTGCGCGGCTTCTGGGGGGCCGCGGGGAGGCCAGATCCAGGCGCGCTGGCCGCTGCTACCGCTTCGCGTTCGGCCATCTGGGGGCCCATCTGTGCCCGCACCGAAGGTCACTCCGGCGACAGGTCACTCTTACGTCTAGTCGACTATCCTCCCGGGGTGATGGGCGGAGATCGGACATGCACATGCGCTCAGATACGACTCCGGCCCCAGATCCAGGACCATGCGATGTGTTCTAGCCTTGCGATTTCCCTCGATGTCGCCTGCTGGGGTCCGTCGACGGGCCCCCAGGTTTGAGAGCGGTGATCCTCTCTGTATGATAAGCGTGGCTAACACACGAGCGAACGAATCTGCAGTCGCTGGGAAGAGCTGGCGCCCCTGAAAGGGAGGCAAGCGAGCCTGTAGCACCGTGGTCAAAACACACACACACACACATATACACACACACGCGCGCGCAGGTGAAAAGGGAATGGGCGAGGGAGGCAGAGGGGAGGCAGAAAGCTTGGGCAGTTACGTGCACACAATATGCGCAACGACGACGACGACGCCCTGGAGCACTGCCGCGGCGCAGGGCAGCCCCCCAACCCACCTTTGGAGCCCTTGGAGCCATCCACCTCCTCCTCCTCCTCCTCCTTCGCCTCCTCCTCCTCACTCTTGTCCTTGTCTCACGTTCTCCTCCTCTTCCTCCCACTCCTCCTCCTCCTCTTCCTCCTCCTCCTCCTCCTCCTCCTCGTCTTCCTCCTCCACATCCTCCTCCTCCTCCTCCTCCTCCTCCTCCTCCTCCTCCTCCTCCTTCCTCTCCTCCTCCGCTTCCTCCACATCGCGATGACGACGACGCCGCCCTGGAGCCCTGCCGCGGCGCGCATGGCAGCGAGATCGCGAGGCCCCGATGGGGCGGCAGGTGGAGAATCCTGTGCCTGGTCCGAGTGCCTCGCCGCCGCCTGCCTCCGCCGCCTCTCTGGCTCCAGGGCGTGAACTCAGCGGCGCACGGGGATGTACTTTAGTAGTGGAAACAATTGGTTTTCAAAATGTTTGGTCTTTAGAAGCTCTGCGTGGCGACGCCCCCGTCGCCACGCGTGCCCTCTGCGTGCCTGCGGGGGCACCGCCACGTAGAAGTACTGGAGACCGAGCTTTTGGGGCGTCGCGACGCACGCCCTCTGCGTGGCTGCGACCATTTGTTAAAACCCTACAACCAATTAAATTCACTAATGAGGTACACTGGCGGCGAGCGAACACAACGCGCACCCACGTCATGAGGACGAGGTGCCTCAAACAATGTAAATCCAACCTTGGATCTCTTCCGATCCTTAGGACCCCATCCCTCAGGACCCCATCTCTGAACCACCGACCATAGGTGGCACGGAGGTGGCTACGGGTGCGTGTTGTCGGATGGGGGGCCCCGCTCGGACCGGGAGCCTCCCACAGTGTCCGACAACCCGCTTCCATACCCATAGCCAGTCCTCTTCCTGCCGACCCTTCTATGGGTATGGGTGTGCATGTTGTTAGTTCGTTGTCTGGTACAGCGAAGATGTGCTGACACCGAACCATCTTGCAGTCACAAAAAGGCCTGTGCCTACCAGCAACGCGATGGCGTCGGCATCGGGTGATTCTGGCAAGACGGTGAAGAAGTTATTGGTGACCACCGTGAGGAATACAAACTGTGGAAGTGGGCCAGAGCCTGGCTGAGATCGAGTAGTGTCAACGACGATGCCAAGGGCTCGACCATTCTCACTCTACTGGATGGAGATGCCCTCAAGATGTGCGAGGACATCGGCGATGGCATGCTCGAGCAGCCGGGCGGCGAGGACCTCATCCCTCAGACCCTCGACGATCGATACCTGGACAAGCCCGCGCCCGAGAAGGTCGTGGAGTCCACGAGAAGGTGCCCGCGTCTGCGTGCCGAGCAGGGCGGAGAGGCCGCTCAGTACACGGCTCGGGCTCGCTCAACCGGCATGGAGACTGGCCGAGGAGGAGTGATTCTACCAGACATTGCCCGAGGAGTGCTTCTCTCGGACGGCTGCCAGCTGGACAGGGCGACGGAGGCCATGGTGATGGCAGCAGCGGGCAGGTCTCTCTCAGAGCTGGACGTGGCAGGTGCCCTGATAGCTACCTGCCTCAACAGCCTTGGGAAGACGTCTGGTAGCGGTGGGAGTCGTGTATACTTAGCGGAGGAAGATGCTGACCCACCCATCCAACCATGAGATTTTGTGGCAGAGCTTCTGCGGATGCCGCGGCTGAGGCTCGGGGGGACAAAGGAAATGCCAGCTCAGGATCAGCTGGTGCCAGGAGCCCAAAGCCCAACCACAGGAGTCCCAAAGGGGCCCAGGAGCCGACCAAGCAGCCCCTCCAGAGGGAAGGGGGGGGTAAGGAGACGGGAGGGAAGTGGGAGAGGGGGGGATGGAAGGAGGAGGATGATCCAAATGTTTGGGCGGTTTGCCCCAACCAGCACGGCTGACCAAAACCCTTGTGTGTTAAGAACTCTTTCCGGCCAAGGGACCCGCGCACAGCATTTCGCCTGAGACATAATTTACAAAAAAACAGCTAGAACTGCAAACATGTTTGAAGATTCTGGCACTTTGCGATGTGTTCTGGCCCGCTTCGCCTGAGACACCCTCGGCATTCAGGGCTCCTGCCACAGCTCCTACTGGAGTCCCTACTACAGCTCGTACTACAGCTCCTATTACTGCTAGCGCTACTGCATTTTCTGCAGCTCGCACAACGGATCGCGCAACAGCCCCCAGTTGGTGGATGCGAAATCGGCGCAAAATCAATCTCTGGACCACTCCTGGGGCCCATCGGGGCCAGTTTTTCACTATTAGACTATGAATTCGTTTTTGAAGGTCCCTGAGCCCTGGAACGGCCCCCAGACACCGAAAACCAGTACAGGGCCAGCTTAGCCTCCCAGCGGACTCCAAGTCCCCATTACGGCCCCCGCTGCAGCCCACACTACAGCTCCCACTGTGGCTCCTTCTGCGGCCTCCTGCAAGAGTCCCTACTACGGCCACCCCGGATATGAGGCGCCGGCGCGTCGTCGTCGTCGACGACGACGACGACGGCGATGACAGTGACGACGTTACGACGACGACGACGACGACGACGACGACGACGACGACGACGACGACGACGACGACGACGACGACGATGGCCACAACGTCAGCAGCGGCGACGGCGGGCCTGGCGCTGGCGCGCGCGCAGGTCAACCGCCCGCGCCCGGCGCTGATGGTGATAATAGAAACCTACTAGGGCAACTCTAATAGAATCCCAGTCGGGCTCGTCTCAGCTCTAATAACAACTTACTGCGGCCCGATCCATCTCTAATAGAACCATGCTGACTCTGGATGCAGCTCTGATCGAATCTGTACAGGGCTGGATCCATCCCCGATCGAGTCCGAGTAGGGTTCGATCAAACTCTGACGGAATCGTATGTAGCTCCCTGCAGTTACGTATGTGAGTGAGGAGGCGTGCGCAGGGTGGGTCGTGGGTGGGTCGCGGTTGGCCGCGGGTGGGTCGCGGGGTGGGTCGCGGGTGGGTCGCGGCTGAGTCGCGGTTGGGTCGCGAGTGGGTCGTGGGAGGGTCGCGGGTGGATTGCGGGGGGGTCGCAGGTGGGTCGCGGGTGGGTCGCGGGCCTGTCGCTGGTGGGACGCGGGTGGGTCGCGGGTGGGTCGGGAATCGCGAGTCGGTCGCGTCTGGGTTGCGGGCCAGGTCGCGAGTGGGACGACGACGACGACGACGACGACGACGACGACGACAACAACAACAACAACAATCATTTTGAAACTGTTTGCTCATATACGCGTGCATGTGAACCAACATGTGATTCCCATACCCTGGATACCCACCCTCTTCGTCTTCGATCGTACCCGCTTGGGGGTATATATCTTTCTCACCTGCATCTTGTACTACGTGCAGCCCCTAAGGCAGGGAAAGAGAGGACGGATGGAAGTAAGTGACAAAATGAGAAGTGACGAGGATGGAGCACGAAAGAGAGTAGCATGAGGGGGGCTAGAAGCAGAACATACGTGGCATAACTAGACGGGCAGATGGGGCGGGTAGACCCTGACGGGCGGGTCGGGAAGGCGGGCCCAGGGGCCTGGTCGAGTAGTCGGGTTGCTGAAGCGTGCGCCCTGTATGAATCGCGAGGAAATCTCGAACGATAGCGCAATTCCGAAATACATCGAAAGGAAGTCCAAAGTGCGAACGTGATTCCTGAGTGTCGAGGGCCCGGCGTCTGAGTAAATTGCGAGGATGTCCCACGCGAGAGCGCGATTCTGGAATAGACTGTGAGGGTGTCCCGCGCGAGAGCGTGATCGGGGAATACATGGTGAGGACGTATCAGGCGGGAGCCGCCGTTGTTGTAAACGGGGAGCCGAACAACACAGTTTGGTAACACCTCGCTTTCCCTAGTAAACAGCAAAGTTTATGTTGCTCCCATCGTACTTAAGGACCAAATCCCCGAAATAATTTCGAGCACCTGAAAAAGTGTCGAAAGAGTGTCGAAATAGTGTCGAGACAGTGTCGGACGAGTGACTCCCAGGGCCCGACGCGTGAAAACCCTCAAGGTTTGGGGTACTTCTCTGGCGCTCGAAATTCTTTCTGGTGATCAAGGCTGAAGTAGATTGGGACATCATAAAGCCAGGTGCGAGCCGTGGGAGAATCACTTGAATTGAGCAAATGCAGCGGTTACCGGGCAGGCGGCCCGACACAACTTATTCGTTAGACATGCGACTTCAGCAACAAAAACAGCCAACAACAGCACCGACAACAACCACACCACCAACAACAACGACACTACCACAAACGACCACAACACCAACAACACCACTAACAACAACAATAGCAACCACAACAACAACGACGATAACAACACCACCACCACCACCAACAACAACAACAACAACAAACACACGCACGCACCTCAACACAAACAACAACAATAACAACAACAGCAACATCAACAACAACAGCAACAACAACCCAGGGACAGTGACTGACCGCCCGGCCGCCTCACTCTACTGGGGTTCGGCCAAGCTTTCTTACAATCATGCTACTAGGGCTCGACCCAGCTCTCTCAGAAAACAAGAAGTGCTGTGTCCAGCTCTAATGGGGTCCTGCACGGGCTCGCTGCAACTCGAATGGAATCCTACCAAAGCTAGGTGCAACATCTTTCTTCATCTCCCGCACACGCCCCCCCCCCCGGCTCTCGAAGGACAGCGTGAGGCGAGGCTGGTAGCGCGCACATAAGACGCGTGCAAACGCGCTGCATGGCATGCGACTCTCGCAGTGAACAAGAAGGGCCACGCTGTAGAAAAGAGTGGTGGTGGCTGGGGCCCACTCCATCCGCCCCGTCCTCCCGACAAACAACCTCAAGTTCCATTCAGCTCCACCTCCACCTTTTTCTCCAATCTTCTCTATTATTATCATCTCTCTCTCTCTCTGTCTCTCTGTCTCTCTCTCTCTCTCTCTTTCTCTGTCTCTCTCTCTCTCTCTCCCTCTCTCTCTCTCTCTGGTATCTACATATTTGCACATGTATAACATGCCTATATGTAACGTTCGTTTTCCAGTGTTCATCCTCTCTCCCTCCCTCTCTCTCTACATCTATGATATGTGTTGTTCCTCCCTGTCTCTGTCTCTGACTGTCTGCCTGGCTCTCTCTCTCTCTCTCACTCTCTCTCTCTCTCTCTTTCTCTCTCCCTCTCGTATATTCGTAGCACCCCGCAGTTGCGAAAAAGAATGATGGTGCGGGAGCGAGGTGGGCCGCGGGTGGGTCGCAGGAGAGTCGCGGGTGGGTTGCGGGTGGGTCGCGGGTGGGTCCTGGGTGGGTTGCGGGAGGGTCGCGGGTGGGTTGCGGGGGTCGCGGGTGGGTCGCGGGTGGGTCGCGAGCGGGTCGCGGGTGGGTCGCCTTCTAAATCCTCGTGCTCTGCCTCCTCCTTCTCCTATTCCTCCTCCTCCTCCTCACGTGCTGCATCTCTTCTTCATCAACCACTCCTCCTTCTTTGACCTTTTTACCTCCCAGAGCCCCATAACAACCCGGATGCCCATAGAACACTATGACCCAAGGACACCCTGAGCCCCCCTGCTGCCCCCCCGACCCCCGCCAGAACCACAGGACTCCCGCCACAACAATTCTCCGCTTCTGGCTCCTCGTCGTTCCGCCTCCTCATCATCCGCCGCGCCCCCTTCTCGCCCTCCTTTCCGGCCTGCTCCTCCAACGCCCCCCTCCTCCTGCTCCTCCAACTCCTCCTCCCTGCGGAACCCATGCAGCTCTCAAGGACCCCCTTGAAGATTCAAGACTCACGGCCCCTCCTTCCGTCCCACCTCATCCTTTTTACTTATCCTCATCCGCCCTGCCTCCTCCTCCTCCTTCTCCTCCTCCGCCTCCTCCTCCTCCCTCCACCTGCCTACTGCGCCTCATCTCCATCATCCGCCCTTTCTAGTCGCCGTCGTCCCCGCCTCCCCCTCCTGCGTCACCTCCGCCTCCTCCTCGTATGCCTCCCCTCACAATTGCAACAGCGATGCAGGCCTGGCACGCCACAACACCAAAATCCTCCCCACGTCCGCCCCTCGAGCACGCGGACATGGAGGAAGAGCGCGAGGAGGAAGAGGAGAGGGAGGAGGCGGAGGAGAACGAGGAGGCGAAGGCTCTCCTTGTCCGCACGACTGGAAGGAAGAAGACAGAGGAGGTGGAGGAGAACGAGATGGAGATTGAGGGGGGCTTCCGACCTGTTCTCCTCCTCCTCCTCCTCCTCCTCCTCCTCCTCCTCCTCCTCCTCCTCCTCCTCCTCCTCCTCCTCCTCCTCCTCCTCCTCCCCCCTTCTCCCCTCTTTCCCCCCCCTCCTCGTGCCCGTCCCCCGCCCCCGGACACGAGAGATCCCCCCCCCCGCGGGGAGGTCGGGGCCACCGATCGTCCGCGGTAGTCCCGCCGCAGCAGCGACAGCGGGCTCCGCTCCCCCCGCACCACCATGCTGAAGCCTGGGCTGCAGGGGGGGGGGGGATTCAAGGACTCCAAGAGTCTGGCCATCGTTCGGACGTCCATTCCCTGTTTTCTTTTGTCGGTGTCGTGCGTGGCTTCTTCGCCAGGTAATCGGGGATGCTCCTCGATGGTCCCCGCCGAAGGAAACATGCAGGGGGGGGATTCTAGGGAAACAAGCCTGGGCTGAGGGGGGGGATGCTAGGATTAAGTTGGGCCCGTCCCTCTACGGGAGGTACATCTGGAAATAATGAAAAAAGATAGTCTGGGGACGATGTTTAGAATATTTCTCTGGCCATTTCGGGGTATGTTTGGACTATTCTCAATTTGTCGCTCAAAATCCCCCTGTAGGGGGGGCAGGTCCGACCTGATTCTAGGACTCCAAAGAGTCTGGCCATGGCTCGGACGCCTATTCCCTGTTCTTGTTGGTCGGTGTCGTGCGTGGCTTTTTCGCCAAGTGATCGGGGATGCTCCTCGATGGCCCTCGCCGAAGGAGAACTGCCAACGTCTGGGCGATGCCAAGGGCTTCGGGCTGCGCGCAGGCAGGCCCCCTAGATGGCCCCAGCTGGCCTCAATCTCCCCCCCCCACCCGAATAGCCCAGGGCGGCCTCGGCACCGTGGCGCCGCCTCGGGCGGCGCTCGCTGGGGGCCTCCGCGCCCCAAGGCTGGTGGGCTGAAGCCGCCCTGGGCTACTCTCAAGTCGGGCCTGTCCTCCTACAGGGGGATTTCAGACGAAAGACAAATTATCCCAGTGCGACCCTACCTTGGAGCTGGAGCCTCTAGGAAAGCAGCACTATGCTATGCTATGCTCTGCTATGCTATGCTGCGCTGTGCTATGCTATGCGGTGCTGTGCTGCGCTATGCTATGCTATGCTATGCTATGCTGCGCTATGCTGTGCTATGCTGGGCTATGCTATGATATGCTATGCTGCGCTATGCTATGCTACGCTATGCTATGCTATGCTGTGCTCTGCTATGCTACAGCTCAGCGAAGCTAAGATGAAGGTAAAACAAGCTGAAATAAACCTGAGCTAAGATAAAGCTAAGCTAAGCTAAGATGAAATAAGCTAAACTAAAATGAGATAAGCAACGCTAAGCTAAGGGGACGTAGCTGGGGGAACCGCGGGGCGGATCCTGGGGGAACCGCCCGGGCCGGTTCCCACTGCCCGGCCCCTTGAAGACAGAGGG
>CAUYUJ010011393.1:0-23121 GCA_963575745.1 Prorocentrum cordatum | reverse complement strand
GGATGATGACGACGATGAAATGATGATGCTGATGATGCTGCTGCTGATGATGATGGCGATGCTGATGCCGATGACGATGATGATGCTGATGAGGATGATGATGACGATGGTGGTGGTGGTGATGATGGGATGATGGTGATATTATGATGATGCTGACGATGAGATGATGGTGATGATGGTGATGCTGCTGCTGCTGGTCGGATTATGCTGATGATGCTGATGCTGTCACAGATGCTGATGCTGATGCTGATGCTGCTGATGCTCCCGCTGGTGACTATGATGTTGCTGATGCTGATGCTGATTCTGATGCTGCTGCTGATGCTGCTGCTGCTGCTGCTGCTGCTGATGATGATGATGATGATGATACTAATGATGATGCTGCTGATGTTGATGCTGATGGTGCTGATGCTGATGCTGATGCTGATGCTAATGACGAGGATGCTGCTGCTGCCGATGATGCTGAGATTATGATGATGATGATGATGATGATGATGATGATGATGATGATGATGATGATGATGCATGAGGATGATGATGATGATGATGATATGATGTGATTGATGATGATGATGATGATGATGTGGCTGATGCTTGATGATGATGATGATGATGATGATGATGTTGATGATGATGATGATGATGATGATGGATGATGACGATGATGATGATGA
Source organism: Prorocentrum cordatum (assembly GCA_963575745.1). Classification (NCBI taxonomy): domain Eukaryota; class Dinophyceae; order Prorocentrales; family Prorocentraceae; genus Prorocentrum; species Prorocentrum cordatum. Next base: position 22,450 of record CAUYUJ010011393.1, on the reverse strand, counting down.
TGATGATGAGATGATGATGATGATGATGATGATGATGATGAGTATGATGAGGATGATGATGATGATGCTGTGCTGATGATGTATGAGAGATGATGATGATGATGATGATTATGATGGATGATGATGCTGATGATGATGAATGCTGTATGATGATGATGATGATGATGATGATGATGATGATGATGATGATGATGAGGATGAGATGATGATGATGATGGTGGTGGTGGTGGTGGTGGTGGTGGTGGTGGTGGTGTAGGAAAATAGTCAGGTTTTTTAGCATTCGTTCCAATTTTTTTCCGCCCAAAATCCCCCTGTAGGGGGACAGGCCCGACCCAAGTCAAGAGTCAAGACGGGTGGGGGCCGTGCTCCCTCGCTCCCGCGTGGCGGGCAGGGGCGGAGGTGCCCATGGTCGGAGGAGGGCGAGCTGAGACCACGGCAGGTTGGCCTTCGGGAGGCCCCCTCGTCGCCGCGGCTGGACGCAGCTCGGGACACTGGTGCGTTCGGACCCCCGGGGGGAGCTCTGGGGACCGACTGGAGAGGCCGGACGGCCGGTGCCGCCGACCCTGATCGAAGTGGTTTCCTGGGAGCCTCTGGACGCAGCTCGGAACGCTGGTGCGTTCGGACCCCGGAGCAGCTCCAGGGGCCGATCTGGAGCCGCAGTCATCCCAGCCCGTTCTTCTTTCCGAGGTCCCGCAGGGGGCGGCGATCCCGCAGCCGACCTGCTGGGCATGGGGCTCGGGGCTCGGGGCTCCGGACTCCGGCGCCCGCGAAGCAAGCTTGTGCGGGGGGTCCAGTGCCGGGGGTGCGTAGCGCTGGGGCGGTCGGCAGACCAGCTGGGCAGGGGAAGCGGGGGAGGGGGCCCGGAGCCAGGGAGGCCAGGCCCTCCTCCAGGGCTCGAGCCGAGGCGGCCACGAGGAAAACACCCAATTTGCCAGGGAGGAGGAGGAGGAGGAGGAGGAGGAGGAGGAGGAGGAGGAGGAGGAGGAGGAGGAGGAGGAGGAGGAGGAGGAGGAGGAGAGGAGGGAGGAAGACAGCGATGGACTGCGGGGACGGTGGAAAGAGACGGGGGGATCCCGCGGGTTCCAGGAACGAGCGGCGTCCACATACAAAGTGAGCCCAGGGGCTGCGCCGCCGCCTCCCCCGTGAGGGACAGAGGGTGGGTGGGGGAGGAATTGGCGGCTTTGGACGTCAGGCGCGCCGAATCCAGGGGGAGGAGGAGGCAGGAGGTGAGGAGGAGGAGGAGGAGAGGAGGAGGAGGAGGGGAGGAGGAGGAGGAGGAGGAGAGGGAGGCGGAGGCGGAGGAGGAGGAGGAGGAGGAGGAGGAGAAAGGGGAGGAAGAAGAGGGGGATCAGGTGGGAGGAGGGAAATTCGCATCACGTGGCGAAATCCCTATGCCCGAGGAAGGGGGAGGGGGTTGGGCGGGGCCACGCCCTCGGCCCGAGAGCACGTGCATCGTCCGCCCAGTCGCGACCAGGGCCGTGTCGCCCCTCCCTCGGATGGGGAAGGGGGGAAAGCGACGAGGGGGGGGATCTGGCTGATGGCCCACGCAGGCAGCAACATGCTCAGGACAAGGATGTGCCAGCGCCTAGATTCAGAAGGCAACAACCAACCCCCACCCCCAGTCCCGACGCCCATCCCCGAGCCGGCGATTCAAGGGGTCGGGACTGGGGTCGGGACTGGGGGTGGGGGGGTGGGTTTCCGCCTTCGCATAGATGCGAACGAAACAGTTGAGTCGTGCGTCGATGTGTGTGGCACCCATGTGTGGAACCTGCAGGCACGGAGCACACGGGGGATCTGAAAAGGAGGAGGAGGAGGAAGAAGGAGGAGGAGGAGAAGGAGGAAGGAGGAGGAGGAAGGAGGAGGAGGAGGAGGAGGAGGAGGAAGGAAGAGGAGGAGGAAGGAAGAGGAGGAAGGAGGAGGAGGAAGGAGGAGGAGGAAGGAGGAGGAGGAGGAGGAGGAGGAGGAGGAGGTAGACGCCTCGTCGGGATCCAACGACCCCCAGTTACTGGGGGCAACGTGAAGGGAATCCCAGGGGCGCTGGCAGCGTCCACAGGGTCGTTTCGGCGCAAGCAGTGCCGCAACCTCCCAAGAAGTCACCCTTCCAATCCCCAGATTCTTGAGCGTCTTAAGGTCGCTGAAGATTTTGGGATTCAGTTTGTGCGTCTCCGTTCAGGTGTTTTGTATAATCTCCGCAGGATTGGGTTTCCAGATGTAGAAGGCATGCCAAAGGCCCAGGAGATGCCTGACAGGCGTGTAGTTGCAGGAGAGTTCGTGTGTACTCTGAGAATCGTTCAAGGGGGGAATGGGCACCTCATTCACAAGGAAGGAAGGGGAACGGTGGGGCTGCAGGATTTGTAGTCAGAGCTCCGGAGCCCACCCGACCCATAGGATGTGGGCGTGTGGGCGCACGTTCTTTTGCGCCCGTCGTGGGAAGTATGAAACATCGAGGAGTGCCCCCAACGGGGCAGGCGAATGGGGCAGGAGAGCGCTGAAGGAGCCCAGGAAAAGGGAAGGATCCGACCAGTAAGATGGTAGTGGGTACCCCCTTCCCAGTTCTGCAGGCCATCTTTCACTTGTGCGGGATTGGCGTGTCCGATGCTCCAGGACGAGGACGACGAGGAGGACGAGGAGGACGAGGAGGACGAGGAGGACGAGGAGGACGAGGAGGACGAGGAGGACGAGGAGGACGAGGAGGAGGAGGAGGAGGAGGAGGAGGAGGAGGAGGAGGAGGAGGCGTAGGAGGAGCAGGGACGGGGCAGCCGCGTGCCGAAACGCCGCAGCGCAAGAAGAGAGGCCAAGACCACCAAGATGGGCGCGCTCGGGGTGTCTATCGTCCAGATGAAGACCGACGCGAGCGACACGGAGACGGCGCTGCTCGAGGACGCGCGCGCACGCTACTTGCGCATCTCCCGCGAGGGGCCGCTCGGTGGAGGGCGCAGGTGCCCCGATAGTGTCGGAGGTGGATCGACCTCCTACCCTGATACGTCGATTAAGGAATTGTCCGTTTTCGGTTCGCGAGAGGGCGTCGCGGCCGTCGCTTTTGCGGGTCCAGGTCCGTCGGTTTCGGTCCCATGCCGTTTTCATTAAGGGGAGGTTTACTAAAGGGAGGTTTGTCCACCGCCGATAGTGGTCAGGATCGAGCTTGGAGACTGATGAATCGAGGACTCCAGCGAGGGCTCGAATTGGCCCGCAGCTTGGCGCCCCCTCGTGTTTCTGAAAGAGAGATTTGTGCTCACCGCTCCGGGCTTCCTGCAGCTTCGGGCAGCCCCGGAGGCGTCACAGACGTCCCCAGGAGGAGGAGGAGGAGGAGGAGGAGGAGGAGGAGGAGGAGGAGGAGGAGGAGGAGGAGGAGGAGGAGGAGAGGAGGAGGAGGAGAGTAGGAGGAGGGCGAGGAGGGAGGAGGAGGAGGAGGAGGGGGAGGAGGAAGAGGAGGAGGAGAGGTAGGAGGAGAGGGAGGAGGAGGAGGAGGGGGAGGAGGAGGAGGGGAGGCAGGAGGAGGAGGAGGAGAGGAGGGGAGGGGAGGGGGAGAGAGGAGGAGGAGAGGGAGGGGGAGGAGGAGAGGGGAGGGGGAGGAGGAGGAGGAGGAGGAGCACGGCCCGCTCACGGCCCAAGATGGGCCCCAAGGGAGCCCCACGGTGGCTCGCCCGAGAGGGCCTCTTTTTGAGGCCCACGACTGCCTCAGAGTGGAGGCCCATGCAACAAAAACACCCTTCAGGAGGGGAAAAAACACACAGACACAATTCATCGTCGATTCCCAGGAATATATGGGAAGATATGGGAATTGGGCGGGAAGGCAGAAACCCAGAAGGTATGGGAAACTATGGGGAATAGTTTTATTTGTGTGTCTTTATTTGTGTGTCCCGGGGCCCCTGCAACCCTGCTTGCCTCCAGGGTGCTCCGGGTTTCTTGGGCTTCGAGGGTTTTGCTGTGGCAAGCGTGACGTTCCAGCACCAAGCATCGATGGACGTCCTGGGGTCGCAGGGTTGGGTTTCTTATGGAAGGTTTCTTGTGGTCGGGCCCCCACTGTACACCTTAGGCGATGCTTAAGAAAACCTAAGTTTTCGGCCAGAGTCTCGATTATTCTTAGCGTTTCCATGTAAATCTTCAGGTTTTAGTGGAAACGTTGGGTGGTCATTCAAGTTCTGAGACTATGAATTTCTTAACCCATGATTTCTTAAGCATTTCGCAGGGTGTAGAGGTCCCCGCCGACACTTCGTCGCCAGTGTTTACGCAGCGGCGGCGCCAGCGCGGGCGTTCGAGGTTGAATTTCGCCAGCTGCCCCAATTCGGACGGTAACGATCTGGTATGCGAGAAAGCCGCGATCATTCAAGTCTGAATGAGCTACGCGGTGTCATAACTCCACGCCAACGTCATCGCGGCGTGAGCCTGTCGCGCAAGATCGAGGTCCGAGGTTCAATGATAGGTTCTGTGTATCTTCGCAGCCCTTGTGCCGCTGGAGGTGGAAGATGGGAGGCAGTGTCCAGCCGCAAGCCGTGGTGAGGATTCGTAACTCCACTCAGAGGGCAGCCTTCGACCTTCACCTCCGCCTCCAGGCCACACCGAGCCATACCAGCCACCGGCTGCCCTTCATCACCCTCCACGCCGCGGCCATATTCGAATGGGTGGTTGGCGTCCAGGCCTCCCGGAAGGGGTCGGAGCAGATGGGGTCGGAGGATCGTTCCGCATTGCCGATGCATCGGCGACGCGTCGCCGATGCGGCTCGATGTGGCGCCCACTTGTCTCCGCGCCGACGCAGCCGATGCATCGCCGACGTCGCCAGTGCATCGCCGATGCCTCACCGATACATCGCCGATGCATCGCCAATGTATCGGCGATGCGGCGCGACCCTCCGACCCCATGTACTCCGACCCCATCGAGAAGGCCTCTAGATGGGGGGGGGATCCTCCTCGGATTCACCAGGGGTGGAGGAGGAGGAGGAGGAGGGGGAGGAGGAGGAGGAGGAAGAGGAGGATGAGGAGGAGGAGGAGGAGGAGGAGGAGGAGGAGGAGTGGGACGAGGAGGAGGAGGAGGAGGAGGGGGAGGAGGATGAGGATGAGGAGGCCCTCGTATCTCTGGCCCGTCCTCCCAATGCAGCTCTGCCGGCCGTGCCTCGTCGAGGCTGCGCCAGCACCGGCGCGCAGGGGTGCTGCGACTCTTCACCTCGCATCGCAGACTCATCTCGTGAGCGTACACTCTAGGCGATGCTTAAGAATACCCAAGTTTTCGGCCAGAGTCTCGATTATTCTTAATGTTTCAATGTAAATCCCAAGATTTGAATAGACATTCTGGGCCTTGATTCAAATTCTGAGACTATGAATTTCTTAACCCATGATTTCTAAAGCATTTCGCAGGGTGTAAATTGGTCGGCGGCTCAGAGATGGGGCCCCGAGGGATGGGACTCTCAGTACGAGGGACCTCGAGCTAAAATCAACTGGGGTCCCTTCCTACGGTAGAGGGAAACAATTACTGAACACTCCCCCTCCCCCGCAACCTCAACGTTGGCACGCGCGGGGGAAACTGCGGTCGAAGCGCATCTCATCAGACCCAACGCCAACTTTGAACATTGGGGGATGGGGGAGCCGTTGACAGATGAATGTGGCATCGTGAGTGTTTGCTAATTTGCTCCGAGGCCTGTATCCCAGGGCCCTATCCCTCAGGGCCCCATCCTGGAACCGCCGAGCGGGTCTCGCGGCGGTGGTGGCTCTCTGCCGCCTGGCACGCGCTCCGCGCGGCCCTGCGCGAACCTTTTTGCTTGTTTGCTCGTTCGTTCGTTTGCTTGTTTCTTTGCTTGCTTGGTTGATTGAAACATTCATCGAATGATTGATCGGTGACTTGATTGATTTATTGCCTGCTGTTTGTTGTGCTGTCTCATGGTGCCTCGTGTGCGGACCTGATCCTTTGGCCTCCGTCCCTCTTCCTCGCGCCCCGCTCCCGCTGCTGCGCCTTTTGGAGCCGGCTGGGAGTCCTGAGGTGGCCCAGCGCTGGTGCGGACCAGCAAGAAGAGGGGGGAAGGTTCGAGGTTCTCTTGGCATCGCTCGGACGTGTGCATTTTTCCTTCGGCGAGGACCATCGAGGAGCATCCTTGATCATTTGGCAAAAAAACCACGCACGAAACCGAAACAACACACAGGGAATGGACGTCCGAGCGATGGCCAGTTCTGGATTCGAGAAGGTTTTCTTGTTTTGTTCTCTCTTCACCTTCTTCGATATGTGGGGGCCGTTTTCGGGCCCTCGGACTGTCAGAAACGGATCTGGCGTGAAAAAAATACACCCGATGGACCCTGGGCGGGGTCTGGGGACCGATCTCGAGTGGATTTGCTCGCACCCCCCCTCTGGAACCATGTCTTCGGGGCCCAGCCAGCTCAGACCCCCTGGCCGCTGCCAGGCTGCGCTTCTCTTTTGTCCTCGTCTCCGGCGCGGGGTGCGGTTGTCGGAGTGGTCACTCGCCCTGTGTCGACGCGTCGCAGCACGTCCTCCTCTGCCCGGGTGTCTGGCGGAGCGTCTTGGTCTGCTTCCCCCCCCCCCCTGTCGGGCGGGCCCAGGACCGTGATCGGGCTGCTCCAGAGCGTGCTGGGACGCTCTCGGATCGTTCGGCAGCGCTCTGGAGCGGACGCGGCGCCGAGCCGTCGGATCTCAGAGATGCCCGATGTGTCTCGGCCCGATTGGGTCCAGGTCCCGGCGTCGTCCTGCACAGGCTGGCACTGCGTGCAAGCGCGCCGTGCACGAAGCAGTCGTCGCGTGGGGAGCTCGTGGCGCGCGCGTGAGGTACGTGAAGCGGCATCGGGAGGAGCATGTGGGCTGAGGGTGTAGCCTTGACGCAAGCGTGTAGGAAGTTTTTCATGCAACACGCTAGAGTCACGTGAGAAGCGATCGCAGCAAGATCGAGGTCTCGCTCCAGCCAGTTTCTCGAGTCGAGCTGGCAGCCTGTCGGCCAACGGTCCGTCGTATGGTGTGCACGTCGCCTCTGCATGGATGCGCCGTTATCGGGGCAAGCCATTTCCCTTGCGAAGCAGTCGCATAGTTCTTGGTGCTTCCTCCAGTCCTAGCGTGCACCAGACGCGCGGCTACAAAGCCTTGGGCTCGTGTTTTGTTCCTTGAGCTGCGGTTATGATGGAGAGATGCACTGGCAGCCGCAGGATCAGAAGCTCCTCTCAGAGTTGGAGTCGGGGTGCTCTACGAAGGATAAGGAGTACGAGGCGCGCGTGAAGACGCGTCACGAGGAGAGCCATCCCTGCCTTGATTTTTCAACAATTCACACCGCACGGGCCGTCCTAGCCGCTGCTCCTCCCTGCCCCGCTCTTGCCCTGTCCCCTCCCGCGGCCCTTCCCTTTCTTCTTGCTCCCTCGCCTGTCCATCCTCCTCTCCAGCCCTCGCTTCCTGCTGGGTCTCGCTCTCTCGTTTGCTCAGCCAGGTGCTGGGTGAGGGGGAAGTGAGAAGGGGCGGGCCTTTTCGTTTGCTCAGGCAGGTCCTGGCTAGATTCGCCAGGCGGTCGGGATTCTACAGTGGAGGCCCATGCCAAGAAACACCCTGCTTGCTTCCAGGGTGCCCCGGGTTTCTTGCGCCCTGGGTTTCTTGGGTTTCGATTCTTTTGCTGCGGGAAGCGTGAGGTTCCCACCAAACATCGATTACGTCTTGGGTTTTTGCGGTTGTGTTTCTTGCGGAAGGTTTCTCGTGGTCGAGCTCCCACTGTGCGCCGGCCGTCGGCGGCGAACCGGGGGGGACGCGAGAAGGGGCGGGCCTGCTCGCTTGCTCCGCCAGGTGCTGGGCGAATACCCTCCGTGCTTTGTCGGCAGCTGCTTCTGTCTGCTGGGTCCCTGCCTTCGGCCCTTGTGGAGGGAGGAGGAGGAGGCGGAGGAGGAGGAGGAGGAGGAGGAGGAGCAGGAGGAGGAGGAGAAGGAGCAGGAGGAGGAGGAGGAGGAAGAGGTAGAGGAGGAGGAGGAGTAGGAGGAGGAGGAGGAAGGGTGCCATGGTCAATGCTTGCCAACCAATCGGGACCGAACCCACCGCGCCCTTGGAGGGCGTCGACGGCCGTGGCCCGCGGCGGGCCCTGGACGGGCGCGCGCTGAGTTCCTTGTTGGGCACTGGCAGAAGCGAGATGAACCAACGTATGCCATCGCGTCCGCACGCGCTGTCGATGTTTGTAGCGCGCGCGAGCTCGGCAGCTCTCACAGTTGGCGATGCTAGCCAGGGAAATGCATGTCCGCGCTCGCCCTACAGAGCCGGGCCCCGTTCCGAACCAAAACCACTGTCCAGAAACAGTTTGTACGAGGCGCATTTGGAGGCCTCGCGATGGCTCGTCGCCTATCGGAGGCTCCTTGCAGCGAGTGGCGGTGCCAGCATCGCGCGCGCGTGTTGGCAGGTGATCCCGCTATCTGCTTGGCGCGGTTTGTACGTTTGTGCTTTTCGTTCCGTGCGTGTGCTGTGCCTGGTGTGGCCACTGCGCCTCGTGTGCTTGGCGTGCCGCTGGTTTGCCTGGCGCGCGCGCGGCGCGCGCTTGTCGCGGGTGGCTCTCGATTTGTTTCGTTTTTGTTCCCAGCCCCCCTGCGCGTCAGGTCCTCACTTTGAATTTGCGGCGCTTCGCGCCTCATCCCTTCTGCTCTTCTCTCCACTCCTCTTCTCCAACTCCTACTCCTCCTGCTCTTTTTTCTCTCTGCTTCGTTTCCTCATCACCCATCCATTTTTTTCTTGCGTGGCGCGCCTTCGTTTTGTGGCCGAGCCGAGTCAACCTTGGCGCGCCCTTCGCGTCCGGCGCTGTTCGTTGTCCCCGAGCGATTTGGTTTTGAAAGTCCTTGTGGTGCAAGCCGCTTGCCGGCACCGATACCAGTTTAGCACGCCCATCGTGCGTGTCGCGCCCAGTCTAGCACGCCCATCGTGCGTGTCGCGGCCCCATGCGCAATCCAGCCGGCGCGATGTGGTCGCGCGCAGCCTCCCCGACCATTTCAGATCAATGTTCACAAGGTTCGTGGCCCCCAGGAGGAGCTCAATAGAAATCCCGGAGAACACAGGCCGCACGCCGCCACCCAGAATATTTGAGGCCGCCCATCTCGCGGTTCGCGGTTCTATGTTTTTGGAATTCCATCGACGACCCCCGCGGCACAAGCCACGCGCCGTGCCGGGGCCATTTCGTCGCACCCGCCACGCCATTCGTGTCCCCATAGGGAAGGCCACTGGATGCCTTGCGGCTTAGGCCGCTGGCCACCGCGCAGATTATCTCAGTTCATTCAATACACGTTTCGCGCACTCCTGGGGAGGTCTACATGATTTTTCCCGCAGGACGCATGCCATAGCGTAGACCGTTGCAACAGGCCCATCGAGCGGTTCGCGGCCCCGTGCACAGCCCCCGAATGGTTCTGTCGCGCAGGGCGCATGTTGCCGCCCAAACCATGTCATATCGCTTGTCATGTGTTCCGCGGCGCCATTATAAAAAAAAGGCTCCGCCGAAAACGCTTGTGACGCAGGCCGCGCGCCGCCGCCAAGACCATTGCAGCTGTCCTCACGCGATCCGTGGCCGTTTGGAAACTCCACTGAATAGCCATCAGGCATAAACCGCGCGCCGCCGCCCAGACCATAGAGCACGCGCCCCTCGCAGTTCGTGGCCCCACATGGAGTCCCGCCGAAGGCGTTTGTGGCACGTGCCGCATTGCGCCGTCCAGACCATTCCAGCAACATTGCTTTCGTGTTCGCTAGCCAAATCTGGAGCGCAGGCCGCGTGCCGCCGCCCCGGGCCAATTCAGCGCTGCCTCGCACGGTCCGTGGGCCCATGCAGAGTTCCACCGAAGAATTTTGCGGCGCAGGCTGCTCGCCGCCGGTCATGCAATTTCGTCGCAGTTTTCACGTGTTTGGTGGTTTCATGGGGAGCTCCACCGAAGGCCCTTGTGGTAGATTTCGCATGCGGACTCAATGTGCTCGTGCGTGTCGGGCGGTCTTGTCTATTTTTCGCACTGCGTTGAACAACAAATTGGCTGTTTCGCAAGGTTTACTTTGTTTTGGAGGGACAGACAGGAAAAAAACGGAAAAATGGACCTGCACGATGGGAAAAAACGATGACCAAGGTCATTATTTGAAGGATGATGCGGGCGAGGGGCGCCTCCGATGATGACGCTGAGCATTTGGGCGAGCAGTGCCTCCCGGTTACATTATAATCGGGCGAGGGTCGGAGCTGTCACTGGGCGGACGGCATTCGAGGAGGATCAACGAGGGGGGCATAGGAGCAGAAAGGAGGGGGGAGGAGGGGCAGAGACGGGGGCGGCGGGCAGGCCTGGGGGCGGGGGCCAGAGGGCTTGCGGGGGAGCCCATGGGAGGTTCCGCGAGGGCCCCCATGGACCCGCGGTGGGCCCGGACTCCCCCCCCAGCGGTGGGTCCCGACTTCCCTCGGCATTTTTTTCATATCTATATATATATATATATCCATCTATGTATATATATATATATATATACACACGCATATCTATCTATATATATATATATACACATACATCTGGGGTGACTGCCGAGGGGAGTCCGAACCCACCACGGCCCCCATGGGCGCTCCCGCGGCGGCGGGTCCGGACTCCCTCGGCAGCGGTTTGGGACATGTCTGGGGGGGCCTGGCACGGGCTCGGCAAGGGCCCCCCGGGGCTTTCAACTACGTTGCGACTGGGGGTTCAAATCGCTTTTTGGGTCCCAGAATTGTCGTGTCGTTCGGTGTGCGGGCGGGGGAGTCAACCGATGTTGCCTCCAGATTGTGCCACACCTGGGTGCGCGAGAATGAGCTGGTGGAGCCTGAGCGGGGCCTGCAGTGGGCCGTCCTGGAGCTGTTTTGAGGTCTCGTAGCAGGGCCATATTAGGATTTCGTGGTTTTTCTTTCGGTGGGCATCCTGGCGACTCCCTGGTGCCCCATGGTGGATCGATGAGCCGTTTTGGAAGTTTTGGGATTGCGTTGCAGCGGACTCCGTCTGTCTTCGCGCCGTCGTTCGCATGCCTTGGGAGCGACGCGTAGGCATCTGAACCATCCGAAGAGTGGTGTGAAGGAGCTTTTGGAGGCCGTAGTTTTTCTTAATCCTCTTGTCTTTTGGGTCTTTGTTGAGAAACCGGAGCGCTGAGCGCCTCATTGCCTGCCTTCCCCCTCCTCTACCGCCGCCTCCTCCCCCTCCTCCTCCAAACCGCTTCAATCCGTCATCATCTATCTTCTCTCTCCTGCGTGGTGGGTCTGAGCTCAGGAGTCTCTGCCAATGCAGTTTCCGCGCACCGTTCGAACGATACGTGGCCCCATCGGTCTTCACCGAAGGCCCCTGTAGCACGGACCGCTTCCCGCTGCCCGATGCCAATTCAGCTCGCGCCCCACGCGGTTCGCGGCCCCAGAGGGGGTTGCACCGAAAGTTCTTGTAGCAACGGATGCGTGCCGCCGCCCAGACCATGTCAGCGCGCCCGTCGCTCGGTTCGCGGCCCCATAGGATAGTAACACCGAAGGCCTTTGCAGCGCAGGCCTCTTGCCAACGCCCAGACAATTCCAGTTTTCCTTTGTTCGTGGCCCCATTGGGAGTTCCACCGACGGCCTCTGTAGCACAGGCCGCATGCCGCCGCCCAGACCGCTTTAGTTCTTTATTCGCACGGTTCGTGGCCCCATAGGGATTTCGGCCGCAGTTTTTGTTTCGCAAGCCGCGCGCTGCCGACCAGGCATGTTCAACGCAATTCTTGCGCGCGCCGTTGCCTCATAGAGGTTTGCGTCGAAGGCTTCTGTTGCGCTCGCCGCACGTCGCCGCCGAGAGCATTGCAGCACTCTCTCACGCGGTTCGTGGCTCCACAGGATGCTGCGCCGATGGCTTTTGTCGCGCTGGCTGCTTGCCGCCGCCCAATTCAATCCAGCACCCCCCTCGCGCAGTTCGGTGCCCCATAGGGAGCTCGACCGAAAATCTTTGTTTCGGTGCAGGCCGTATGCCGCTGGCCAGACTATTTCATTTTATAGCTATTGCAGTTCAGGGTCCCATGCGGAACCCCGCCGAAGGCCTTTGTGGCACGGCGACTGGCACGGTTCGTCGCCCCATAGAGAATGTCACCGCACGCTTTTGAAGCACAGGCCGCTTGCCGCCGCCCAAACCATTGCAGTTTTTGTTGTTCTTCATGCGGTTCGCGGCGTCATGGGACGCTCCACCGAAGGCCCTCGTAGCACAGGCCGCGCGCCGCCGCCTGGACCATGTCAGCGCAGTCTTCGCGCGGTTCGTGGCCTCCAGAAGGGGTGCGCAGAGTTTGCATTCACATCCGATGTGCTGGTGTGTGTGTGTGCGTTGTATGCGGATTGCGTTATGAAAAGGATTGGCTTCTTCGCAAAGAGTAGGTATGTGTGAATATGTGTGGGGCTCGTCGTGAAGTTTTTCCGTGAATGTGTATAATTGCGCCCTTAAATGAAGGCGAGCTTGTTTTTTTTGTGCGGCCGGTAATGTAAGTCATGCCCAACTTGCAACGCGCTTTGTCTTGAGCTTAGCATGAGAAGTGCATTCACCGTCAGCCCCGATCTCGGGCGAGCCACGCGCGGCGCTGCAGGCATTCCGCAAGACCGAATTCACCACAAGTATGCGTGGGGCGTGCTTACAGTGGTACAGAACTGCCAGACTCGCAACAAAGTCAATTGTTTGTTTGCATCGCTGCGCGACGACAGCATCAAATTGTGGACCTGCCAAAAACATTGCATGACAGCAACACCGTAACAGATGATGCAGCCAACCCTGACTACCCTCGGGGGACGCGGTGGGTTCGGTCCCGGTTGCTTGGCTGTTGCCCACATGGGTTGCGCCTTTTTGCATGCAGCAGCTGGCTTGGACCGGAGGCCCGCCGGGTTTTTCGCTTCCGAGGCCCGCGCCGCCGCCGAGTCTTGCCAGAAGGCTCGGAAGTCCTCGGGCCTGTTACAATCAGGAGGGAAAATCACGGACACGAATCATCGTCGATTCCCCGGAAGTTATGGAACAATATGAGAAGTGGGGTGGACGACGAACATCCAGAAACTGTGAGACAAATATGGGCAATCCTCGGGTCTGCGCGTATTTATTGTTGTGTGTGTTTGTGGGCCCTTTTCAGAGAGAAGTTTTTTATGAGCCTTCCCCGAAGACGCAGAGCACTTCTCAGAGGGCCAGAGGGCTTCTGAGAAGCCCGGCCCCTTCTTCGGGGGCGGAAAAGAGGGGGGTGATGACTAGGGGGGGGTGGATATCATGGCGGGGGCCATGATATTTCCCCAGATTTCATGGCGCCCCTTCTTACTTCATTACGTCCCTGGCCCCCCCGCTGGGCCGCGCACATGCCGCCGGTCATGATTTGCACCCCCCCCTCTTGGACACCCCCCTCTTTGCCGCTCCCGACAGGCGCGCCGCCAACGCTGAAACGAGGACTGCCCTCGGCTCAGGGGGGGCTCCGGTCTTCGGGACGCTCCTCAGATCTGGGTCGGGAAAGCTGTTCGTGGCCTTGGCTTGAGGAAAACAGGGGGGGAGCAGGAGGAGAAGGACGACAAGAAGGAGGAGGAGGAGGAGGAGGAGGAGGAGGAGGAGGAGGAGGAGGAGGAGGAGTCGGAAGAGGCGGAGGAGGCGGAGGCGGAGGCGAAGGATCGTGCACCACTCCCTGCTGCAGCGCGATGGCTGTACCTGCACGGGCTCGAGCAGCGTGCCGAACGAAAGGGGGGGATAGGGAAAGGGGGGGTTACGAAATCTGCTGCATGCACCTGGTTTCCGCCCCACCGAGGGGCCCATTCCTCGATACATAGCCGCCTCCGGCGCCGGGAGGCGACGGGAAAATCAGCTACGCGAGCTGATTCTCCCCCCCCCCCTTTGCTATCCCCCCCTTTTGCCCGGCCCGAGAGCAGCGTGAAGCAACGGTACGACGTGTGCGTTGCGAAGGCCTTTGTGCGGCCGGTGCCGTCGGCCCTGCGGCGGCGGCGGCGGCGGCGGCGGCGGCGGGTCGATGCTCGCTTCTCCCGGGGAGGGGTGCTCCCCCCTGGGGGGGAGGAGGGCTCGAGTAACAGGGGATGTGTCGACCCCTATCCCAGGCTTCGTGGGGTTTCCAAATGGACCAGAAATTTGGGGCCCAACCCTGGGATATACGATGGGGGGGTGTCCATGCTCGGTACGGGTGCGTCCGAATGGCCCCCTTGGGGTGTATCCCAGGGTTTTCCCATTTTTCTGAGCGGCGAAACTTTTCGGGCGAAACTCGGGGATTGGGGGAGAAACATCGCCCGCGATCGAGTGACACAGGGCCCGACCTCAACGGCGTTTTGGCGATGGCGTGGGCCGTTTTCGCTTCGGCTTCGTTTTCTGTTGCAGCCAGGGCGGGTCGAGTGCAGAGCGAGGGAAAGCGACCACACAACGACAACGAAGCACGCTGTTCAGGTCGATCCCTGGACTAACAAACAAGCGGTACAACACATACTTTCTCGGAGGTTCGCGCGGGTTTCTTGGATCCGCGCCGGGCCTCCCTGGCGACGCCTGCGGCGCCGCCCCCGGGCGCGCTCCGCATTCCTGTAGTTTGTCCTTCCTCTTATGCAGGGGTGGTGCACACACGTCAGGAGGGCAACAGAGACACAGACACCAATACACGTCGATTGCTGGGGAAATATGGGAAACTATGGGAAGTGGGGGGGACGACGAAACTCCAGAAAATATGGAAAACATTTTGAATCCTGCGATTTGTGGTTATGTATTTGTCATGGTCCCCGCTGACGGGACCGGCCGCGCCAGCGCGCTCAGGTCGGAATTCTTCTGACTGAGTGCCCCCTCCTCCCTCCTCCGTCCTCTGCGGCCGCCCTGTCCGTCTTTTCCATTCTCCTGCGCGCTGGCCAATTCGCTTCTCGGTGCCCTCGTTTAGCTCTATCGCTGGTGCAGTCATTGTGCCTCGCCGCCGACGAAACAATTGTTTATTACCCATGTCCTAAGATGGGGTTCTTGTTATTTCTTGGACGCCTCCTACTTCTTCCTCTTCTCCTCCACTCTCCTCCTCATATCCAGACTTACTCATACACAGACTGACTCACACTCAGACTTACTCATACCCAGACTTACTTACTCACACACAAAATTACTCATACTCATACCTACTCATACTCAGACCTACTCCTACTCAGACTTCCTCATGCTGAGACTCACGTACGCCCCGTTCGCGGCCGTTTTGTGGGGATGCCTCAAGCGGTTTGTCTGTTTTCTGTTCCAACATCCTTCGCTTTCGGACCAGATTTGGAGGATGTCTCGAGCGAGGCGCTCATTTTCACCACCCTAAGGGGGGCCGCCAGGGGTGTTTTCACGGTCCCGTTCGCGGCCGTCTTGTGGGGATGTCTCGAGCGGTTTGCCTGTTTTCTGTCCCAGCATCCTTCGCTTTCGGAGCAGATTTGGAGGATGTCTCGAGCGAGGCGCTCATTTTCACGTCCCTAAGGGGGGTGGCCAGGGGTGTTTTCACGGTCTCGTTCGCGGCCGTTTTCTGTCCCAGCATCCTGCGCTGTCGGAGCAGATTCAATGGATATCTCGAGCGAGGCGCTCATTTTCACCGCCCAGGTGGGCCAGATTTTGAGGATGTCTCGATCGGTTTGCCTGTTTTGGTGGCCAGGCTCGTGGGCGTAGATTCTTCTCAGGATGCCACAGGAGGCTCCAACAGGCTCCAGGAGGCCCCAGGAAACCACATGAGGTCCCAGGAGGCATCAGGAGGCCACATAAAGACTCAAGAGGCCACAGCCTGTCCCAAGAGGCTCCAGGAGGCCCCAGGAACCTCCAGAAGGCCTCAGGAAGCCACAGGAGGCCCCAGGAGGCCACAGGAAGCGCCAGGAGGCCTCGGAAGGCAACAGGAGGCCCCGAGAGGCCCCAGGAGCAGGAGGCCTCAGAAGGCAACAGGAGTGGCTCCAATCCCATGTGTTCTGCGTATGCTCCTATCGATTGGGCCTCACCTGGAGCACGATTCCTTAATGTTATACGTATGTTTCTATTGATTGTCTTTCTCCTGTGTACACAATCCTAAATGTTTTATTTATGTTCCTATATTTTGGATCTCTACTGGGGCACGAGTCCGTGGTGTTTTACGTGTGTTCATATAGACCCAGATACAATATTACCTCTAAAAAAGGATGCACATATGGGGAGGTTCACGCAGTGAGTAATTTGTGTGTCCATTGGCCCCTTAAACACGGCGCAACCGGCCCTGGCGAAGGCCGGGCACGCGCGCGTGGGGTGTCGCGCAGCTGTGGTTGGCGACGCCTTTGCCTGTCGGGCCCATTTCGGCCTGGCGGCTGTAGCGCTGCGTGGTGGCGCGGCCCGATCGGGCCGAGAGACGAATTAACAACACGCACCCGTACACATAGTAGAAGAAGAAAGACAGCATAAACATAAGCTCTTGGCGCTCCGCGCGGATTTTTTGCATTCGCGCTGAGCCCCCCTCCCTGACGCCCGGAGCGCGCCAGAAGCGGAGCCAGAGGCGCCGCCGGGGGGCCCCAGCGCGGATCCAAGAACTCCACGCGGAGCGCCAAACATTTATGTTTATAGCGTTTTTTGCCCTTCGTCATAAGGGGGGACGGAGAGGGCTATGTGTGCCCCCCCAGGTCCGACAACCCGCACCCCATACCCATACAGTGCCGTTTTTAATACATGCTCCGCGTGCGGATCGTGTATTAAAGACGCAGGGATGTGGTATAATAAACAAAACGATGAGTTCATGCATACATGTATTCCTAAATCAATCATGTATTACATCCAACATCTTTACAAATCCTACGGATTAAAACCTGCCCTGTAGCCAATTCTCCTCCCTCCGACCCCCCGTCTGGGTGTGTGGCCTTGCCGCTGCGGCCCGGGCGGCTGCCGCACGCACGACTGGGCTCCGGCTGCGCGCGTGTCGCGTGTGCTGCACCGGGGGGGGGGGGGGCGCGCCATGGGGGGGGGACGGCGCGGGGGCTGCAGAAGAGGGGCCCTTTTCAGGAGCGGAAAAAAGACGTACATGTACATGAATCCACGCTGGTTTCGAGAGTTCACATTGCGCAAATGTTCGTATAACGCGGCCGGTCTCGCGGATCGAGGGGCCGTGTTCATGTACATAGCTGGGCGCGTACGTCCTTTGTGGGCTCCCCACCTTTGGGGTCCCCAGAGTGGCCCTGCAGGGCCCCCAAAGGTCTGCATGTGTGTGTGTGTGTGTGTGGGTGTGTCGGGCCTACAGTGCCGTTTTTAATGCATGCTCCGCGTGCGGATCATGTATTACTTTTGCAGGGATTTGCTATTAAAAACAGCGATGAGTTCATGCATAACTTCATTCATAACTCAATCATGTATTTTAATCATATAGTTTTAAACATCCTATGTATCAACAACTGCTCTGTACATGGGAGCCCTTGGGTAGGGCCCGAAGATTGCGCCCTTCTCTCCTTGTCGCCCCCCCCATTGAGCGACGCCCCGATGCGGCGCCGCGCACCTCCCCGGGGCTTCCATTGGGGACCTGCTGTGGAACGCAATGTTGAGGGAAGAAGAAGCACGGGGACCATGCTCAAGATGCCACTGGATCTTGTCGATGCCGATCTTGGACATGCGCCATGTCGACCATCGCCGAATCGCGAGGAGGATCCACCAGATGCCGCTGACCAAGAGAGGTCGTCACGACGTCTCCGAGTTCAGTCTTGATCATTGTGCCCGTTTTCTCCCCCTCCACAGACGCCCAGCTCTCGTGCCGAAGACCGCCAGGAACCGCCGAAGACCGCTGGGAGCCGCTGGACACCGCCGACGAGAGCGACCACCGTCGACCGCCAGAAGCCGCCAGAAGACGGCCAGAGACCGCCGAAGGCCGTCAGACAGACCGCCGAACGCCCACCGCAGGGCCGATGGGCAGCCAGGGGTACAGGATCGGATCGCGAGGAGGTCTCGAGCGAAAGCGCGATTCCCGAATAACTCGTGAGGAGGAGGAGGAGGAGGAGGAGGAGGAGGAGGAGGAGGAGGAGGAGGAGGAGGAGGAAGAGGACTAGGAGGAGGGGGAGGAGGCCAGGATCGAGCCCCCAGGCCTTCCCTCCGCGCGCGTGTGTCCCCAGCTCGCGCGCGGCCTCCGCGTGCCTCCGCGGGGTCGGAGCTGGCCGCGCGTGCTCTTGGCCGTGCTCCTGGCATCGGTGGCCAGCCCGTGGCATCGGTGGCATCGCTCGGGCGTGTGCTTTTTTTTCTTGGCGAGGAGGAAGAGGTACCAATACCGCTACCCCCTCGCCCGTTTTGCCCTGTTTGGAACTCCTGGGAGGTCCTCGTCGCCACCGCTGGATTCGCCTCGAAGTTCTGATCAGAAAGCACCCCAGGAGAGGTCCGAAAATGATCAGAAACTGGAGGATATACATTACCAGTGGCGGGCTGTTTTTCAATCCCCGGTCTTTGTGAGGGTCGGGGACGACGCCGGGGTGGTGTCGTGTATATTTGTTTTATTCGTTCTTCCCAGGAAGCACCGAAACATGTGGACACCCGGCTCCCGTATACACCAGGATCCGCTTTCCTGTGCAAGTGTCAGTGCAGGGCCGGAACAAGCGTCGGTGTATAGAGTTCGTTTCCCTGAACAAGCGCACGAAGCTGAAACATGCACGGGGAATGAACGTCCGAGCGATGGCGAGGGGGGGGGGGACGTGAGAAGGGGGCGGGCCTTCTCGGAAGGCTCTGGCGTTCCCAGGCCTTCTGAGAGGTTTGCGAAGCCTTCCCCGATGGCGCAGGACACTTCCCAAAAGGCCGGAGGGCTGCCGAGAAGCCCCGCCCGCCTTCTGAGAAGGCCTTCCCCTTCTCGCTTCCCCCCCCTCGCTCGCCGCCAATGGTAAGCACCCCGCCGCGCATGCACACAATTTCGTATGCAACTCCTGGGAGGTCCAATTCTGATGTTGCCCTGGTCCGAAATCCGGCTTCATCCGGCTTAATCCCGCTGACTCCCGCTCAATCCCGCTTCATCCCGCTCAACCCGGCTGAATCCTGCTCAGTCCGAGGCCCACTCCAGCGCAACAGCTCCCCAAAAGGGGCTTCATCCTCCTTGCACGCCGGTCGTTGGAAGTGGGTATTTTTAGATTCCCAGATCCCGATCTATTTCAGGCGCCTTCCTACTTCCAGAATCGACATGCTTTTTTCTGTGTTTTGTTATTCTCTGGGAGGACCTGGACCCACTCCACTATACACCTCAGGCGATGCTCAAGAAAACTTAAGTTTTCGGCCAGAGTCTCGATTATTCTTAATGTTTCCATGCAAATCCTAAGATTTCGATGGAAATTCTGGGCTTCTACTCAAGTTCTGAGACTATGAATTTCTTAACCCATGATTTCTTAAGCATTTCGCAGGGTGTATCCGCCTTCCTACTTCATGCTCCTGCGCCTACGTCTTCCGGCCGACGTGCCATCTTTCCGGCGAAAACCTCCTAAGACAGTCGGGGGTGGACGGAACCCCCCACAGTGACACGTCGACTGGAGAATTGTCCGTTTTCGGCTCTCTGGAGGGCGCCGTGGCCGTTATTTTCCAGGCTTGCGCCCGCCAGGTCTGGGCCTCAGGCCGTCTTCACCAAACCACGTTTTGCGAAAGGGAGGTCTGTCCATCCCCGAGACCGACGTGTAATCTATCCGGCCTCCTCGGTACATGGGCGCCTCCCAGCGCCGGGAGGCGCCAGGGAAATCAGCTATACGTGAGCTGATTCTCACCCCCCCCCCCTTTGCTGTCCCCCCCCTTTCGCCCGACCCGATCCTCGCGGAGGAGCTCACCGCCCTCGCCGAGACCATCAAGATCCTGAACGAGGGGCCGGGGCCTGCGGGGGGGGGCGGGCGGGCGGCGGGCGGAGCGCGCCGGCCTGCGGGGGGGCGCAGGGGCGGGCGAGGCCGCGCGGGCCGCCGCACGGAGGCCCTGCTGCTCCTGCTCGGCATCGCTCGGAGGTGTGCATCTCTTCCTCGGCGAGAACCGTCGAGGGCCATCCTGGGCCATCGATCCACGAAAACACGCGCGAAGCCGAGACAACTGCCAGGGACGTGGCCGTCTGGGCGACGGCGAGCGTGTCCCCCGGCGATGGCGCCCGTGGCCGCGGGGGAGCATCCGAGGAGGAGGGCGTCTTCCCTCGTCCTCCCCCTCTCTGGGGTCTCCTCGGCGGGCCCTCCTCGTCGCCACTGCTGGATTCGCCTCGGAATTCTGGTCATCGGGGGACGAAATCTATACATATCCACTGCTCCCTGGCCAGGCCCATCCTGAACCCAGGAGCTGTGTATACGCCCTCCTGGCCAAACCAGGAGGGCGTGGCGTATACACAGCTGCTGTGTTCAGGATGGGCCTGGCCAGGGAGCAGTGGATATGTATAGATTGCGTCGCCCTATGGTCAGGAGGCACTCCTGGAGAGGTCCGGGGAAGGGTGGTATGGGCACCTCTTCGCTTCCCCAGAGGGGATGGAGGGGGCGGGCACGCCACGGTTCGCGCTGGCGCCGTCTGGGACTGCTGAAGAATGGCTCGTTCTTCCCAGACCAGGGCTGAACCTAAGCGGTGTGTTTCGTTTTCGTTTTGTCTTGGGCTTCCCTCGCTCTTGCCTCGAACCCGCCACTACCTCAAAACGAAGTCGAAACGAAAACGGCCCGCGAAAGCGCCCAAAGCACCGTTCAGGTCCAGCCCTGTCCCAGACGTCGCCGGCACGAATCGTGACGTCACCAGGGGGGGGAGGGGGGGCGGGTCGGGGCTGGTCACGGGCGTTACCTCGAATAGAAAACACGGGCTCCTGGTTTGTATGGGCTGATGTATCACAGCTGACGGGAGTATGCCGAGCATGCGCGAGCCAGTGATGGTGGGTTTCAGAACTGTGCAAATGCACATAAGGCGGCAGGGTCGTCATTCGGCTATAGCATGGTTTTGAGATTTCGCGTGTCGCAACATTGCCATCCGCTGCAACTTCCCCCACAATTGCAGTGGGGGCTCATGGTAAGAAATACCTTGCTTGCCTCCAGGGTGCCCTGGGTTTCTTGGGTTTCGATGGTTTTGCTATGGAAAGCGCAACGTTCCCACCCCAAAGATCAATGAACGTCCTGGGGTCTTCTGGTTGGGTGTCTTGTGGAAGATTTCTTGTGGTCGAGCTCCTACTGTACCTGAGTCAGGTTCGCTGCCAGTATCTTTTGGGGGTGCCTTCTTCTTCTTCGTCAATGTCGGAAGGGCTACGTACGGGCGAGGCAGTGCTGAAAATGGTGGCGGAGAGTGCCGACCTCTGGCCCCATCTTCGCCCGCTTCGGCTAAACAGCAGTTTTTGGTACGGTCTTTGTGAACTTGGCATCGCTAGGACGTGTGCATTTTTGTATCGGCGACGGCCATCGAGGACCATCCTTGATCATTTGGCGAAACAAAACACGCACGAAATCGACAAATACACGAGGAATGGACGTCCGAGCGATGGCGAGTCTCCGCACCCCCGTCCGCGACCCCCCCCCCCGCGCTCGGAGCACAAGCTTCCAGGGAGGGGTACCACCCCTCCAGGGTCGGGGAGGGGGGAGTCGCAGCCCTGGGACCCCCTGGACCCCGCCCCACCTCCTCCCCCTCCCTTCCCTCCCGGCGGATTGGGGATCAAAGGGAAGGGGCATCCGTTCGACTCGATTACGCCGTTGTTCGATTACCCTCTGGCTCTGGCGCAGCTTGATGAGGAGTGCCCAGGGAAAGGGGGGGGAAGCGGTGACGACGACAAAAGCCTCACACACGCCGACAGGGTCGGCGGATTTTCCAGGTGTGTGGCACAAGGGGTGACGCGGTGCGCACGCTGCTCTCTGCCAGCCCTGCGACGCACAGGTCGGGATAGTTGGCCAGCCTACGGTCTGAAGTCTTTGCAGCTTTGGGGTCGCTTTGGGGCCCCTTCTGACGACGCTATCAGCAGTTCAGGTGGCTTGCAATGTATGTGTTGCCGCTTACATCTTGGCTTAGCTGGCGTTCCCCATGCCACTCTGGGGTCCGGCACCCGCCGCTGCTTCCGTCCTGGGATCTTTGCCGTTTTCTGGAAGAGAGTCTACGTCTGTGGATGTTTGTTTGTTTGTTTGTGTGTGTGTGTGGTGTGTGTGTGTGTGTGTTTGTGTGTGCGTGCGTGCGTGCGCGCGTGCGTGCCTGCGTGCGTTTGTGTGTGTGTGTGCTTGTTTGTTTGTTTGTTTGTTTATTTGTTTGTTTGTTTGTTTGTTTGTTTGTTTGTTTGTTCGTTTGTTTGTGTGTGTGTGTGTGCGTGTATGTGTGTGTGTGTGTGTGCGTGTGTGTGCGTGTGTGTGCGCGTGTGTGTGTGTTGTGTGTGTGTGTGTTTGTGTGCGTGCGTGCGTGTGTGTGTGTGTGTGTGTGTGTGTGTGTGTGTGTGTGTGGTGTGCGGCGGCGTGTGTGCGTGCGTGCGTTGCTGTGCGTGTGTGTGTTGTGTGTGTATGGGGGGTTATGGTTGTGGTGTGTGTGCGTGTTGATGGGGGCAGCATGCCCGCCACGGCAAATCTTCGCTGGGCGCTCGAACACGAGCCCCGCCTGGTGCGGGAAGGCGTCTG
>CAUYUJ010011392.1:401855-465932 GCA_963575745.1 Prorocentrum cordatum | reverse complement strand
CTGTGCCGAAGCTGCCGCGGAGGCTGCTCCTGGTGACGTACGTCGTTGTTGTCCTGCAAAAGCGCGCGGTGCTTCAGCGGGCGCTGCCGTCGGCCTGGGCAGGTCGGTTGTAGGCTGAAGGTGAAGTGTGGTGTCGTTGGTGTGGTCAATCAGCTGATTTGTCCAGCTCGTCATATCCTCGTGTATATGGTCCACTTTTTGGCGTGCGTACTCGTCAGTATCACGAGAGCGTTGTGAATACCGATCAAGTCGTTGCTCGTGGGCTCGGAGACGGGCGCTGTGTGCTTCCAACTCACTGTCCAGACGTGTGAGACACTCCTCGACGCGTACCTTTTTCAGCATCTCTCTCACGAATAACCTGGGAGAGCTCAGACTGCGCGTGGTCCGCCGCCTTCTCAACCTCCTGCAACCTGTCAATGGGGCGGGCGAAATCGTAAACCGTGGGAGGAGAATCCAGCTGGCCAGTCTGGGCTCGTCCGACACGCAATTATGCCAGGACGTCCAGTGCACCAGGGAAACGCTGCTCGATTTCAGAGATCTGGAGAGTGAGTGGCTGTGCGACAGCGTTGGTCGCATCCAGCCTTCGAGCGATAACTCTCTCAGTGCTTTGCAACATGCCGATCAGGTTCGACGAATTGGCGTTTGCTTCGGCACGAAGCGTCGCTGTAGTGTGGTCCATGTGGGATCGAAGATCGTTGATCTGAGACTGGACATCGCCAAGGTCGGTGGCTCGGCTGGAGGCGCTCGGTTGCGGAGCTGGTCGTGGATCTCGTCGTGGAGGATCCTGACCGCTGAAACGCCTGTGTCGCGGACGGTCGCAAGCTGTTGCTCCATCTGCGCAAGGTAGTTGCGCAGGTGCTCGACCGTCGCTGACCGTTCACCTGAGTGTGACACCTCACGATCAACCTGGTGCTGCAGCTCACCTAAGATGCGGCGATCTTCACCGATCCTGGAATGAATGATCGCTAAGGCGCCGTCAAAATCTTGACGTAGGGCAGCAGCGTTGGCAGCGTTCGCCGGAACGCTCTGCATCAGTCCAGAATACTGCCTGGACACGAAGGTTTCAACCTGGTCGCTGAGCTCAGCTATTTCACCTGCAGCGGACGCCACCACCGGCAGGTCGCTTGAGAGAGAGAGAGAGGTGGGGAGCGTCAGCTCCCCTCTGCATCCTCTCGCGAGGAGTGCGTGGCCTCTGAAAGGCGGCACGCTGGCTCGACCTTGTCTCGTCGTATGGGCCTGTGGCCCCGCGACGGTTACGCAAGGACGAGCTGCGGCTAGGGCCGTGTGTGTGGTGCCTGACGAAATGATACCTGGGGGTGCTGCGTCTGCGGCTGTGCCGCCACTGGTCTACCGAGTTCCTCAAAGGCAGCAACGTGCTCCGCTACAGGAGCGGTCGCAAGGCTGGTCATGCCATTACCTGTGTTCCGTCGGCGGGTAGCGCGGAAGCGCCCTGGAATATCGGGACCAGTGGGGCTGGCGCCCGACGCAGTTGGGATTGCTCCCGACGGAAGAGGAGATGGAAGATCGAAGGTAGGCGTGTGAAACTCTCGACTGCCGGTAGGCGTGTGAAGCTCTCGCTTGCTCCCGACTCCTACTCCCTCTCCTGTCCCCCCGCGGGCGGCGTGGCGGTGAAGTTCAGCAGCTAGCCGCGCCTCGGGTCCGTCTGAGCTGGGGGGGGGTATCGGGGACACCCACGCGGTCCACATTAAGGCTCTCCAACTCAACGCCGAGCCGTTGCGCCGTCGGAGAGCTCGGACGCGAGGCCCCGACGGACCCCTTACGGCGCATGCGCCGCTTGGGTTCCATCGAGGCCGCGTGCGAGATCGCGACGCGGAGTTCGATGAACTGTGAGCTTTAAAGGCTGACGACCTATGTATGGGGTCGGAGTGCAAAGGTACAGAACCCCTGATCCGCTGGTTGAGGAAAAGAGGGAAAGATGAATATATTTTCCTCCTGCACGATCAAAGGTCTGATCGATCTGTTCCAATACCTGGGCCCAAACGGCCAGGCGCAGGAGAGTGAGGATAAGGATTATATATATGAGGGTATTACACGGGTTCCATTCACAGGAGGAACATGAGTAGGGAATGAGGGACATGAGAAGGAGCAATTGAGGAGTAGGAGGGAAGAGGGGGCACAGCAGAGAAGAGGAGGTGTAGGAGGAAAGAGTCGGAGGATGTGGAAGATGATAAGGGAAAAAGAAATCGATCAAGATGACATGGTCTGGAAGACGGAAGGGGGGACAAGGGCGAACCACAAAACTCCATGTGGTGCCGCGAGATCGCCGCTGGGAAAGCTCGCGGGGCGTGCTGCTCGCGCCGACGTCCCCCCCCCCCCTAGGGCGGGGAGGGGGACGGCACGGGGACTCCTCGAGGCAAGAGGGAAAGAGGGAACTTCGCTTCGCGTCGGCTCCCATTCAAACTCAACCCCAATGGATTGCCATCGGTGCCCTGGGCCATGGCCTGGGCCATGGACCCCTATCTCTGCCAACTTCGTTGCGGAGGGGCATGCCGTGGCGATCGCAGAGGGTACGCGCGAATGGGAAGGGGGGGAAAGAGACACACCCCCAGAAATACCATCATCGTCAAACCAGGAAACATGCACGAAATGGCGGTGATAGCATCGGGCACTCGTAGACGGTAGGAATAGCACCGAAGATAATAGCCTCTTGGAGTGTGTCAACTTAGGCACCAGCACACAAATATTGTTTCTGGTGGGTGCATTTGCGGAAGCCCGCTTGCTTCCGCGAAGTAAGCTGCCTGCTGAGTGTCTGACTAGCTGGTTGCTCGGGTCCGCTAGCACGCCATCATTTTCTCGGGCACCGAGTGTGCAATCTTTGACAAACACTGATACAATCCGTTCTGCAAACACTAATGTGCAAGAGTGTATTCGGCCACTGGCTGCGCAACCTATGACGCAACCATTCGGAGGCCTTTTGTTTGTGCCGCCGGGTGTACCAGCTATGGCGCAACCAATAGCGGGCCAGCCGCTTTTGGATCGGTAACCGAATTCACAAGCTATGACGCAGTCGATAGCAGGCCGTTGTATAATGGCGGCCGAATGCGCAGTGCGCATCCAATCGCAGGCGTCGGTTTCGTACGACCACTAATACTACAAACCATGGCGCAGCCAATAGCAGGCCGTTCTATTTTGCGCCGACGAGTATGCCGCCGATGACACAATCAATAACAGGCCGCTTTATGTTTGGTCGCCGAAAGTGCAACCTATGACGCAATTGAGGGCAGGCCGGTGGACTCAAACAAGACAGTTGTAAAGTCTCCCAGGCTCCCAAAAGGGAAGACACCTCGACGAAACCAGAAACCTTACAACAAACAACACTTTGACAATCCCGCGCCAACAGAAAAAAAAAAAAAAAGAAAAAAAAAAAAATTTGACAGTATACATTCGATCGGATACAGGCACCCCTGTACTTCCAACCGCAACTGAGAACTCTACATCGTACCAAACCGCACATGGGACTTCAGGGGGGAAAAATAGGACTTCAACGCCGCGACTCAATGTGACTGTTGCATCCTGGCGATCCTGCATTGTGCCAGAACGCCAAACCTGGAACTTTAGCACCGCGACCCCACGTGACGGCTGAGTCCTGACAGCCTAAATCGTCACAGAACACCACTCCTGGGACTTCAACCCTACGAACCCTGGAAAGTCATGCAAGTGTTTAGTGCGAGTGTGCGCGGCGCTACAGCGAGAACCACATCTTGAAAAGGAGCCAGCCGACATCCTGAGGCTGCTACAAGCTTTTAGCACCGCTGTGCGCGGCGCAGAGGCGAGAGCTCCATTTTGAAAGCGGCCCGCCCTCTATCCTGGTAAGTCTGGCAAACTTGCAAAATATCGCAACATGCAAATGACATCTCAAGCGGAACGCCCGCCACGGCCTACGGACACGCTTGGGGGTGCGACAAGGAGGATAGATTTATCAAGCCACAAACACAGCCACCGAGCCGCGTCACAGCGGTCACAGCCACAGCCACAAAACTGCCTCACACGCGGCCAATACCGTCCAAGCCGACTCGCATCCTCAATATCTTGCGATGGAAGCCAGTGCAAAGTCTCGACCGCACTTCCTTGCGCTTAGCAAGCGCGCAAACTAAAACGTGTTGTCTGTGTCTGGATCCGGTGCTCTGGCCAAAGAACAACGCAAGCATGGGTCCCGAAAATCCCGCAACTGTCCTCCAGAGTTTTAAAAGAAACACCGCTGGCAGAAACAAACGAAGCTGCCGTCGCTGCAACCGGCACCGATACAAAAACGACCGAGCTCATGCAAACGCTTCGGGTCAACGAGCAGCTTGTTGGATCAATGTCCAAAAGGCAAGGAAGAGGGATTGACGAGGAGGCGACGCAGGAGAAGGGAGGAGGAGAACGATGAGAAGCAGGAGCAGGACGATGACGATGGATTTCAGAGGAAGAAAGGGGAGCGCGGATGAGAACGAGGAGGAAGTACAATGTACAAGAAATAGAGAGGGAGACGTGGGAGCGGAGAGGAGGGGCGACGCAGGCGAGGAGAAGGACGATGAGGAGGATAAGAAGGCGGAGGAGGTCAAAGACGAAGACGTAAGTGGGAGGAGGGAAGCAAGGCGGAAGGCGGGAGGGAGGGACGCAAGGGATGAAGTGGGACATGGATAAGGAAAGGGCCGTCGATCGTGACACCTCCGAGGCGCGAGGATGATGTGTATGTGTGTGTGCATGTGAACAAACATGGAGCTCTCTGCCGATTCCTCGTCGCGACGACTCGGGGCTATAACTCGCGCCCAGCCCCCAGGTCCGCAGAGTAGACGTCCGTGGTCAGGCCTTTCAGATCGATGGCCCCGAACTTGACGTCACCCCCAGCCTTCAGCGGAGGAATCAAGGGGACCTGGAGCTGCTGGAACTTCCGACATACCTTCAAGTAGAGGAGCTCGGTCACGATGCGGGTGCGCTCGGCCTGTCTCACCTCGTCCATCCTGCGCCTGAGCACCAGAGTGTCCTCCTGCGGGAGACGAGGACTTGAACAGGCCCGCCGTCCTCTTCCTGCCTCCCCCTCCTCCTCTAATCGTTTCCCTCCTCCCAGGAGGGGGTCGAGCGAGGCGAGGCGAGCGCCGATATCCTCAACCGCACTGGCGCGCGGCCTCGCGCCTTGAAGGCATCGGCGGTGGGACCGTAGCCCCTCAGATGATGACAGGGAACTGGGGCGTTCCAGAGTCAGTTCGGTGACCATCCTGTCGTCTTACCTGAACTCTGCAATTATCATCGTATCGGTCATCCTTTGCATAAACAGATATCAAAACACCATCACTGAACTGAGCTCCAAGGTCTTCAGCCGTCAAATCCGTTGCGGCATGAAGCATCAATGGGCCGATATACATGGAGTACGCTAGATCGTCGCAGTCCCCGTCTCCGAATCTGTCAACAACAGCTGTGCACCTCGTTCCCAAAAGAATGCGCCCTGGCTGCCAGAACAGATGCTGACGCCCAGGCTCGTTCCAAATCTCGACGAAAAGTGCGTCGATATCCATGTCTGCCTACGTAGCCAACATCACTTCCTCGTCGGAATCTCCAGGGATGATGTTCAAAGCGCTCGCTCCCCGAGGGGGTGGGGGAGGGAACGTGGGAGGAACGAGGTGGACCTGCACACTCGACCCTCCGATCCTGCGCTGGCGCAGGGCCGATCAAATATACAGCGAGAGAAACCGCAACTCTCTAACGGTCCGGGTCAGCTGTCCTCGCGCTGTGCCGGGGAGGCGTGGTGGGCCGCGCGCGATCGTCTTCGCGCCCTCGCCCCGGGAGCATCTCTTCCGATCTGGCAGCTGGCCGGGGAAACACACGGGCGATGAGTGTACCGTGTGCCCCCGCCTTGGGGGAGCCCCGGCTGACCACCAGACGGGGAGTGCAAAGGGATGTGGATGTCTGGTGCAGTTTGTCGGCGGCGCGCCGAGGGGGGGGGGAAGGCCTTCTCAGAAGGCGGCGGGGCTTCTCAGAAACCCTCTGGCATTCTGAGAAGCCGCCTGCGTCAGCGGAGAAGGGTTGGACAACTTATCAGAAGGCCCGAGGCCTTCCGAGCCTTCTGAAAAGGCCGCTCCCGTATGCATACCCCCCTGGGCCCGCCGCCAACGTATGTATGGCGAAACTTGGTATACAAAAGCTGTGAGACCACCGGGCTGGTTTCACATGCGGGACACGCTGCCCAAAATCACTCAACAACCCCATGTGTTTATTTCAGACTGCTTGTCTGATTTCCACCTCGGTCTCAAGAGGGTCCGAGACGGGCCAAGAGGCCTCGCAAGACCAGCCCAACACGGCCCAAGACTGTCCCAAGACGGACTACAAGGGTGACAACATGTCCCAAGAGAGAGAATCCCAAGACGGTCCAGAGAGGCCACCCAAAGACAGCTTCCGACGGCGCCAGCTCAAGGGCGGCCTAGTTGAGCCACACAGTGCCCGACATGGCCTCAGTAGGCGTCTCAGAAGGCCCCCAGATCCAAAAAGAACGCCACGACGGCTTCAGAGGGCCCATCCCCAATTTTCCCTCCAGGGCGGTTTCCCCTTTAGCTGGGGGAACACGCAGTCCACGAAGCATCGCGTCCTCACTTCTTCTCTACGTGTCATGGCATAGGCGTTTCCAAAAGGCAGGGGGCGGTGGTGACTCGCTGCAGGCGTATTAGAACAGTTCTTCGTGAGGAGCACACTAGCTTCGATGCAAAACCCAATTGGAAAATATAGCAAAACATCCTGAATTCTTCACCGTGCCGTTAGGCACTGAGTGGCGTTTCCTCACGTCGCTTCAAATCTTCAAAATGTTGCACAATACATACTTTTGCAATTAAGGAGCCCGACCACCCACGGATTCCTTGAGGCGTAGCGCATGACTCCTGGGGCACGAAAGGTGGGCCCGAGACAGCCAATGAAGGCCTACACACGGCCAACGCGGGCCCCAAGACGGCTGAGGATATTCTCAAGACGGCTCGCGAGGCTTCGGATACGTTCCAAGAAAGCTCCAACATGACCCCCGAGAGGGTCTGAGAAACCGGCCCTCACCCATTGAGTTCCTTCACGCCTTTAATGATAACTCTGGGGTTCTAGCGGTTTCGGGCTTCAGGACGCCCCATATGGCCCAGTGGCACAGGAGGCCCCTCAAATCGCTTCCAGACGACCCAGGAGGCCCCCAACACGACCTAAGAGGCTTCCACGAAGACCCCAAGAGGGGGACCTTGGCAGCCCTTCCCCCGACGATACCCCTGAAGAGACCCCCAGACACGCCCAAGAAGCCCCAAGATGCTCCAAAGAGGCCTCTGCTTCAGAGGAGGCCTCCAAGAGGCCCCCAGGGGACTCGCAGATGTCCCAAAAGGCATCCAAAAGGCACCCAAGAGGCTTCCAAAAGGCACCCAAGAGGTATCCCAAGAGGCCCCAACATGTGTCCAAGATGCCTCTGATCCACAACCCACGCGCGGTGGCGGGATGAGCCGAACCAGATAACAGGAACTACGAGAATTTCTAAAACACGAAGCATCAC
Organism: Prorocentrum cordatum; assembly: GCA_963575745.1. NCBI lineage: Eukaryota > Dinophyceae > Prorocentrales > Prorocentraceae > Prorocentrum > Prorocentrum cordatum. The sequence goes on along the minus strand of CAUYUJ010011392.1, from coordinate 458,422 downwards.
ATAACAACAGCCGAGACGCATCAAAGCTATTTGCGACCGATGCTGACTGAAAAGAGGAAGAGCGGCCGTGGACGAGGACAGAGGAGGGAACCGCGATCAGTGCGTGGAACACACCACGCATGGCGCTGGCGGTCGCAAGGTATTATCAATGACACGCTGGAAATACACGTATCGCATCCCGATGCAAAACTAGCATGGCAAAGGACCCAACCATACGAAGTTGTGAGTACCGCAATTGTGAACATCTTCTTCGGTAGCGCTCCTTTCGAAATGGGTACGGCGGACGCATGTGGACGGTGGCACTGGGGCCTTCGGTGGAGCTCCCTATGGGGCCACGAAACGTGTGAGAAGGGTGCCGAAATGGCTGTGGGGGACGCATGCGGGCGGTGCCCCTGGAGCCTTCGGCGGAGCCCCCTATGGGGCCACGAAGCGTGTGAGGGGTGTGCCAAAAGGGGTATGAGGGACGCATGTGGACGGTGGCACTGGGGCCTTCGGTGGAGCTCTGGAGCCACGAAGCGTGTGAGGGGGGTGCCGATATTGCTGTGGGGGACGCATGTGGACGGTGGCGCTGGGGCCGTCGGTGGAGCTCCCTGTGGGGCCACGAAGCGTGTGAGGGGTGTGCCGACATGGGGATGGGGGACACATGTGGGCGGTGCCAATGGAGCCTTCGGTGGAGCTCCCTATGGGGCCACGAAGCGCGTGATGTGTGTGTGTGTGTGTGTGCCGAAATGGGGGACGCATGTGGACGGTGGCACTGGGGCCTTCGGTGGAGCTCCCTATGGAGCCACGAAGCGTGTGACGGGTGTGCCGAAATGGGTGCGGGGGACGCATGTGGACGGTGGCACTTGAGCCTTCGGTGGAGCTCCCTATTTCGCCACGAAACGTGTGAGGGGTGTGCCAAAAAGGGTGCGGGGGACGCATGCGGGCGGTGCCCCTGGAGCCCGCGAAACGTGTGACGGGTGTGCCGAAATGGGTGCGGGGGACACATGTGGACGGTGGCACTGGAGCCGTCGGTGCTTTTTATGGGGCCGTGAAGCGTGTGAGGGGTGTGCCGAAATGGGTGCGGGGGACGCATGTGGACGGTTGACGGTAGCACTGGGGCCTTCGGTGGAGCTCCCTATGGGGCCACCAAACGTGTGAGGGGTGTGCCAAAATGAGGGGGGTGACGGGAGGGGGGGTGAGCGGGAGGAGGACGGGGAGGAGGAAGGAAGGAAGGAAGGAAGGAGGAGAACGCGGGGAGCGTCTCTTCAAAACGAGGACCCAACACCACAGGATGGTTGGGAAAACGCCCACAACGCATCGCACTGATTCAATGAAAATGATGGACGAGGGCCGAGGCCCCGGCGCTGCCACGCGCTGGCCCTGGCCCCGATGCTCCGACCTCGCGTACGTTGCTTTCAGCCCCAGCCCTAGTGCTGGAGGCATAATCAGAGCGAGGGGGCCGAATGGTCATTCTCTATCCCTGGGTGCGTGGCTGAAGTGGTACCCCGCGGCGCGGATTCTGCTATTCGAAGTCTCACTTTGGAAAAATCATTAGTGTTGACCCCCCCTCCGGTAACATATTGCTATTTTCCATTGAAGTACCCCTCCACAAGGAAAGCCTTCCTCCTCAAACTGCGTTGTTGGCCCCCGAAATACAACAACAACAGCAGCAGCAGCAGCAGCAGCAACAACAACAACAACAACAACAACAACAACAACGGCTCCCGCTTGATACTTCCTCACAACACGTGGGACTTCCTCACAATTTATTCAGACGATGCGGACTCGGCGCTCAAAAGTCACGCTCTCGTTCTCGCGTTTCTCTGCCTTTCACGGCTTTTTTCAACCCACCGAACCCCCCAAAACACACACCCCCCCCCCCCCACCCCCCCCCCACCCCCGGGAGGCCCCCCAAAAAAACCCCCCCCCCACACCACCCCCGGTTGGATCCCGCTAATCGCTTGAGACTTCCTCGCGATTCATGCAGGACCCACCTTCGGCAACCCGCCTGCTCGACCTGTTCGCCTGGGCCCGCGTTCCCGGACCTGCCCCCGTGGTTCTACTACTTTGTTTTCTGCTCCTTGCCCCCCTCCTGCTATCGCCCAACCACAACCGATACCCCCCTTTAGGGCGTAGGTGGTCTAGAGAGTTTCCTCTGCCAACCCCCCTTCTTTCCCTTCGGGGAGGGGTTAACCCCTCCCCTTACCCCTCCCCACTGACCTGGACGGGGCGTTCCGCGACGCGTTGGGACGCCCAAGATGGCCCAAGACTGCTCCAAGAGCGAAAAGGCGAGAAAACACAAAACATTGATTTTCCTTAGGTTTTGGAAGGATTTTGGCCTCTTGGGGGGGCCCAAGAGGCGATCCGAGGCACTCTAGAGGGGCGAGGCTAATTAAGGCTCCCCCCTTCTTTGATAGATCTCCTCCAAGATGGCCCCAAGTGCGCCCCGAAGGCTCCCAAGAGCGCCCCAAGAGCGCCCCAAGAGCGCCCCAAGAGACCCCAAGAGGCTCCCAAGAAGCCTCTAAGAGGCTGCCAAGAGACCCCCAAGAGGCCCCAAGAGAGTCCAAGATGGCCCAAGACGGCTCCAAGAGCGAAAAGGCGAAAAAGCAAAAAACATTGATTTTACCTAGGTTTTGGAAGGATTTTGGCCTCTTGGGGGGCCCAAGAGGCGACTCGAGGCACTCTAGAGGGGCAGCGCTAATATACGACCCTCCCTTCTTTGATCGATCTCCTCCAAGTTGGCCCCAAGAGCGCCCCGAAGGCTCCCAAGAGCGCCCCAAGAGCGCCCCAAGAGCGCCCCAAGAGGGCCCCAAGAGGCCCCAAGAGGCCCCCAAGATGCCCCCAAGAGGCTCCCAAGAGACCCCCAAGAGGCCCCAAGATGCTCCCAAGATGGCCCAAGACGGCTCCAAGAGCGAAAAGGCGAGAAAGCAATTATCCCGGCAAAGCAACCTAACAGCGATGTGTAGGAGCATATCTGGAAGCATTCCCCTTAAGATTCAAATGAGAATCCAGTTGTAGAGTTCTGCTGTTCTCGCAGTCGTAGTCGCATTCGCGATGACAGTCGCAGTGGCAACGGCAGTCGCAGTCACAGCCTCAGCCTCGGCCTGCCTCAGCCTCAGCCTCCGCCTGCCTCAGCCTCAGCCTGCCTCAGCCTCAGCCTCAGCCTGCTTCATCCTCAGCATCAGTCTGCCTTCAGCTTCGGCCTCAGCCTCAGACTGCCTCAACCTCAGCCTGCATCAGCCTCAGCCTCAGCCTAAGCCTGCCTCAGCATCAGCCTGCCTCAGCTTCAGCCTCAGCCTCAGCCTGCCTCTGCCTCAGCCTCAGCCTGCTTCAGCCTCAGCCTCAGTCTGCCGTCAGCCTCGGCCTCAGCCTCAGCCTGCCTCAGCCTCAGCCTGCATCAGCCTCAGCCTCAGCACGAAGCACCCCAGCTAGAAGGACAAAGCGCTGAATGTACACCGATGTGTTCGACGACTGCGTATGTAATGATGTGACGATATACAGACTGAGCCCTTCGTGAATGTCTACATGTTTTTCTGACGCATACAAACGGCGCTGACGTGTGTGTGAAAAGTGTCCGCGCAGCAAAAGCCGGCGAAGCGTGCAGACAGCCAGCTGCAAAAGGTTGCGAGCGGCTCTTGGAAGACGTTTACGGAACTGAGCTACGGTGTCTGAAAACAATGGCATCGAAGCGAAGAGCCTCGGAGCCCTGCAGCCTGAGAAACACCGCAGGAACTCGCATACTGAAAAGGAATGCATTGCAAACCGCACGTTGCGAACCCTGCAGGCTGAGAAGCACCGCAGGATGTCGCATGCTGAAAAGCACTTGTACTGCAGAGCGCAGGCTGCGAAACCTGCAGGCTGAGAAGCACCGCAGGAACTCGCATGTTTTCGAACACTACTGCTCGAGACCGCAGCTGGAGAGCGGCAGACCGCAGGCTGAGAAGCACCGCGGGCAGAGAGACTTGCAAAACTCAGATGTCCTGATCGTCTTGGAGGAAGTCACGCCAGTCCGGCGGCTGCCAAGAATCGATGATGCGCCTGGAGCCACCGCCCGTGCTGCCGCCGATGTCCATGTAGTCGCCATCGCCCCTGAACAGACGGCCGTGCCCGCACGCCAGAATCGCTTGGTTGCGGATTTGAAGCAGCGCTCCGCTCTCAAACATCTGCAACACGTCCAGCTGCCTGCGCGTGAAGTTCGGCTTTGGCTGGCCAGCCTGGGCAGACAGATGGCGGGAAAGCCGCTCCCCCTCGTTGTAGCGCGCGATGGCCTCGGCCTTCTGCCGTGCCCCAACGCCAGAATCGCTTGGTTGCGGATTTGAAGCAGCTCTCCGCTCTCAAACATCTGCAACGCGTCCAGCTGCCTGCGCGTGAAGTTCGGCTTTGGCTGGCCAGCCTGGGCAGACAGATGGCGGGAAAGCCGCCCCCCCTCGTTGTAGCGCGCGATGGCCTCGGCCTTCTGGTGGTGCAGCCGGCGCCGCTGTTGCCGCAGAGCTTCCTCGGGAACTGCTGCATCACGGCCCTCACTGTGATCAGCTTGCAACGCTTGCGTTAACCAATCAACGTCGAAGCGCCCTGAGAAGGCCAGCACCTCCCAGATCTGTTTAGTACCGGCCACACGTTGCAAATGTCGATGCCACCGCTTACGCTTCTGGTCTTTCACAAACTTGGCGACGCTACCCAGACCTGCACCCTTGGCCTGGCCACCTTTTCCCGCAGGCTGAGAAGCACCGTGAGAACCTTTCTTACCTCCTGGCCCTTTGTTAGGACCCTGCGGAACCGCATGGCCCCCTTGTGGCGCAGACTTGCCTTTCGCTTTTCCATTTTCGATATCCCGTTCCTGAAGCGCACGCTGCTGCCGCGACTGCTCGTACTGGTCGCGAGCTACTCTGACCAATTCCTGGCGCTCAGGCTCCGTGAGAACGTAGCGCATGTCGTCGATGTTCTTGCTCCGCAGAAAGTCATGTCGAAGCTTAAGGACCGAGAGAATGGCTCGGCCAGTCTCCTCCTGAGACGCAAAGGCCGCGTCATATTCCGAGCCAGGCTGAGGAGCGCCAGCTGGATCAGTGTCCGCTGGCTCAGTGGACTTCCTCTTTTTGAAAAGCAAGAGACTGAGATGATGGAGGACTTTCGGATCGTACTCCTCGTCGTACCTGTCGTCCCAAAGCTTCCTCAGCTCCCTGTGCAAGTCGTCCGCGCGATTCTGAACGACATCCTCGACGCAGTCGGGATCACCCGGTGAAGTCGGTGAAAGCGGAGGAGCAGAACTCGGCGACCGATCCCAATGCACAGAAGACTCGCGGTCCGCCTGTACGCTGACGTCGGCGTCGGAGACGTTTTCGACGACAATTTTCCGCCTCTTGCTCTCCCCAGGCTGATTAGCACCAGGGAGAGTGAGCACAACCGCCACCGCATCGTGTGCGTCGTTGCGCATGCCACGATCCGTAAAAGACGCGCCAACGGCAATGGAGCAGAAACGGGCGACTGCTCCGCAGACCGCGACGTGGTCGCCTCTGAGGTCGGCCGGAGTGGCATGGACCTCCCATACCTTCTCGTCGTTCTGCTCGCGCTGGTAAGCCTCCCGCGCCTCCTGGAAAGTGAGGTTGTCGTCGCCGACTACAAGCACAACGACTGCCTCGTTTAGATTCTCAAGAATCTTGGCCAAGCCGTCCAGGTGCAAGCGGAGATGGCGAACTGTCCGCTTTCGAGTCTGGATGCTCGGCGGTTTCTTGCCGCACACGATGTGCATGTTGGCGATCACCACGTGGAACTTGTCATGGCCTGGTTTGTTCACCTCAAAATGTGAAATAACAGCATCAATATCTCGGCCGCTAGGAGGCCTGTAAACTTTGCTGTCTTCGCACAGAGTCAGTTCCGCAGGCTGAGAAGCACCGCGGAACCCCAGAGAGTCAAGTAGTTGTCGACCTCCAAGAAGCGAATGCCATCACCGAAAGGCTTACTGAGGATGTCTGTCACGTTGATCCCTGCTCGGCGAAAGCCTTCACGGAACGCACCGACCTCGCAGCCACAGACATATCAGCATCAGCGGTCTCCACTATCTTGGCGCACAACCTTCCGAAGTTAGCGCAGTGAGTGGCCGCCTGCTTACCAGTCATCATGCCCTGCTCGAACCCGAAATTGAACGAGGCGACCGTGAAAGACGCAGGCTGCACAGCGCCAGAACCAGGCGTCTGTCCACCGTCCTCCGCAGGCTGAGAAGCACCGCGAGGCGGCGCAGGCTGAGAAGCACCGCGAGGCGGCGACACTTCGGACGAGCCTCGCGGAGCAGAGGCTGCGGATGAACGTTGGACATGGGGGTACGGCCAGGGGAACGCCATTGCAATCAAAACTCAGTGGACTGCAGTGAATGAATGTAGTGGCCAATTGAATGCAGAGGACTGCAGTGTCACTAGCAAGTCCTGAACCAAACACAACTGTGGCGGAAGGAATATGAAGCGTCTGGCTATTCAAAATGTTGCCCGGCAATGTCCTCCTCCTCCTCCTCCTCCTCCTCCTCCTCCTCGTCCTCCTCCTCCTCTTCCTCCTCCTCCTCCTCCTCCTCCTCCTCCTCCTCCTCCTGGTAGTCCTCCCCCTCCCCTCCTCCTCCTCCTCCTCCTCTTCCTGGTTCTTCCTGGTCGCCCTCGTTCTCGTCCTCCTCGTCTTGCTCGTCCTCCTCCTCGTGGTGTTCTCTCCTCCTCCTCCTCCTCCTCCTCCTCCTCCTCCTCCTCCTCCTCCTCCTCCTGGTGGTCCTCGTTCTCCTCCTCCTGGTACTCTCCCCCCCCCTCCTCCTCCTCCTCCTCGTCCTCGTCCTCCTCCTCCTCCTCCTCCTCTTCCTCCTCCTCCTCCTCCTCCTCCTCCTCCTCCTGGTACTCCTCCCCCTCCCCTCCTCCTCCTCCTCCTCCTCCTCCTCTTCCTGGTCGTCCTCCTCCTCCTGGTTGTCCTCCTCCTCCTGCTCGTCCTCCTCCTCCTCCTGCTCGTCCTTCTTCTCCTGCTCCTCCTGCTCCTCGTCCTGCTCCTGCTCGTCCTCGTCCTCCTGGTCTTGCTCGTCCTCCTCCTCGTCGTGATCTTGCCCCTGCTGAAAATGTGGCCCAGGAATGGGAGTTCTGGGAAGTCGAAGAGCACGAAGTGGCCTACAGTTGGCTACGGGCATTCAAAATGTGGCCCGGGAATGGAGTTCTGGGAACTCGAAGAGCACGAAGTGGCCTACAGTTGGCTCCGGGCATTCAAAAATGTGGCCCGGGAATGGAGTTCTGGGGACTCGAAGACCACGAAGTGGCCTACAGTTGGCTCCGGGCATTCAAAATGTGGCCCGGAGGGAGGGATGGGGAATGGCTTTGGGATCGAAGAGCAGAAGTGTGTGACTGTTGCATTTATCCGGCCCCCAGAATGTGGCCCGGGAATGGAGTTTTCCTTGGGGGGAGTCGAAGAGCCGAAGGTATCGAGGTGGCTTACAGTGGCTTCCGGGCATTCAAAATGTGGCCCGGGAATGGAGTTCTGGCGAACTCGCAGAGCACGAAGTGGCCTAAGTTGGCTCCGGCATTCAAAACTGTGCCTGGGGAAATGGAGTTCTGGGAAATAGAAGAGCACGAAGTGGCCTACAGTTGGCTCCGGGCATCCAAAATGTGGCCCGGGAGTGGCGCTCTGGGAACTCGAAGAGCACGAAGTGTGTGACTGTTGCATCCGGCCCCCCAGAATGTGGCCCGGGAATGGCGTTCTGGGATGTCGAAGAGCACTTTGCGTGTGACTGTTGCATCCGGCCCCCCAGAATGTGGCCTGGGAGTGGAGTTCTGGGAAGGCGAAGAGCACGAAGTGTGTGACTGTTGGTGAAAAACGAGCCCGGCTCATGCCGCCCGGAAACGCCCCAACACCTGCCATGACCCCCCTGTGGAGTGATCTGTGAGCTCTTTTGAGTCAACTAGAAACCTATCAGTCTTCGCTGTTAGGTAAAAAATGGGACGTAGTTGCACACGCGGCTTTCGTCGCGTGTGTGCGCATGCCGAAATCCTTCAAAAACCTGCGGTGCCGGGAAGGATTTCGCAATCTGCAACGTTTCCAAACCACATACAAAAACACGGGTTTCGCATCACTGATTTGCTTAAAAAGCTTACCGCGCGAGCTCTCTTTGCAAATCTTAGAAAACCATGTTTTTCAAGGATTTTCACAAACATGCTACCAAACGGGCTCGTCGCGCGCGCATGTCGGAAATCTGTCGGAACACCTTGCGCGTGTTGACGTCGCGAGAATACTCTGCAAAAAATGAGACGAATTGCAGCGCGCGTCGTCGGCGCGCGTACGATCGAAGAAATCCTTCAAAACCCTTCCGTTTCGGAGAGATTTCAAAATCGTGTCCAAAAAATATACAAAACACAAGGTTTCGCAACACGGATTTTCAACAAAAGCGTGCGCGCGCACTCTTGCGTCGTCGTCGTCGTCGCCGTCGTCGTCGTCGTCCGTCCTCCCTTCCCTCCCGCGTCGTTCCGTCCCGGTCGTCGCTACGTGTCCTCTGTCTTTCCTCGTGTTGTCGTCGTCGTCCTCTTTCGAGCTGTGCGTGGTCGTTTCGTCGTCGTTGTCGCCCGTGGTCGTCCTTCCTCGTTCATCCCTCGTCGTCCGGTCGTCGTCGTTCTTCGTCCGTCGTCGGCGTCTCGTCGTCGTCCCTCCTATTTCGTCGCCGTCGTCGTCGTTTCGTCGTTGTCGTCGTCAGCTCTCGTCGTCGTCTTTCCCTCCTCCTGTCGTTGTCGTCGTCGCGTCTCGCCGTCCTTCCTCCTTCTTCGTCGTTCGCGCCGTCGCCGTCCTCCCTCCTCCCTCGTCGTTGTCGTCGTTGTCGTCGTTGTCGCCGTCGTTTTCCTCCCTCCTCCCTCGTCGTCGTCTTCGTTGGCGACGTCGTTGTCGTCGTCGTCGTTGTCTTCGTCGTCGTCGTCGGCGTCGTCGGAGTCGGCGTCGTCGTCGTCGTCGTCGTCGTCGTCGGCGTCGTCGTCGTCGTCGGTGTCGTCGTCGTCGTTGTCGTCGTCGAAGTCGTTGGAGACGTCGTCGGTGTCGTCGTTGTCGGTGTCGGCGGCGCCGTCGTCGTGGTTGTCGCTGTCGTCGTCGGCGTCGGTGTCGTGGCCAAGTGCTATGTGGTACCTACCGTCACGGTCTTGTCTTAAGATGTCTTGCGACCAAGTTGCGGGTGGGAGGGTGGGATGTGTACACGAGCAGCGGAGAGGACAGCTTCAAGACGGTCAAAGTGAATTCCCTTCCCCTTAATTCTTCCCTTCCCGTTAACTCTTCCCGTTAATTGTCTCGTATTCCCTTTAATTGTCTTGTCTTCCCGTTAATTGTCTTGTCTTCTCGTTAGTTGTCTTGTTGTGTATGCCTGTTAATTGTCTTGTATTCACGTTGATTGTCTTGCATTCCCTTTATCTGTTACTTTTCGACTCCAAGGCCCCAGTGGGTGCGCCCGCATACAGGAGGAGATGGAGGAGGAGGAGGAGGAGGAGGAGGAGAATCTCCGGATTCGCCCTCCTTCTCTGGGTTCTGGGAGATCCCGGGAGGTCCCGAATTAACGGGAATTACCGTCCAGGCATTAGAGGGGGAAAAGTTTCCCGGGAGGTCCCGGGAGGTGGGGCCCCGGGAGGTGGGGGCTTTCCCGGCAATTCGTTGTGATTGTTTCAATCAATATAATTATCGGGAAATTATCGGGAAGAGTTCCCGGGAGGTGGGGCCACGGGAGGTCCCTGGGAGGTCCGTTAATTCTGGACGGTAATCCCCGAACCCTTGGACGGTAATCCCCAGCAATGAGAATCATGTGGGGCGAGGGGTGGGGGAGCTCGGGTTGCTCTCTTGCAGTTGCGCCTCGCCGAGAGCCTCCTCCCGTGCCTCCTCCCGTGCCTCCTCCCGTGCCTCCCCAGGGCTCCTGTAGGCCTTTGAGGTCCATGGGTGTGGTTTTCCTGTAGCCCCATCCCCTCTACGTGTAATATAGGGATATCGGCTAACCGTGTAAGACCGAGTATGACTGACGCCCATAATCATTAGTTGGAGCACGCGGGAATTATAGGGAAATTATAGGACTTATAGGGAAATCTATAAAAATATTGGAATTAGGGAATTATGGGGAAGTTATAGGGAAGCTCAAACCGGGAACTATCGGTAACTCAAAACCCGATCCCCCCTCTTGTAACACAACGGGCGCGCTCAAGGTAGAATGGTCGTTTTCGGTTGTTCCTTCGGGTTTTTGTATGTTTGTCGGGTTCTCCCCTCTCCCGTCCCAGAAGAGCCAAATACCGCCCAAGACAGCCCCAAGACGTCCCAAGAGGCTTCCAAGACGCCCCAAGAGGCGCCCAAGAGGCGTCCCAAGAGGGCCCCCAGAGGCCCAAATACGGCATATACGGCTTGTCGGCTTTGTTTGCATATACGGTTTTTCGGCTTTCACGGCGTCGACTACGGCCCAAGAGGCCCCAAGACGGCCCAAGAGGCTCCCAAGAGGCCCCCAAAACGGCCCAAGAGGGCCCCAAGTCGGCCCCAGAGGCGCCCAGGACGACTCAAGAGGGCCCCAAGACGGCCCCAAGAGGGGGACCACCAACCGAAAAGTTTGGCCTTTCGCCCCAAGACCCTCCCAGGAGGCCCCAAGAGCCCCCGAAGAAGCCCCAAGAGGCGCCCCAATAGGCCACCAGGAGGCCAAAATCATAGATTTCCCTTTCGGAAAACGAGCATTTTTAGCATACACTGTTTTTCGGCTTTCACTGCGTTGAAGACGGTCAAAGAGGCCCCAAGACCGCCCCACGACGGCCCAGGAGGCTCCCAAGAGACCCCCAAAACGGCCCAAGAGGAGCTTCCGCAAAAAAGAGCTGAGGAGGATGGGGAGAATGCGCAGTGCATGGCGACAATAAAGAGCAAGAAACATGGAGGAAGGATAACGAATAACATTATCATAGCGGCGATGCCAGAAACTGCATACCAAACTTCAAGGATCAAGGTGCATGGCGCGAAGCGCCACTGCAGTCTTGTGTATATATATAGATACAAGACTGCAGTGGCGCTTCGCGCTATGCACCTTGGTCCTTGAAGTTCGGTATGCAGGCGGAATGGCAGGAAGGTCAAGCCGACAATGGTTGCCTTTTCCGGCATCGCCGCTATAATGATGCTTTTCGTTACCCTTCCTCCATGCTTATTGTTCCTTATGTTCGCCATACCCTGCGCATTCTCCCCATCCTCCTCAGTTCTTTTTTGCGGAGGCTCCTCCTTGGAGAGCCTAGGGGCCTCACAAAAGTTGTTTCGGGCTTTCTTAAGGCCTTCTGGAGGCCTCCTGGGCGTATTCTGAGGGCCTCCGGGGGCTATCTCGGGCCACCCTGCCTCCAACCGCGGTCTCCCTGAACGACCGAATCACGATTTGGAATTCTTCGGAGGGTATCTTTAGGCCATCTTGGGCCGCCATGGGACTCTCTGAGGGCCATCTTGGACCCGTGTTGTGCCGTTTTGGGGCTCTCCTGGACTGCCTGGAAGCCCTTTCGGATGGTTGTGGGGCGATTTGGGAGCCTCCCAGGCGGCTTCGGACGCCCAGAAGACCACCGTCTTGGAGCGTCGGGAAGCCGACAAAAGCAGAACCCCACAATTCACTAAAACCCCACGGAAAATCAATGAATTTTGCCTCGGGGGGCCTTCTTGGGAGTGCTCTTGGAAGCCTCTTTGGGGCCGTCCTGGAGGCCTCTTGGGCCATCTTGAGGTCACGTCGGTCACTCTTGGAGCGCTTTTGTGCTGTCTTGGGGGTCTCTGGGACGTTTCCGATGACCCCCCCGATCGCCCTAGGTGTGCTGGGAAGGCTTGGCAAAACGCTTTGCGAGGCCCGGTGGCCGCTTCGAGCCCCGTCCGGAGGGCCCCAAAGCCCCAGGTCCCGGGAGTCCGGTTTTTTTTTTTTGGGGGGGGGGGGGGGGGGGCCCCCCGCCCGGGCTTATAAAAAGCACACCCAGCACACCCACAGCACACCCACATGGTGGAGTGAGGGGGAGGAGGGGTGGTTCCCCCCTCAGCGTCCTTATCTTCTTCCTCCTGCTCCTCTTCATCCTCATGGTTCCTCCTCCCCCTCATGGGGGGCATCCTCCTCATCGTCATTATCTTCCTTCCCATGCTCCTCATTATCCTCGTTCCTCCTCCCTCTCCTCCTCCTCCTCTTCTTCCTCCTCCTCCTCCGCATATTCCTCCTCCTCCCCCTGCTCCTCCTCCTCCTCCTCCTCCCTCTCCTCCGCATATTCCTCCTCCTCCTCCTGCTCCTCCTCCTCCTCCTCCTCCCTCTCGTCCCCCTGGAGGAGGAGGGGAGGGAGGAGGAGGAGGAGGAGGAGGAGGAGGAGGAGGAGGAGCGTTCGGCCCCCTCACTCTGATTTTATGTTTCAATGTGCGGCCCAGAAGTCCCGACCCCTTCCCCGGGACTTCGCCCTGGGTGAACTCTTGATTGTCCTGTGCCCGAAAACAGGCCCCCGAGGCCGATTTTCCAGGAAGAAACGCCCGGACTGGTTGAACGAAGCATAATCGTCGGAGGTTTGGGAAGCTCGAGCCTCGATCTGCGATCCGCCAGACATTTGAGGGGGGCGGGGCTGGCGCCCGAGGTCTCCGCAGGCGCCCCAACGGCTATCCACCGGTGCCCTGGTGGAGCAGCTTGGGCTCGCCGAGGGGCGGCTGCACTACGGGCTGCTCACCGGCACCGGGCCCGACGAGGCCCGCACGGCCACCGGCGACGGCGACGACTGCGACGATGCCGCCGCCGCCGCCGACGACGACGACGACGCTTTCAGATGGCGCCGCGCTGTCGGTCCAGCCGATGCGCGGCAGGCGCCTCGCACGCGCGGTGCGCACGGGGCTTCCCCGGGCAAGGTGGCCCCCACCCCAGGACAGATATATACCGAGGCCTTTGCCCTGCAAGGGAGCCGGCATTGGCACCTCAGGCCGCCCCGCCTCGCAGGTCAGCCCTCCTCGCCTCCTCGGCTCACGCTCCCCTCAGCGCGGGCCTCGCCTTCCTCGCCCTCGCTAGGGCTCCCCTCAGCTCCAGCCTGAAACTCGTCGCCCTCCCCTGGGCGTCTTCGCCCCTCCTTCAGCACACCCCGCCTCCACGGCACGGGCCGCCGCTCGCCCTGCCTCCTCCTGCCTGGCCGCCGCCCCCAGCTCGAGCAGTCCTCGCTCGCTGACGCCGCACGCCTCGCAGACGTCGACCAGGGGCCCGAGGGACAGTGTCCTGCCGTACCCCTCTGGCGGCCTCAGCACCTTACCCTTTTTGGTGCCAGGGTACCCCTCCGCAGCTCCTGCTTGGGCCAGCTCCGCCTGTAGGCCTCCGCTGACCCCGATCGGGAACTCGCACCTCATCACTCCTCGACCTGGCCCGGGGCGTCGCCCAAGTTGGAGCCGCCTCAGCTGCTTCCTTGGGCCCGTCGCGCCCGTGCACTACTGGAAGATCAGGCATTTCCTCGCCTTCTGCGTGGCCATCCTGCCAGCCATGCAGCATGACCCGCACATCCTGTACGCGTGGCCAGTCACCTCCGCATTGACCACGCGGTGCTTGCAGAGGTGGTGGCCTAGCCACCCCACGAGCTCCTCAACCTTCTCGCTTCAATGCGCCTCCACATTCCGTGCCTCCTCACCTGCGCCTTCCTTCGCTTCATCCTGCTCTCTCCCCGCCGCCTCGCAATACGTAGCACACCGCAGTTGCGGATACGAGTGAGGGGGCGGCGAGGACGTCGTCAGTCTGCGAGGCTTTGAAGAACCCCGCCACAGGCGCCGAACTTTCACAAATGATGCAGTGAGCCCGCCGCAGGCGCCGAATCCTTCGTTAAAGCAATGCGGGTGGATCGCGGGTGGGCCGCGGGCTGGGTCGCGGGTGGGTCGTGGGTGGGTCGCGGGGTGGGTCGCGGGGTGGATCGCGGGTGGGTTGGTCGCGGGTGGGTCGCGGGGTGGGCGCGCGGGTGGGTCGCGTATGGGTCGCGGGTGGGTCGCGGGTGGGTCGCGGGGTGGGTCGCGGGGCGGGTCGCGGGTGGGTCGTGGAATGGGTCGCGGGATTGGTCGCGGGATTGGTCGCGGGGTAGGTCGCGGGTTGGGTCGCGGGTGGTTCGCGGGTGGGCCGCGGGGTGGGTTCGCGGGTGGGTCACGGGCGGGTCACGGGTTGGGTCGCGGGGTTGGTCGCGGGGTGGGTCGCGGGTGGGTCGCGTATGGGTCGCGGGTGGGTCGCGGGCGGGTCGGGGGGGGGAACGACGATAACAACAACAACAACAACAACAACAACAACAACAGCAACAATCATTCTAATATTGTTCGCTCTGACTTGCCCGCGTGTCATTCCAAACGAGTTCCCCACACCCTCGATACCCGCTCTTGTTGTCTTCGATCGCACCCCCTTTGGGGGGATTATTTCTCTTTGCGGGGGGCGGTGGGCTTAGACACACGGGCAAACCTGAACGGGCGGACAATCCTTCGTGGGCGTACATGTGCCCGCCATTGGAATTGGTGTGGGCCCTGCAAAAAGAGGAGGGGAGAACGAGGGAGAGTAAGAGGAAGGGAGGGGGAGGGACGAAGGAAGAGGGAAAACGCCAAGAGAGAAGGAGCGAAGAGGGGGGGCGGTTAATTAGAGGCAGGGAGAGAGGGATAGAGAGAGAGGGGGAGAGAGAGAGAGAGAGAAAAAAAAAAGAGAGAACAAAAAAAACATAAACTATAGGTAGAGAAATAGAGAGAGAGAGAGAGAAAACAAAAAAAGAGAGAGAGAGAGAGGGGAGAAAGAGAGAGAGAGAGAGAGAAATAACGAGGGACGGAGGAGGCAGGAGAGCGGAGGGAAAAGGGAGGAGGGAGAGGAGGGAGAGGGGACAGGGCATAGAGGCAAAGGATGAGGGAAGAGAGGAGGGAGAGAAAAGGGAGGAGAGGAGGGAGGAGGGAGGAGGGAGAGGGAGGAGGAGCACGAAGGTAAGAGCGTGAACGTTCGAGGAAGTCATAATCAGGCGAAAGAGCCGTTCCTGAAGGAAGTCTCGGGCGGGAGCCCACGACGGGCGGGCGATCCCCTGACGGGCGGGTCGGGCAGGTGGGACATTCAAGCGGGATGCCTGAGTATGGCGAGAGCGCGGTTACGTAGCACCCCGCAATTGCGGATAAGAGTGAGGGGGCGGGCGCGGACGACGCGGGCGTCGAGCCGGCGGGCCTCGTGGCCCTCACTTTCCTTGTCGATGGCGCCCTCCTCCTCCTCCTCCTCCTCCTCCTCCTCCTCCTCCTCCTCTTCCTCCTCCTCCTCATCATCCCCCTCCTCCTCCTGCTCCTCCTCCTCCTCCTCCTCCTCTTCCTCGTCCGCGTCTTCGTCCTCATCGTCGTCGTCGTCGTCGTCCGCCTCCTCCTCCACCTCCTCCTCCTCTTCCTCCTTTTCCTCATGTGGCGGGGCCCGACCAGATCCGCGAGGCGAAGGGGGCAGCGGCGCACAGCATTCGGCGGCGACGAGATGCCAGCGGACTGGCGCATCATCGCCACCAAGCGCCCGCCTCCGCATGAGGCCCACGCCCGCCCGCAGAAGCAGCCGCCAGCGGCCCAGGAGCGGGAGCAGGAGGCGGAGGGCAGGGCAACCCTGGTGGTGGAGGACGCTACTGTCACGGAGCCCAGGGAGACCTACGAGACAGCACTCGAACCCTGCAGCGCCTCACGCTCCAGAGCGACGCCGGGCTCCGCACGCTGAGCCACATCACGCGCGAGTTCGGGTTCGTGCCCCTCCTGGAGGATTGGGCCCAGGCGCCGATCGAGGCAGGCCGAGAGTACGGCGGGAAGGTGAAGGCGGCGGGCAAGGGCCACGGGCTCGGACCACCTCACGGCCACGTGGCGGCGACATTAGTCGAGGATTTCACGAAGGCGCGCAAGAACAAGCAGGACTTCGACCCGTCGACGCAATGGGTCTTCCAGAGGTACACGGAGTTCCTCGAGCTGCTGGAGCAGCCGTGCGGAGTGACGTTCATCACCGAGATTTTCCTTTAGCGCAAGATCCAGGAGTGCTGCACAAGCCCCCCGACGAGGCCATGGAGACGGGCACGCGCAGGGCGAAGTTCCTCTACTCGATCAACACGCCCCCCTCGTTCCGCGCGGCGCTCCACCAGCAGCAGATCGAGGAGGGCTAGATCACCAAGACCATGGGGTTCAAGGGGGAGCTGTTGAAGCAGGGCGTGGCGTTGGCCCTGGCATACCTGGGCACCGAGAGGAGCCGCTCAGCGGGCCCGAAGGGTGGCCTCTAGAGGGTCGTGGAGGCCCAGGTCAATCGGCGCCGCGGCCAGTAGATTGCCAGCCGCACGCCTCGCAGCCCAGCAACCGCAGGCGCCACAGCAGCGCCTCAGGCCCCGCGAGCACCCACGCGGACAGCGGGCCGGGGTTCACTACCTCCTGGCCCTCAGCAGAGTCTCGAGAGGAAAAACTTGCCAAATCTATTAGTAGCGACCTGGAACGATATACTAAGTTGCGCGGGCAACCCCAAGCCCACGGGGGATACATGGCTCCACTCGCCCAGATCGCTATTTACTGCCCGCGACTTACGATCCAGGAGTTTCTATCAAACGATGGAAAAATAATGAGCCAGCTGGTCTCTCATTACAGTATGCCGTTACTACAGACGGGCCGTCGACGCTCCATTACACCCACTCTTTCTTTGTCATGCACCCCTCCTCTTCCCCCACTGGCAGTAGACACATGTGATAGATAATGTGACCCACGAATCTCGCCAGCCGATGTAGTGCGTTACTACGCGGGGGAGCTGGCGACCCATCAGGGTTACAAATGACAAACAACACGACCGCGGTGCGTCTGTGATCCCATCCCGGCTCTCCTAACCTCTCACAGGCAGCAGTAGCGACTCCGAGTACAAGCACCCTATAGGCCCCACAGGTCCCTGGCCCCCACGAGGCCCACGCGGTGCTCTGAGGCAGTGAGAGTTATCGTGCTCGCGACTACGACGGAAAGAACTTCAGGGGGGCCACGCAGGACTACCAGAGGCTCCCATAACAGACCAGCTGTCACGAATCTTGCAGATTATGGAGGCCCCATAGGGACTCAACGACGACGGCGTGCGACGGGACTATCCCCGACTCCAGCCTTGCCCCACAGGGAACAACTAGGGGGGAATCCAGCCCGACAGCAAGGTCCGACGTCCAACCACTGACGCCTCCCCTCCGCAGCCTTGTCTTCGGCAGCTAGCGAGCTTCTCTTTCCGCGCGCAGCAGCGACAGCACTAGCACACCAGGGCAAGACGATGGCCTCCCACGGCGAGCCAGCGGAGAGGGCGGCGGCGGCAGCAGCGGCGCCGCATGAGCAGAGCGGCGGCGATTACACGCAACAGCCGAAGGAGGACGTCGCGGTGCAGAAGGCAGCAGGCAGAGGCAGCGGTTGACGGGCGCCGTCTCCGGCACCATGGCCAACCGCCTCGCCGCCGCCCACCGCGCCCTGCAGAGCACGGGCGAGCTGCACCCGAAGCTGCTCCAGCACTCGGACACGGTGCAGTACCAGCCCTACGCACAGCGGGACCGCGTCGCCATGGCGCCCGCTCGCATCAGCGCCTCGAAGAGCTTCAACTGCCACGAGGAGATGGGGCGCGCACGCACCGCGGCGCTGCTTAAGATGCAGACCGAGGAGCTCACAGCGGCGATCGGCAAGTCCACGGAGGTCGGGGCCTACCTCACGGACGGGAGCCGCTTGTACAAAGGGTTTTTTCCCGTGGGACCTGGACATACACGACGTACCAGTGCGATCAGTTGGGGGGTTCTACAGCAAGTGGACGCGCAGCGACGACGGCTGGGGCTACGACGAGGTCGCGACGGAGGGGGGGCCCGCGCTGGGCGGCGGCGCAGCGGCCGAGACCGCCAGCAGCATCCAGCCCCAGCGGCCGCAGTGCAGGTTCCCCAGCCCATCTGTCAAGGAGTAGACTACGCACGGAGTGAAGATCGCGAAGCCGCTGCAGCAGGAGCAGCCGCCCATGCAGGAGACGGCGCAGCAGCAGCAGCCGACGCAGCGCCTCAGCAGCAGCGGCATCAGAACGTACGACCAGGAGGCAGCTCGCGCGGCAGGGTGGGGCGTTGGCATCGGCGGCCCGAGCAGCAGCGCGCAGAACACTGAGAGGGTCGAAGTGCGATGAAGCCTGCCCGCCAGCCTTGCCAACTAGCACGGTGCTCAGCAGCAGGGCGCCGAAGAGCACGGTGCTCAGCAGTAGCACGGTGCTCAGCTGTAGTAGCACGGTGCCCAGCAGCAGTAGCACGGTGGTCAGTAGCGCGGCGCTCACCAGCGGCCGCCCTGAAGCGCTGTGCTCAGCAGGAGGGTTTGAAGGCAGTCGGCCTCGCCCTCGCTATAATGTGCCAGCCTGAAGAGGACGAGGAGGGGGGAAGGGGAGTGGCGTCCTGTGCCAGCCAGAGTTCGAGGCGCCACAGGCATCGCCTCGTCGAGCCCCCGCACTGCGCTTCGGATTTCCTGCTGCACTCGGCTATCAGCGCTGCGCGTATCTATAACCTGCTGCGTCGTGGAAGCGCGTAGTGTCTCCCAGTTTCAATCCGTCTGCGGGCCCTTGTGCATCTCCGCGCAGATCATTTTGAAGATTGGCCGGGAATGGTTTCACCGCGCCTGCCACGTGCTTCCCGCCCTCCCCGTGGGTGTCGAAATTGGCGTGGGCAGTTCCTTGTCATTGCCTCTGTTCATCTGTTTACGACTATTGTTTAACAATTTTCACTCTGATTTTCTATCGTTCCATTATTTATGCGTTTTGTATTAATTGCTTTGCGCGTTGGCTTGGCTTGATGAGGGAATTTGCATATTTATAGGAAAAGCAATGCATTTATCAATCGAATAATTTATGTTTTCACATGCGCTTGCAATTCCGCCTTGGCCTCTTTGGATCGGGTTGAACAGTTCGTTTCTCCGCAGTGAGTTGTGAAGCGCGGGGGAGCGCAGAGGTCCTCAGGTCGCCCCGCCCCCGAGCAACGGGGTCAGCGCCCCCTGCCCGCTTTTTTCCTTTTTCTCGGTCCCGAAAGCGGGGTCTCCCGCTGGAGGGGCACAAGGACCACCATCCACGGAGAGGGGGCCTCGACGCCCCAGGCTGCCCCCCTGAAACAATGGGGGCTAGCATCCATATGTTTCCCTAGGGGCCCTACCCGAGTTTCAAAGCTCCCGATGGGGGGGGCGCTCGAGACCATGGACCCCCCAAGGGCCTTCACGTTTACCTTTATCTCCTCCTCCTCCTCCTCTTCCTCTTTTTCTTCCTCCGTTTGGAACGAATGCACAAGAAACCCGCCGCAGGCGCCGAAGTTTCGGCTTGTTCAGTGAACGTAGTTTGGGTCGCGGGTGGGTCGCGGGCTCTCCACCTCCACCTGGAAGGAATTCAAAAACAGCCCGCCGCAGGCGCCGAACATTTTGATTTGCACACTGAACGCGATTTGGGTCGCAGGTTCTCCACCTGGAACGAATGCAAAGGAAACCCGCCGCAAGCGCCGAAGTTTTGGCTTGCTCCGTGAACGTAGTTTGGGTCGCGGGTGGGTCGCAGGCTCTCCACCTCCACTTGGGGGAATTCAAAAACAGCCCGCCGCAGGCGCCGAACATTTTGATTTGTACACTGAACGTGGTTTAGGCCGCGGGCGGGTCGCAGGTTCTCCACCTGGAACAAATGCAACAGAAGCCCGCCGCAGGCGACGAACATTTTGGGTGGGTCGCGGGGTGGGTCGCGGGTGGGTCGCGGGCGCGGTTTGGGTCGCGGGGGTCGCAGGTTCTCTACCTGGAACGAATGCAAAAGAAACCCGCCGCAGGCGACGAAAATTTTGGGTGGGTCGCGGGGTGGGTCGCGGGTGGGTCGCGGGTGGTCGCGGTCGCGGGTGGTCGCGGGTGGGTCGCGGGTGGGTCGCGGGTGGGTTCGCGGGGGGTCGCCTGGGGGGGTCGCCGGTAGGTCGCGGGTGGGTCGCCGGGGGGGTCTCGGGGTGGGTCGCGGGCGGGTCGCGGGGTGGGTCGCGGGCGGGTCGCGGGTGGGTCACGGGTGGGTCGCGGGGTGGGTCGCGGGTGGGTCGCGGGGTGGGTCGCGGGTGGGTCGCAGGTGGGTCGCGGGGTGGGTCGCGGGGGGGTCGCGGGGCGGGTCGCGTGTGGGACGACGACAACAACAAACAACAAACAACAAACAACAAACAACAAAAAACAACAACCACAAAGAAACAAACAAACAAACAAACAAACAAACAAACAAACAAACAAACACAACAACAACAACAACAACAACAACAACAACGACGACGACGACGACGACGACAACAAGAGTCCGCATCGCGAGATTCAACTTCAGCCACGCACCCAGGGACAGTGAATGACCGTTCGGTTCAGCCCCCTCACTCTGACTAAGTAATTTGTAACGGCGTCCTTGGCGCAGCGTGTTTCCTGAGCGTCGAAAGCGAGATGTTTGAATAAATTGCATGGAGGTCACAGGCGAGAGCGCAATTCCTGAATAACATGTAAGGGTTCTCTGGCGGGAGCGGGGGTCTTGATTGAATTGCGAGGAAGTCTTGATTCAATTGCGAGGAAGTCTCAAGCGGGAGCGCCGTTCCTAGTCAAATTGTGAGGAAGTCTCAGATGGGAGCGGGGGTCCTGATTAAATTGCGAAAACGTCACAGGCGGGAGCACCGATCCTTGATAAATTGTAAGGAAGTCTCACGAGCGGGGGTCGTGAGTAAATTTGGAGGAAGTCTCAGGCGGAAGCCGTTGTTGTTGTTGTTGTTGATGTAATCCGGGGGGCCTGGGGCACAATTTGAGCACCAAGACTTCCCCTGACAAAAAACAGGGTGCGAGCGTCGAGGGGCACACTTTGATTGAGAAAAACAGTATGAACTGGTGAGGGGGGATCAACAATAATTATTGTTTTGGAACGAATGTCCAACAAGCAGAAACCTCCCCGCGGATCTCCACTTCAGCCACGCACCCGAGAACAAAGAATGAGCGTTCGGCCCCTTCACTCTGGTTTGTGGAGTTCCTCGGACATGGCTTCCAGTTCGATCACCGCCTCGTTTGGGAGCCCGTCCATGTCCTGCTTTTGGTGTTGCCATCACACGACGACTGCCCGATCCATCGCGCCGTCATCTTCGCCAGGCGGTGAGCTCCTGCAGCAGCCAGCCTCTGTGATTTGATCCTCCATGCCTTGGCGCCCTCCTTCGCGTATCGGTCCGCCTGCGTCTACAGCTCCAGCTCCGTGGTGCACTCCGCTTTGGTCTTGTGGGCCTTCACCTTGGTGACGTGCACTTGCTTGTGGCCGCCGAGCTCCTGCCACCACCTCTTCCAGAGGTGTTTCCTCGCAGTTCCCATGGCCAAAAGCCTTGCCAACGTCCACCGCCTGGCAGATCGACCCTGCGCAGCCGCTGAACACCTCCAGCGGCGCCTGCGGGCACCCCGCCGAGAAACGGAAGGCGTAGTCTTCCCCGTCCTTGGCCAGTTGCAGCGGGACCCACGCCAGTGGCACGGTGCCGCAGGCCGCGCCTAGCACCTGTCCTCCCTCATTGCGTTGGACGATCGCCCAGCCCGCTCTCCTCAGCACGTCGTCCTCTTCTTACTCCTCCTCCTCCGTAGCCATTTTGGCTCAAGGTGTTGGTTTTCCCTTTGGAACGTAGTGAGTACCGCTAGTCCGCGGCCAGCTTATTCCAGGCCACCTCAGTCGAGGCGCGCGCTTCTGAGGGCGAGCATCCCACGACGACGGCCGCTCGCCTCACGCCCGTGGCCACCCCGAGCCAGTCCCGACGGTGCCTGCTCCGCCGCAGCCGTCTGTCCTCAAGGGACCGCGACGGCCCACGTGGGCACGCGGGCGATGCGCTGCGAGCGCCAGCAGGGCGTGCCGCATCAGGTGCGCATGCGGCAATGGGGCTCCCGCTCGCACCTAGAAGCAGCAGGCAGCAGCAGGCAGCTTGGGACGCAAAGTCCGAGTCGCGGCCTGCAGACGGCGGCGCGCGCCCGCCCAAGGCCCAGACCGGCGATCTCGGCAAGAGGCCTGTGGCGATTGAGAATTCCCTCACCACCTTCCTTCGCGGCAGCGGCGGCAGTGCGCAATCAGGGAAGCCAAAGTTCACCGAGGCTCCGTGGACTGCAGAGGCTAACGCTGATGTCGCGGACGAGCCAAGCCATGATGTTTACCGATGAAGATAGATGGGCCAACTATGCTGCGCCTTCGTCACGCTTCGAGGCCAGTTTCAAGACATCGCCGCCTGGCGAGGCAGGAGCTGAGTTTCGAAAGACCATCCAGGGCAACATTGCTAACCCCAGGCGCGGCAGAACAGTCTCCGCCCACCGGCACTCGCTCACCGCAGGGTGGCGCAGGATCTCCAGGGGGCCAAGATGGCGCAGGCCCGCTTCGAGAAGGAGATCAGTGAGAAGGAGTCGCCGCTTGCGAAGCTGCGCGAGAGTGGACGCCAAGCGCGCCAGCCTCGAGTCAAAGAAGTAGGGAATCATCGTGCTGCAGCGCGAGTTCGATAACACGGCTGCATCTGTCGTCGGCAAGCCCTCCTTCCGCCCCTCGCGCGGTGTTCGAGGTGTAGAAGGAGGGAATTTACGACTATGAGTCCAGGCGGTTCCTCGACGCGCCGTCGCGCTGCAAGCTCCGCGAGGCGTCTGCGGCGAAGGCTCCTGCGCAGCCGACGCCCATGGACACTGAGCCTCCTGAAGGTGATCCTGGTCGCGGGGGCGGCGCTGCCGCGGCCGCCAATGCCCCCGCGCCCGGGGGCGGCCCGCCCTCAAGCGAGGCCCCGACGACCTGGATGAGGAGGATCAGAGGGAGTTGTTCTGCATGTCCCAGTCAGGTCAATTCGCCAGTTTCATCGACCAGTGCCACGCGAGTCTCAGGAACGCGGACCAGCAGCGGCGCGCCGCGACGGCCTGCCGACCCCGAGTCTCAAGGGTTATTTTGCATCGAGCCCCTCAATGTCAGCGGCGGCCGAGCCACCCTCAAGTCCCGCCTCAGCAAGGTCAGCGCCATGGTCGCCCTTTGCCCGGAGATCGGGCACGTCCAGGGCAAGCTGGAGCAGCTCTACAGCTGGGCTGCCAACAAAGGGCGGCAACCCCAGCCAGACCCAGTGCTGGCGCGGCGCCGTCAGGAGACGTCGCAGCTTTCACCCGAGACGACCGAGGCTTGCGGCATCTTCCGGACGGCCATATGATTCTCCAGCATCGGTTACAGCATGTATTTGTCGATCTCCCAGGGTGGCCTGCGTCATTCGATTGGGCCCGCGGGCTTCAATGCTGACATGATGGCCGCCGCCGGAAAGATAACGCGACGTACTGCGACGCATGGCGTCATCGGCGGCGATTGGAACATGTCAGCTCATGACCTCGAGTCCCCCGGTTTTCCACGTTTGGCCAGGGCGACGCCTGCTGCGCCCGAACAAGTTTCTCTCGCGGAGGCACGGGGTCTCTGGCATGAGCGACGCAGCGACCCGTAGTTACCAAGGCGCCAAAGCAGAGATGCAGCGGCACAAGAAAGCACATCGGCCAGTTGAGCTACAGATGGTGGATAATGGACATGCCATTCAGCATCACGTTTATTCAGTCGCGCAAAAGATACCTTCGGTTCCGCCGCCTAGGCCCGCGACGAAGCCAGTGGACTGGTCGGTCCTTGCAGCGTTTGCGGTGGCGGTCGCCGAGCACGTTGCTATGAATATGGGGGTCGAATTGAAGCAGTCAGGTTCTTCCGGCCGCAATCTGGAACCATGGTGGGTCAAAGCTAAGTACCCCGCCAACATGGATAGCGACATTCAGTGCATTGTTCATGGTTGGCAGAGGCGTCAGGAGACGCTGACGCCCGCCCTCAGGGTGTATCATGAGAACCAGATTATGGCGCACTGCTTAGTGGAGACATCGAGTTTCTTGCCTCAGCTTATCCCAGCCAAGGTCTCAGTGGCGGGCTCGACGCCGGTGTCAGGCAGGCCAGAGCCGAAGCCGTCGCCACCCCGATGGGTACCGAGCGCATTCATGCATTCTTTCCCGGAAGAGATCGCCGGCGACGTCATGCTGGCCACCAGGGGCCAGGAGAAATATTCCCATGATTATTGGGCAGAGTGGTGCAAGATGGTATCCAGTGGCGGCGCTCGAGCTCTTCGCGGGACAACGCGAGCCAAAGCCGTGCCAGACCCAGCATTGAGCTCGGGTCTCGGGCGCGCAGTCGGGAGATCCAGTCTCGTCGCGCAGCAGGGGGTGGAGTTGCATCGACCCCTGCGGCACGCTACCGATGCCTCTCCAGCGGCGCGGATTCCCGACGGGCCCTCTTGCCCGCGGCCTATCCCTGAGCAGACGAGATGCAAAGCTCGAAGATTTTCCTGCAGGCGCCGCAGCCAGCTGCGACGACTGCCGCCCCGGGCACCTCACCGCGATCGATGAGGCTGGGTCGGATGCGCTTACATCCATCTACCAGGTTCTGGAGGCCACCGGAGTTCTCCCGAAGCAAATTCGCTGGATCCAGATGCCCGCGCTTGCCAAACCGAGCGGAGGCAACGTATCGATTGCGTTGGACGCAGGTATCCATAGAATATGGCAGCGAGCTCACCGCCATTTGTTCAAGTTTATGGACGATCCCTTGGACGGGAAGCACTGGGGAGACAGCAAAGGGAGATCCGCCATCGACTGCGCGCGGGCGCAGGCTGCCAGGGCGGAGAGCGACCAGATATCGCATCGACATGGCGTGGTCGTTGTTACTGGCTGGTCGAAGTACCATGAGTCGATTCCGCTGCTGTCTGTCAAGCATAAGTTCTGCGCGGCATGGTGCCCCCACGTGCTGGCTGAAGTTGGCGGCGAACACGCGGGTCGGTACGTGCTTCATTTGACTCGGCAGGCACCGCGCTCGAGATGCACTGCGCGCCAAGTTCGGACTTCCCGCGGGCGATGCACACAGCGACTTTGGCATCAAGGTGCATGCAGTTAACGAGTTTGACACGTTTGCGCAGGGGGCGCCCACGATCCCTGCCCAGAGCTACATCGACGACAGTGGCCTCAACAACTCATCCAGTGACTTCGACATCGCCAAAAGAACCGCCGTCGATGCCGCCAACCACTTCCGCGCTGCGAGCGCCAATCACAATGCTGGCCTCAACCAGGACAAGATTGCGATCCTGACCACGTCCAGCGAGCTGGCCCGCGCAGTGCGCGATGAGCCTGGTTTCTCCAGGAGCGCATGCAAGTCGTCGGCATCCCACTTCGGAGTTGATGAGTCGGCCGGGCGACTACGGCACGCCAAGCAGGTTTGAGCGATGCAGAGATCGCGCTGCGCAGTCATGATTAAGAGGGTTCGCAAAGCCAGAGCTTTTCGGAGGCGTCCCAAGGGCCCCAAGGAGGCTCCGTTCAAGAAGGTTCGCAAGCTCAGGATAGCTCCCGTAAATAGTTTTGGGGTCGGAGTCTTGCGGCCCAGTCCTTCGGAGCGGCTTAGAGACAAGAGGCTCGTCGCTAGATCGGATCCCCCTTCCCGCGGCGGGGTCTCTCTCCCTCTCTCTCTCTCTCTCTCTCTCTCTTTCTCTCTCTCTCTCTCTCTCTCTCTCTCTCTCTCTCTCTCTCTCTCTCTCTCTCTCTCTCTCTCTCTCTCTCTCTCTCTCTCTCTCTCTCTCTCTCTCTCTCTCTCTCTCTCTCTCTCTCTCTCTCTCTCTCTCTCTCTCTCTCTCTCCTCTCTCTCTCTCTCTCTCTCTCTCTCTATATCTCTCTCTCTCTCTCTCTCTCTCTCTCTCTCTCTCTCTCTCTCTCTCTCTCTCTCTCTCTCTCTCCTCTCTCTCTCTCTCTCTCTTTCTCTCTCTCTCTCTCTCTCTCTCTCTCTCTCTCTCTCTCTCTCTCTCTCTCTCTCTCTCTCTCTCTCTCTCTCTCTCTTTCTCTCTCTCCTCTCTCTCTACCCGCCAATGCTATGATACATCGGGGCAGGAGCACTGAGTTTGCGATGGCGCCCGCAACCCAGAGGTCTCGGGCGCGCTGGAATGCTGCGCCCCGCCCAGAGTTTTTTCTCATTTGCACGCCTGCACTTCCGAGACTTCCGGGGGCTTGCGAGGCCGCCAGGTTGCAAGGATTGGCGCCACTCCAGAGGGCCCCTTGCCAGAGCCGCGATTTGCCCCGGTAGCGCTGGATGGCGGGATGAGGGGCCTCTGAGATGGTTTGACTTTGACAACGCGCACATCGACGATGCCCGACACCTCCGGGATTCGATTGACGACATGTTGAGATCGGAGTTCAAGGGCAGAGAGAGAGCTCCAGCTTGCGAAGAAACTACGTACCCCCCGAAGGTATCAGAGCCACGCTCGACCTCATCAACGGTCGAGTAGGCCCCCGGGCTCGCAAATTTTCCGATCACCACAAACATGTGATCAAGAGCTGTGCATGTAATGGATTGTGGACCAACGATTGCGCGCAGCGTGCTGGACACTTGCGCGACGGTTTGCGCGAGCGCGGGGAAACGAGCACAATGCGTCACTGGCTCTACACATGCCGGTTAGCGAGAGTCGTAGAGGCACGTCAGAATGCGGAGGCCCCCCTGCATCTCCGGAAGCCGCTAGAGACAATCTTGACGCGGCCGTTTTCACGAGCGGAGTTTTCACGCACCCTGGCGGTGAGTTGCCAGTGCCCCTTGCGTCGTGGAGCATAATGTTCTCGACGGCAATGGTGACCCATTCGACCTGTAACCATTTTAGGTTGCCGCTCTCACTGCTGCTGCCCTTCTCCGCCATGCATCTGATGAGTCGCGCAGCAAGCAGCTCCTGCGCCACTTCGCCGCGCGTCATGGGCTATCGCTGCGCGCCCAGGCGAAGGCGATGATCTTGTCGCTAGCGCGCGAGGAGTTGTGCTAGGACAGCTGCCCCTAGCAATAGCGGGACAAGTTGTCATTGCCGTGCGTGGCCAAGTGGCGACGACAGAGGCAGCCTTTGTTTCAGATCGTTTAGCAGCAGTGCGCATTTGCCAGCCGCAAGTCGCGCACCAGCTGCCAGCGCCCAACAAATTCGCAGACATTCGCAGGTTTGCCCTCCAGCTCGAGGGAGCCCCACTCATCCTGTCAGCGCAGCAGGTCAAAGCACACCTCTCTGAAGGTTTCCCTGCAGAGTGGGGGATACCGGGCGTTTGCGGTCGCGAACGCGGCGGTGGATCGGGAGGCCAAGGCTGCCCTCGACCAACACCCCAGCCCCACCCCCGACTTTTTGTTTGTTTTTGAGCTGGCGGCCCAAAAAGGCATCCTGGTCGTCGGAACTTGCCGCGGAGGCCCTGCCCCAGTTTCAAAACGATGTTCGTTGGACCAGGTCCCACAAAGTTGTCCTGGGACGAACACGTTGGCCAGCTACGCGGCACGACTGGCACGTTGGCGAGCTCGGCTTGCAATGTCGTTTTGTGCTGCTCTCGCCGAGGGAGCTGCTGACCAGGTACCGATGGACGGATGCCCTGGTCTGCCCACAGTGCTGCAAAATTTGCGAGTTGCGCGTGAACCCCCTGGGACATATCATCGTCGCCTGGGCGGGGGCGCTTGCTCGTAAAACTGAGTCTCCTGGTCAGTTTGTGTCCACTCGTCTTGCGTCCCGTGGGCAGCACAGTGTTTGTTTAAACTATGGAGGGTGGTCCCAAGGACGAGCGTTCAAGCTCGGCCGAAGCTGCGAGCCGCCGACGAGAAAGGGGTGAGAGGTCCTTGGGAGGCCCCGTCAGGACGACTGCCCGAATCGTCGCGTGCAGGCGCTGCTCGAACAAGCTGCGCCGTTGTCCTCGTTTGCTGTTTCCTTGTTCGGTTTCGGCATTCGGCCTCGGACCCGGCCCCATCCTATGAGCACAGAATACCTGCGCTTGCCGAACGAATTCGGTTAAAGAAGCAGAGCGCAGCTGCTCTCTCTCTCTCTCGTTCGTTATGCTCTTTTTGTTTGTTCTCTCTCTCTCTCTTTCTCTCTCTCTCTCTCTCTCTCTCTTTCTCAGGGCCTCTGAGGTTGGTGTCCGAACCTATTCCTGAGTGTGCGTCTCCCCCTTCGCTTCTAAGTGCTGTGCACTCCCCATCGGGCATTCATTTCACATTTCCTCCTCCTCTCCCTCCTCCTCCTCCTCCTCTTCATCCTCCTCCTCCTCCTCCTCCTCCTCCTCCTCCTCCTCCTCCTCCTCCTCCTCCTCTGGGTCCGTGGCCGAGCTGTCCGCGAACACCCTGCACTGGAAGTAGCCGAGTGGTGGCCGCTTGGTACAGGTGACCTACTCGCTGTTGCGTTTCTCGTATGGTTTCATCAACAATTGTGTCTCGACGACGACGGTAACGACGAAGACGACGACGACGACGACGGCAACGACAACGACGACAACGACGACGGCGACGACGACGACGACGGCGACCGCGACGGCGAGATTCGTCTCGGAAGTTTTTGCGCGTTCTTTGAGATTCTCGACGGTACGACTTGGCGCAGCCCGAAAGACTGGGCAGGCTGGGTTTCAGAAGGGCCTGAACTTTGGTGTCATTTCCATCCCATTGACCTTGTCTCCCACACTCTCGCTGGTGGGTGCTTTGACCCCTTATGGCGTAGCTTCCTGCCCAGCTGCCTGTGGCAAGTCCCGCCATCGTGCCAGCCCAGCACCTTCGGTGACGACTGGTTCGGGGAGCGCACAGGAGGCCGTGACGTGTGACACCTCGTGCCCCGAGCTTTGGAAGATCCGTCACATGTGGCACAGTCTTCTACGTCGTGTCGGGTGTATGATTATCTTCGTTGTTGTCGTCCTCTCGTGTTTCCGTCCTTTCTCGGGCTCTTGTGGGGCAGCATTGGGGGTATTTTGGGCCACGTCAGACAGTCGTGGGGCCCTCTTGGGCCGTGTTGGAGGCCATCATTTGCCGTGTTAGTTGTCTCGGAGGCCATATTGGGCCGTTTTGTGTCCCGTCCGTCTTGGGGCGTTTTGGGGGCATCTTGGACTCTGTTGGGGGCATCGTGGACGTTTTGGAGGCGTCTTGGGACCGTCTTGTAGGCAGTCTTGGGCCATCTTCAGACGTTTGGGGGGCCATCCTGAACCGTCTTGAGGCTGTCTTAGCGCCATATTGGGGGGCCTCTCGGGCTGTGTGGGTGTCATTTTGTTAACGTCTAGGGCGGTCAGAGAGTGTCGGAAGCCCGAAATGACGACGACGCAAACATATTTTGAAAATGCACAACGTAAACACATGAGCCTGAACCTCCTAAAAGTATATTGGAGCCCCTTGGGGCCGTCTTGCAGGCATCTTGAGTCGTCTTGAGGCCGTTGTTTACGGTCTTGAGGCCATCTCGGGCCGTAGTAGAGACATCTCGGGCGAACTCAGCGGCATCTTGACTTTAGACGAGGCTTAAGGAGAGGATGTATAGCGAATGCTGTATCCGACGCTGTCTTGGTTCAAGACTGCGCAGTCCGATATGCTAGGTGCACTGCCCTGTGTGCCTTCATTTGCGGTTCATAGCAACGGACAAGGGCCACGTTCTTCTATGATCCATCTCCCGATCCCACGGTTTCTCTCTTACTTCTCGCTTTGCTTGCCATCAAGGGATGAGTTGTGGGATACCTCGATACGTCGCCGACGTTATTCTAAGAGTAGGGCTATCAGCTTATTTCCTCTTGGTCAAGCCCTGCACCTTGACTTTTTACTTGGTAGCGGAGCTGGCTACATCTGCATGTGGCTGGCTTGTGAATCGGGCTTTGTGTACATAGCAATTGACCGCGGCACAGTGGAGTACCCGACTGCGCCGGCTCTCAGCCACCACACTTCCCAGCATTCTCGAACCAACTGGTAACTTACAGTCCTACACCTACACCTCCCCACCGCGTGGCCACACGCCACGCACGACCCAAGCACCGATACCTATCCGCAAGCTGACGGCCACGTCAAAACAGGCACCCAGCCGCTACCCTACGGGCGCGGCAATATCCAAGTATACGCAACCGAACATCCTCAGCTACAACATGATCACGCACTATGTTCAGGTCGCGATATTTGGAACTATCTGGGCGTGCCTAGGCCTTGCCGCGGCATGCATGCGAGGACGAGGATTGAATGAAACATGCACTCGGGGTCCCTTCTGGGGCCGTCTGGGACCCCGCAGGTAACGCACCATTCCGCGACTTCGTTCGCGAAGTACACGCATGGCTTAACGTCGCGAGCGGAAGTATGACGACACCCCAGCAGGCAGCTGCTTTACAGCGCGGCCGAGGGGGAATGGTTAGGACACGAGCCATGAGGGTACCACCCACCATCATCAACTATGGTGTCACAGTGCTGGGGAGACACACCGATGGAATCACATACATCATGTACTTACCACGCACCAAATTCTAGACGCTTCGCGTATCCCCACCAGCCCGTCCAGAAATGAGTCCTAGGGGAATGGAGGTTATGAGGGAAGCGGGGGGGGCATGCAGAAGAACAAAGGGCGGGGTGAGCCGCCATATGCGCCAAGAGGGGGAGGATGCATGAGGAGCCGTCGTCGTCGGAGTAAGAGAAAAAAAGAAGAGGAGCAAAATGAGGAGCAGGAGCAGGGGGAGGAGGAGGAGGAGGAGGAGGAGGAAGATGAGGAGGAGGAGATATGGAGGATTGCGGGGACGAGGAAGACGAGAAGGAGGAAAAGGAGAAGGAGGAGGAGGAGGAGGACGAGGAGGAGGAGGAGGAGGGGGAGGGGGAGGAGGAAGGAGGAAGAAAAAGAGGAGGAGGAGGAGAGAGGAGGAGGACAATGGCGAGCGTGGGGGCCTCTTGGGCCGTCTTTGTTGCCTCTTGGCGGTCCCGGGGGCCTCTTGCGTATATCGGGGAGCCTCTTTTGGCCTCTTGGGGATCTCTTGGGGGTCTCTTGGAGGCCTCTTGGGGGCCTCTTTGGGCCTCTTGGGGCCCTTTTGGGGGCGCTCTTGGGGCGCTCTTGGGAGCCTTCGGGGCGCTCTTGGGGCCATTTTGGAGGAGATCTATCAAAGAAGGGGGGGGTCGTATATTAGCGCTGCCCCTTCTAGAGTGCCTCGAATCGCCTCTGGGGCCCTTTTTGAGGCCAAAATGCTTCCAAAACCTGATGAAAGTCAATGTGTTGTGTTTTTTCGCTTTTGTTGCTCTTGGAGCCGTCTTGGGCCATCTTGGGAGCCTCTTTGGGCCTCTTGGGGGTCTCCTGGGAGCTTCTTGAAGGCCTCTTTGGGGCCTCTTGGGGGGGCGCTCTTGGGACGCACTTGGGAGCCTTCGGGGCGCTTTTGAGGCCATCTTGGAGGAGATCTATCAAAGAAGGGGGGGTCGTACACTAGCGCTGCCACTCTAGAGTGCCTAGAGTGCCTCGAATCGCCTCTAGGGCCCTTCTTGAAGCCAAAATCCTTCCAAAACCCAAGGAAAATCAATGTGTTGTGCTTTGTCGCTTTTTCGCTCTTGGAGCCGTCTTGGGCAATCTTGGGAGCCTCTTGGGGCCTGTTGGGGGTCTTTTGGGGGCTTCTTGAAGGCCTCTTTGGGGCCTCTTGGGGCCTCTTGGGGCCCTCTTGGGGCCCTCTTGGGGCCTCTCTTGGGGCGCTCTTGGGAGCCTTCGGGGCGCTCTTGGGGCCATGTTGGAGGAGATCTATCAAAGAAGGGGGGGTCGTATATTAGCATAGCCCCTCTAGAGTGCCTCGAATCGCCTCTTTGGCCCCCCCTAAGAGGCCAAAAATCTGTCCAAAACCTAAGAAAAAAAAAATGCGTTGTGTTTTTGTTTTCCGCCGTTTCGCTCTTGGAGCCGTCTTGGGCCATCTTGGACGTCCCAACAACCCGCGGAACCCCTCGTCCAGGTCGGCGGGGAGGAGTAAGGGGAGGGGTAAACCCCTCCCCGAAGGGAAAGAAGGGAGTTGGCAGAGGAAACGCCCTAGACCACCTACGCCCTAAAGGGCTGGTGGGATTTGAAAGCCTTGAGGACGAGCGACAGCGCACCTAAGAGACAGCCCTCATCGACTTCAGAGTCGACAGACGAGCGTATCGACTCAGTACTAGCCTGGTTCGAAATGGCCAGAATGGAAGCAGCAGGCTTCAACCTATTCAATTTCCAGATCACTACCCTGATCTTAGTTCTTGCCGTGGGGGGTGGTACCTCCCGAGCAGCCCAACTACTGCAACCGCTGAACCACCAGATGCCCCGTACTCAACAACAGCACGACCAACTCCTGGAGCGAATGCGCAGCCATGGACACTTGATTGAGCGCTCCCCGGGGAACATCTGGAGCATCTTCAGCGGTCGCAACGCTGGCACTTACCACGCCGAAATAAGCGACACACCAGCAGCCATGCCGAACAGCATCTGGAATGACGGAGAGCCCACTGAGTCCACGACGCTCCTAGGCCAAGACGCCCACAACAACAAACAGGCGTCTGGCTCAAACATGGGCTGGCCGTCAGCGGCCAGCTACACACCACCTGACGCGACTACCCTCTGGGGCACACCCAGCCAACAAGATGACGACGTATTCGATTCTGGTAGGGATACCGATACGGCCCCCTCTACCGGCGCCGAAAACGTCGACTGGTCAGACCGGAAAAACTCCCTCGCATCGGCGCGCGCGCCGTCCCCGGCCGCCGCTGGAGCGCGCCTCCCGCAGAGGCGAGGATGCCGCGGCGGCGGCATGACGCCGCGGCATCTTCGCCCCACGAGACCGCGCGCGCCCTCGTCGCCGGCCGCGCCAATCGCAGGCACGTGCGCGGCTGCTGCCGGGGGCCTCTGCGCGGGCGGCGCGCCCCGCGCGCGGTTGCTCGGCGCCGCGCGTTGCTTGCCTCCCCTTAGCTAGGTGCTAGGTGCTTTTGGGGCCTCGCGATCGCGCCCAGTTCCTCCGTCGGGGGGTCTGGGTCTCTTTGCGCGCCCAAAACCCCTATGGCAACGCTGCGCTATATGTTGTGTGACTCCCAAACTCGCGTGGCCGTTTCGCGCCGCGCTCTCAATTCCGCTCCCCAACATACATGCACACTTACAATTGACTCAAGCACACCCACGCGCACCAATGTACACATGTAGAAGTATACCCCGACGCGTTAAGCCGCATGCATTCACGCGGATATACATACACGCATGCATGCTGCATGCGCATTCTCAACTATGGCACACGGGTGTACGTAGTAAAATTGGCACGAACGACATGCGTATTCACACTCAAGCAAACACATGTACGCAACTTACATGTGCTCATATATGTTCATTGTGTGCATTATGTGAAGGTCTGCGTGCATGAGCTTGCATATGCACATCGGCCCACGCTCCTCCAGGGACGCGAACAAGAGAGTTTGATAAGAAGGTAGAGGGGGAAGAAATGCTAAGAGAAAACCTCCAGGGGATAAGAGGGAAAATGGGCACCAACAGTTACTTAGTAATAGTGGTCACCCGATCCTGGTTGGCCATCTTGGCCCTCGTGGGGTCATAATGACGCATCCGCTCGTAATGACCCATTGTTACGGTTGATGATTCACTATGATCTGAATGAAGACGCTCTGGGTCCACAGAATCGATAGACTGACCCCCCCCCCCCCCCAGAGAATCAAGCTCGGATGCGTCGACGCCCTCAGGAGGAGGAACACCCCCCATCTCCTCGCCCATCATCAGCCGAGCCCCCATCGGGGCCCAGGGACGGGGGCGCGACCGCGGAAACAAGGAGGCAGTTTCTGATGTCTCACGCGTGCCCCTTGAAGCGCATCCATTCATATACTTATACGCTACATAAACGCAAGTACGTAGAGTCGTGCACAGGTGTATATGCGCATCACCCGTATCCGTAAGGGCTGTGTGTTATGTATACGGGTACAATCGCGTAAATTTAGGAGGGTGAGAATCATTGCAAAGCAGAGCGACGCGAACCAAACCAAACCATATAATAGCACCTACATTCGAAAACATAAAGCAAAGCCACGGGAACACAGCAAAGCACATCAACGCGAACCCGAAGCAATGCAACGCAAGGCGACGCACAAGCACATATATCATCAAACCAACTCGTCGAGTTCATCTATCTGCGGAAATCTTATGGGGGTTCGAGCGCTGGTAAGTCCGATCTAGACATGCGAAAGCCTTGGCCAAGTCACGGGGCATTTTTTTGCACTTGCCCGCTCTCTCGTGACAACTAGCAGCGAAGGCTCGGGATGCCCCTCGAGCCCGAGCCTGTGATATACACTTCGTGGGTCGCGGCCGCCAGACGCGCGCCCGTGCCATAAGGGCTGTCTCTGCTGCTTCTCATCTCGAGCACCAGTTGCCATTGCGGGAAAGCGAGGACAAGGGAGAGGAGGAGGAGGCGGAGGAGGAGGGGTGAGGAAGAGAACGAACGCATGATTGATACGTGGTGCGCCTAATCCGCCACCGCACTTGCAGCGGTAGGCTCACGTTGGGTCATTGCGCTCTTGCGAAGCAAGAACTACGTTCACGTGCGTATAATTGCGTGTGGACATTTTTGCATGCGTCTATATATACATATATATATATATACACAGATACATACTCGTGGTTTTCGAAAACGGCGCCCAACATGGCGACTGCAGTTGGACGAGTGGGACCGCGACGAGCGATCGGCAGTGCAAGCGCTGTTTGGAGAGTGCCCTGACATCATTATAGCCCCCACCCCTGTGCAAGCGCTGCTTGGGGAACTCCATGCCTCCAGCAAGGCCCTCCCCCAGTGCAAGCGCTGCTCGAGGAACGTCGAGCCTGCGGGCGGCCTAAGGCCTGAGGAGGGGGTGCAAACATCGTTGCTTCGGGGGCAGTGATATCCGTAGCCGTTTTGGCTCAAGTCGTGCGTTTCACTAAATGCATAGCGATGTACGGCACCGCTCTCCTCTCCCCGGCCCGGCGAGCGCCCAGGCGCATGGAGATGTGGGCTGACTTACCCAGTGGGAGCCCCGTCGCGGCTAGCAGAAGAACGGCGAGGCCGTGGGAGACCACTGGAAGAAGTCGTAGTGCAGCTGCTGCTGGGACGACGCTCCTTCTTGCTGGCGGCGGCCAAGCCGCCGACGCTGGTGGAGGACCTGCGGGGCCGTTGGAGGCCACTGGACGCGCAGCTGCTGGGACGACGCTCCTCACTGGTGGCGGCGAGGCCGCCGATGCAGGACCTGCGAGGCCTGTGGAGGCCACTGGAATTGCAGCTGTTGGAACGACGTTCCTCACTGGTGGCGGCGAGGCGTTATTCACGGCGGTCGGCGGTGGCAGCGCCGACGTGGTGGAGGTCAAACCCACCGGCCAGGAGGATCTAGGCAGTGGCGGCAGGAGCTGGGCAAGCACATCGGCCAGGAGTGGTGAAGGTCAAACCCATCGGCCAGGAGCTGGCCAAGAGGCTGGGGCGCTGGCGGCAGGGGGCGGCGCGCCCCGACGACGAGGCGACGGCGGCAACGCCGAAGAGGAGTCCAAACCCATCATCGTGATCATCGACGACCTGGTGGTGGAGATGGGCGGCGTCGGCACTGCTGGGCAGCAAGAGGAGGCTGCTGGCGCGCTCTCGGCCCATCATCATGCACTCGCTCGCCAAGAGTCTGGCGCGCTGGCGGCAGGCAGCATCGGCGGCGTGCTGCGAGGAGGCGGCGGTGGCAACACCGACGAAGAGGAGACCAAACCCATCATCGTCGACGACCTGGTGGAGGAGATGGGCGGCGGCGGCGGCGGTGGCAGAGAGGAGGTTGTGGCGCCCTCCTCGGACCATCATCGCGCAGCTGATCGCCAAGAGTCCGGAACGCTGGCTAAGTGGCAGTTGCAACGCAACGATGATGATGGCGTTCCCAAGACGAGGAGCCCCGCGTTGCCAGCGCCTCGGCGGGCCGCTGTCGCTGATGCTGTTGTTGTTGTAGGCCCCCCGGCCATGCGTAGGTTGCGCTCGCGGTCTCGTGAGAGGCGTCGTGCCCTTCTTTGGGATATGGCGCGTGAGGACGCGCGCATGCAGTGTCGGGATTTGGACATTAGAATTGCGGTGCACCAGCCGTTGCTAGACGATAGCACTGATGAATGGCTTTGCCGTTTAGACTACTTGCGCCGCGGGGCTCGGCGCCGTCCTATATACATAGGCACAACGAGCGATCCTGCCTGGAGGTTTTTGGGGGATGGTGGATTTCTTCGCGACTGCGATGACAGTCGTCGTGGCCCCATGCGGGGCCATTGTAAGGATTACAAACTAATGCATGTAATTGCATCGTTGCCGGACCGCGAGTGTGCGGCTGCTGAAGCGCTTGCAATCAATCGGTCTCTAGGTTCGAATATGAATAACAAAGTCGCAGATGCGCGGGGTCTTGAGATCAGAAGCATTCGTTATTCATTCCTTTACATTTGTATTGGCTGACAAGCCTGCTGACAAGCCTGGGGAAAGGCAAACAAGGGCGTTCCCTCCATCCTCTCCTCTGTCCCTCCTTATCCTACTCTCCTCCCTCATTCCCCTCCTCCGTCCCTCCGCTCCTTCTCTCCTCTATCCCTCGTCGTCGTCTCATTCGTCGTCCGTCGTCGTCGTCCATCGTCGTCGTGGTCGTATTCGTCGTCGTCGTCGTCGTCCCTCGTCGTCCGTCGTCGTCGTCCGTCGTCGTCGTCGTCGTCGTCGTCGTCGTCGTCGTCGTCGTCGTCGTCGTCGTCTGTCGTCTGTCGTCTGTCGTCGTCGTCGTCGTCGTCGTCGTCTGTCGTCGACGTCGTCGTCGTCTAACGTCGTCGTCGTCCCCGCCCGTGGCGGCCCCCCGCCACGCGCTATTTCGTGAAGACCTTCACTATATGCAGGCCGGTGCGCCCGCGCGTGCTCGCGCCGTGCGAGGGAGGGAAGGAGGAGAAGGAACAGTAGAAGGAAGAGGAAGAGGAGGAGGAAGAGGAGGAGGAACAGGAGAGAGGGAAGGTAAAGGGCATGAGTAGAACCGTAGTGGGATAGGGGCAAGGCGAAGGGGAGAAACAACACATGAGTGGATCAAGGAGCATAGTAGGCGCGGCTTGGAAAGCTAGGCGGCGTCGGCCTGGGCCTCGGTGGGCCCCTTCGGGACTTTCAGGCCTCCGATGTAACATGTATTATCTTATCATCGTCGACGTCATCGTCGTCGTCTTCGTCGCCATCGCCATCATCATGATCACCACCATCACATCCGCCACCAGGATCTCTATCATCACCACCACCATCACAATCATCATCGGCATCAGCATCATCATCATCATCATCAGTATCATCATCAACATCATGCCTGCCACTCCCATCGTCCTCCTCCTCCTCCTCCTCCTTATCATCATCATCATCATCACCATCATCATCGCCATCGTCATCAACGTAATCACTATCATCGTCACCATCGCTGTCATCATCGCTGCAATCGTCGCCACCGTGGGTTGCCATCACCGTCGTCTCACTCATGATCCTCATCATTATCGTCATCCTCGTCGTCATCACTCTCGTCATAACACACAGATGCGCCCAGGATCGCTCCTCGATCCCCAGACCTGTCCAGCGAGGCGACGAGGGGGGTGCGCTCAAGGGGAGACACCTGCCAGGAGTCGAGGCCGAACCTCCGTTATCCTTTATGCCTTCCCCCTTTCCCTTATCCGTTATCCTACTTATTATGCCTTTCCCCTTTCCCTGGCGATCTCCTCCCCTTCATCTTCCCTCTCTCCCTTATCCTACTTATTATGCCTTCCCCCTTTTCCTCGGCCATCTCCGACTCTAACCCTCCATCATGACACAGCATGCTGCGCCATCAAGTGCATGTATGCCATACCACACGCCATCGACATCGTCACAAACTCACACGGCATAGCCGTTTTGGCTGTGTTTTCCAATGTTTAGAGGATATGTTCAGCAATAATGGATTTTGCCTCTGCTACTGGTTTCCTGTTCGACGACTCTTCTGGGAATGGCCCTCTATCCACCAACCATCCAGAGCTCACAGAGCCCGCCGTCGACCAACTGACGACGCAGAAGGGAGGAGGACGTCATAACCTGCCAACTACTACTACTGGTGAGTGCTGCAAGTTATGGAACAGCATGAACCTGCAATGGTCCAAACGCCTACCTATCGCTAGAGACACCACAGGTGGGGAGTCCTGGTTGGACTCCTACACGGACAGCAAAGGAGAAGTTCATATTGGCTGCAAGGTATGCAAGGCCGTCGAGACAGGCAAGGTCGACTCCCCAAAAATGGCAGGATGCAAAGATCGGCGGCTGGCTGCGCAGTCCAGGTCCTTTGCCACATACGGCTTGTCTGCTAGCTCGGTTAGATTCTCTACACTTCAGCGCCATCACAAATTGGCCTGGCACAAAGCATGCAGCAAAGCGTTTCTTGGTGAGACCCTGGAGAATATAATGCCTGGCACCCCGTCCGAAGCAGAGTTTGTGAGTGTGTTGGAGTCGGTGCGGAAGGGCCATGCTCCCAACGAGGGCATCAGCAACATAGGCGCCGCCAATAAAATCAAGAAGATGATCTTCTGTCTAGCTGAGGCGGTGAGATACTTCGACAGGCAATTCCTGCGCAAGGCCGTGACGCTGTCGATGCGTCGGGACGAGTCCAATGGACGTCTCTCGGTCAGGTTCTGTGCCACCGACGCTAGTGTGGATCTTAGCAGCAGTCCAGTCCGATTGGATAGTGAGGAGGAGGAATATGAAGGAAAAGGACGATGACGACGACGACGACGACCACGACGACGACGACGACGACGACGACTGAGGAGATCAGCGTGTCCGGTCAGTCTCGGTCTGTCCGGTCAGCCACCC
Source organism: Prorocentrum cordatum (assembly GCA_963575745.1). Classification (NCBI taxonomy): domain Eukaryota; class Dinophyceae; order Prorocentrales; family Prorocentraceae; genus Prorocentrum; species Prorocentrum cordatum. The sequence continues at coordinate 419,875 of CAUYUJ010011392.1, read as the reverse complement.
AACTAGTCAGCCCTGTCAGTCCAGCCAGTCAAGTCTGTCAAGTCGGTCGTCAATCCATCAGCCCACCAGTCAGCCAGTCCAGCGAGCCAGACTAATCAACAATTAGCTCAGCCAATCAAGCCGGTAGGCCTAGGCAGTCAAGCAAGAAGTCAGCCCGCTGGAGTTCACCAGAGCGGGTCCCAGAACAGCCCCCCAGAGCCCCAACAGCACAATACAAGAGGAACGTTTTCAAATAGTCTTGTTGTCGCGGTCCTATCAGGATTCTTAGAGAGTTCCCACAAAATCCCAGCTGATTTGGCTAGGCGTTTTCATGGCAGTACCTCTGGAGTCCTACCTCTTAGTTTAGGGTCTTCCCAAGTTCCTCGTAATGTTTTCATCAGCTTGGCACGTGCTTGGATTCCAGATCTGAGGTCTCAACACCAGGACTGGGGTATTGGGCATCGCTCGCGGCTTCGGCACTGGTGCCGAAGCCATAACAGCCGCGACCAAGACCATCTTCAAGAATGCTGCCACCATCAAGTGGAACATGAAATCCCAGAGCACAAGCACGACCCTCGAGAAGCATCTCCAGACTATCACCACCCAATTGTTGGTCGATTCGGCAGCCGACGAGAGCTTGTCCGCTAGACAAATGCGGGAAGGCATCAACTACGACGGCAACGACGTGCTGACTCCGAATTTGACAGGGCACATGCTTGCAGCCGCGTCTTGAAACGGCCCTTCCAGGCAGACGCAGTCTTGTCAGAGTTGTTGGAATTCTACATTCAAGGAAAGGATTCTGTTGTGGCAACCATTACCTATTCCACCCACATCCAAGACGTGTGGGACAAGTTCCAGCAGAGGGATGACAACCCGGAGATCGACTCGAGGATCAAAAACCTTGGCCACGCTAAACACCGCTACAACAGCATCCAGAAGCCGCTGTCCCGCTGGATCATGCGGATTAATTCGATGGTTGCTACTGCAGATTGGGTGCGACACCATCGCGCTGGTAGGAAAGAAGCTACTCGATGCAACCAGTTCCTTGAACGCTTACGCCCAGCTGACTACCTCCAGCTGGCCATGATGGCGGATGCAGCGGACGAAACCCTGAGTTTGCTACGCTACTTCGACGATGAAGGCTCTGACGCAGTATTTTGTAAACAGCTCTTGTTTCCTCATGCGTCAGCTACTGTACTCATCTAAGGATGTATACACTTGAAGGCACGCACACACACAAGCACAAACAGGCACACACAGACACACGCACACACAAACACACAGACACAGACACAGAGACACATACACAAACACAAACACACACACACACACACACACACACACACACACGCGCACACACGAAACAACCACACACAAACGAAACACACACAATTGAATAGGCATCATCACACTGAAAGACACGCGCACAAGGGCCATATACATAAAGCCCAAATGAAGGCATTCACGCTGACACAGACACATGCACACACAAATACACTGAGCTATCTAAACTTTGGTGAGCACGATCTCAATTGTGACATCAGGTTTTGCTGTTGCATTGCCAGCAGGTTCCAACGTGGCAGACACTCCTCAAGAGATCCAGACCTTCCAACGCCACATCCATTTTCTGTTTGTGCAGAACGGTTGCGAACGTGCGCGCGGCTTCACCTCGTTCGCCATCGAGGAACTAAAGCATGTCAAGACGTTCGCGACGACGAAGGGCACGCTGAACACCTTTGGTTTCGCCGACCAGGTAGTCGACCGCGCGCTGATCGACTCCTGCCTCTCCCGGATGAAGGCCACATGTCACCAAATGCAAGCATCGATTGATTTATGCTGCTATGTTTTACCTCATCCACGTGGGTGATAGAGTGCACATATGTTTTACCTCATCCTTGGCTGGAATCGCTTTCAGGATCCCCTGGAGAAGAAGGAAAAAAAAAAAAAAAAAAAAAAAAAAAAAAAAAAAAAAAAAAAAAAAAAAAAAAAAAAAAAAAAAAAAAAACAAAAAAAAAAACACACACACACACACACACACACACACACACACACACACACACACACACACACACACACACACACACACACATGGGTCGACATGGTGGAATCTCCTAACACTTCGGGCATTGCGTCTCCATAGGCATGGTTCGTGCTGGCCATGCAGGTTATCGAGACAGAATGGCCAGACTGGGAGACCTTGAAGTCATTCAGCCTCTTCTCGCTGAATATCGAGCGCAGAGATACGAAGAGCAACCACTTTATCGGCCTCAAGGCCGACGAGGAGGAGGACCGCTACATCGAGCGGCTTGCGAAAGTCTTTGGCTGTTGCGCAGCTACCCTCAAACGTGAATTCCAGGACCATGAGCCCCTTGCCAGAAAGATCTACATCGAACAGAAAGTTTCAACACAGGACGCTTGGAGGGAAGCGTTGAGGCGAACCCAGGAAGGTCGAGCGGCTTTGAAGGCGAATCACCCAGCCATTTCGTTGTTGCCAGTTTTGGCAGAGTTCATGACTTTCGGATCGTCGACATCTGGAGTGGAGCAAGGATTCGCCAAAACTCTACGAACGATAAGTCCTCAACAACTCGCAGCCGATCACATGGTGGAAGAAAACATCTGCAAATTAGCTATTGACAAGGGCTTGGAGCGCGATGCCGACATCGCTCAAACAGCCATCAAGTTCTGGGCCGAGGCCTTCGGTGAGCCAAGAAAACACAACGAGGGGAAGAGCCGCATCGACAAGGGCATCACCACGAGGAAAAGGGCGCGCCCTGACGGCCGGAAGACTGAGGCGGACTTTCTACGCAAGCGGCGGGATAGCGTGGTTGTCGCTGCCCAGGGCACTTCGGCAACTGACGCGTCCAACTCTATCATCAATGGCACATGCCTCCATGAAGCAGGGGGCGCCTGGACTGATAAGCACGAGAAGGAGCAGGACTTCCAGAAGACCAAGCGCGCTAGGCGGATGTTCCTGAATCGTGGCGAGCTGCTGGACGATGAGCTAGCTGACCCTGAAGTTCAAGAGGAAATGAAGCAGCAACAATCCAACCAAGACAAGCGGGACAAAGAACGCTTGGCTGACACCAAGCGAAAAGAGCTACGTACAACTGGTGGTGGGCTAGGCAATATGAACGGGCGCTCCGCTTTCATTGACCAGGACGCCTCCTCTGACGAGCTGTCGGCAAACCTCCTCCGCAAAGGCGCCAACGTCGTGGACCAGCGGTGCGGGGCGCAGACTTTCGTTGTTAGGGACCCTGCTTCCACAAGCACCCGGATCCATGTGAGTGCGCGCATGACTGGCGCGTGGATCTGCACGTCTAGGCTTGACGCTGGCCCCGTCGTGAAATACAAAGCGAAGTTGGATATTCATAAGAAGGTATCCTTAACCACGGACTTCAAGAACGCACAAATGGCAGTGGCAAACATCATCAAGAGGATCGCCACCACGTTCCCGGGGTCCAAGTGGAAGATTCTGGAGGATGTGGAGCAGTACCGCACTCTCAAGAACAAGGCCGAAGTGCAGAAGCGGCCCAACGACGCGTTGGGCATCGGGCTGGACGCAGAGGCCCGTGACGAGGGCACAAAACGGTCAGTCCCGCACTTGTGCATGCGAGTGGGTGTACACGCGATTGAACGCGCCTGCAATAATGAATTCATCAGGGCCGAGTTGATTACATTTGCACGTGCACGCGCGAGCATGTGGGAAAACAGAAACAACGAAGATATTGAGTAGATTGAGCAACGTGGGGAGGAAGATAGAGCGAGAGAGATATTAGGACAGACAAGGAGAGTTGTGATCAGCCAGCGTACCAGACACTATGCGTATACACGCGTGCTCACACAAACATAAGTGTATACGCACTCACACTCTCACACCTGAACGTACACATATCGATGTGTGTGCTCGTACACGTACGTAGCACGACATGTGAGTCTAAGCACGCATGTATGTACATACGCGCAAACGTACGTATACGTGTATGCACGTACTTATGTATGAATTAATACACATATAGAGCACGTTTATATATATACATATATAACACCGATAATAGGTTTGGGGGTGGACGTAGCAAAAATTACACTCTAGTCGGGGGTGGACGTAGAGATATCACTGTGCATTTGGACCTGCCTGAGGCTGGTGTGGATGATCTGATGGACTTCAAGACGTTCCAGAAGCACATTACAGACCTGGACTTCAAGGGAACCCATATTGGATCCTGCCCTGCTGCTAGGGCAGAGTAGTTCATTGTTGTCTTTTGTACACTCAATGAGGTTGGGTATTGCATCTTTGTGTTCTTATAGATGCGATTTCAGAACGTACTATTGTCTCGGGCAACGGGGTGCCCTCCTTTTGCCAGGATGAAAAAAAGACAATCGTCTGGAAACACATTCACGTCCCAAGGATGGCGCTGACGGGCGCACGATGAGGTTATCATACTTAGAATGGTCCCCATAGGAGGGCTCTGGAGGGCAAGTTGGACAATCCCCATTGAAGGGCACACAGGTAAATGCAATCTGGGATCCCACTGGGCGAATTTGAATGCACCATCACTTAGCGTTTTCAGCTGTTCTTGGAAAACCCCTCCCACGATTCCCAGTGAATCGCACCTAGGTTCACATTGGTGAATACCCCATCACATCTTGAATGATTGATTTTCTCGCAATTCGCTCGCGCCTCGAATACGATAACCTTGATAAAAAGAGATTGCCCAAAACGGTTTCCACCATTCCTTCGGGCACCACCAATCGGGCTCGACATACTCCGCGTAGTTCGCAACCGAAGCCTCGAAATACTCGTTGGAATCTGAAGCCCATGCTGGCGCAAGTGAGCTCTGTAAGGGGTGGGGTCCAGCACCCCACCCAGCACAGAGGTCCTCCTCGCCCGTGGCGTCTGCGCCCCCACCCGCGGGTGCTCTCCAAGGTCGGGAGATGAGGGGTTAAAGGGGTCACAAGGGTCTTGGATTGCAGCTCGGGGTGGGGTTGCAGAGGCGCGGGGCTCGCGGGGGCCCCCTTGTGGGCGGGTGTCAGACACCCACCCAGTACAGACCTCGTCGGGGCAACTCCAAGGATCAAACGAGGAGCCGAGGGGTTAGAGAGCTCTGGGTCGCCCGGGACGTCTGCAACCCCTCGGCGGTGCGAAACGCGAAACAAGGTGCACAAAATAGCTAGGTGCAATGTAGGGAAAAGAAAGAAACTGCTCTGACTGGTTTGGGACAGGGAGTTCCGGGTCGCCCGGGACGCCTGCAACCCCTCGGCGGTGCGAAACGCGAAACAAGGTGCACAAAATAGCTAGGTGCAATGTAGGGGAAAGAAAGAAAACGCTTTGACTGGCTGGGGGCAGGGAGTTCCGGGTCGCCCGGGACGACTGCAACCCCTCAGCGGTGCGAAACGCGAAACAAGGTGCACAAAATAGCTAGGTGCAATGTAGGGAAAAGAAAGAAACTGCTCTGACTGGTTTGGGGCAGGGAGGCGTTCCGGGTCGCCCGGGGCGTCTGCAACCCCTCGGCGGTGCGAAACGCGAAACAAACACAAAATAGCTAGGTGCAATGCAAGGAAAAGACGATATACCCTGCTTTGACTGACTGGGGGTAGGACAGTCTGGGTCGCCTGGGACGCCTGTAACCCCTCGGCGCCGCTAAACGCGAAACCAGGTGGGTGCAACGCCAACCCTGGTGCATGATGGCCGTCTTGGATCCCTCGCGGGCTGTCTTTGCACAGGCCGTGCTGATCTGTCTGTGAATATTGCCTCGTCTCACGTCTTTCGCCGTTGTTCTTTCAAGCATGTGGATGTCCAATCGGTGCAGGTCCCGCTGCGAAAACCCCTGCAGGCCCTGCTGCGAAAACCCCGCGGGGCCCCCAGCGTCGCCTCACCCACGTTGCCGACTCTTTGACCCGAGCAATGTTTCACAACAGGTGGAGCCGCCGCGTAGCCTCTCCAGCGGGATATCAATCCAACAAGTTGTTTCTGTTTCTTTGGATGCCGGGCTGTCCTGGGCTTCGCCACCCTACCGCCTGCCCTGACAAACCGAACAACAAAACATAATAACGACCGCCGTGGAGGATTCCTGAGATACTTCATTGGGTCCCTCGCAAGCGCCCATGCACTGCCGATGGCCATCTTGGATCCCTCTAGGGCCATCTTGGCAAGGGCCGTCTTGGACTGTTTTATCGAGGACTATTTGCACCACACATAACATATATCACCTTTGCTTGGGAACGTTTCCCACCTTGATTGTCGCTCTGGCCATCTGCTTTTTTCCAGTGGGCTTCGCCCAGACGCACGCCCTGACAAACCAAACTAAAGACAAAACGAGGAGGGCTGCCGTGGAGGATCCCCCCAAAGCTATCTTGGGCCCATGGCAAGCGCCCCAGCAATAATGTCTGTCTTGGATCCCTCAGTGGCCGCCTTCGCAATGGCCGTCTTGGACTCTCTCTCTCTCTCTCTCTCTCTCTCTCTCTCTCTCTCTCTCTCTCTGTTTATATATATACATATAGGACTTGTGGCACTTACCATGACAGACACCAACTTGGCTAGGGAAAGCTTGGCACCTTGCTTGTCACAGTGATCAATGATGTTGCTTGGGAACGTTTCCCAGATTGCTCGTGGCCATCTGTTTGCTTTTCACTGGGCTTCGCCCCCCCAAACCGCCTGCCCTGACAAACCAAACAAAAACACAAAACGAGGATCGCCGTGGAGGTTCCCTCAAAAACTAGATTGGGTCACATTCAAGCGCCCATGCGCTGTCGTTGGCCATCTTGGATCCTTCTAGGGCCGTCTTGGCAAGGGCCGTCTTGGACTCTACTATCGAGGACTAATGGCACCACACATAACATATAACACCTTTGCTTGGGAACGTTTCCCATCTTGATTGTCGCTCTGGCCATCTGCTTGATTTCCAGTGGGCTTCGCCCAGACGCACGCCCTGACAAACCAAACCAAAGAAGACAAAACGAGACGGGCCGCCGTGGAGGGTCCATCAAAAGACGTTGTGTTGGGTCCTTCGCAAACGCCCCTAGCACGATGGCCGTCTTGGATCCTTCAATGTCCGTCTTGGCAACTCCCGTCTTGGGCCCGATCTAGGACTCTTGGCACCGAACTTAACGTTTTCCACATTGCTTGTCACAATGCACGTTTTGCTTGGGAACGTTTCCCAGATTGCTTGTGGCCATCTGACTGGGCTTCGCCTCGCCACCTGCCCTGACAAACCAAACCAGAAACAAAACAGGGGCCGCCGTGGATGATCCCTCAAACGCTATCTTGGGCCCCTCGCGAGCTGGAACCCTCAAGGGCCGTCTTGGAACCCTCAGGGGCCGTCTTGGAACCCTCAAGGGCCGCCTTGGATCTTGGGGCTCTCAAGGGCCGTCTTGGATCTAGGGCTCTACTTTCTAGTAGGACCCTGGGCGCAATGCGTAACATCGGAATGGCTTCGCATCTTGATGCTCGTTGACGCCTTGCGGTTGTTGTTGAAGCTTTTTTTTCTGGCACAAACGCCAGCAAGGAGTTTCAAGGCGTCGCGGCTTCTTGACCGGGATGGCCCCGAAGAGGGCGAGCGCTGGCGGGGGCCAGCCGAATGGCCCTCCGGAGCAGTTCACCTCTCTCAATGACGACTACCTCAGCTTGTTCTACGACGCGGTGTCCACCGTGCTCGCCCTCCCGGCGTTCAAAGGCTTTCGGTCTCAGAAGCCTCTCGGCATTGGCAGGGGTGGTCACTCCGCTGAGTACAACAGTGAGCACTTCAGGCTCAGCATGTCGAACGTGGGGACGCACGAGGCTGCCTGCAACCTGGGTTGGCTCAACGAGAAGTTCAGCACCATCAACGGGGTCCCCTACAACAGGAAGTTGATTGAACGATACGCCCGAGACCAATTCGCGACTCCAAGCAGCTTTCCGTTCCCCATTGTGGTTGCGTGTGATGATAAGAAGAAGTACGATCCGATGTCGCATTGCGGCGGCCTCCGGTTTGCTACTCCAGAGGAGATCATCCACGCCTTCTACTTCGCGGTGGCACGGGACATGAAGGCAGGCAGCAGCGATGAGACCATCAAGAAGTGGTTGAATGTCGCCCTCACTACCACGTTCCAATTCCAGGTCGTGGATTCAGATGACGACCTCTATTACATGTGCTACAACAAGCGCGAGGAGATCAGCGATCAGGCGAACACCTTGACGCGGAGCGCAGTGCAAACGATCTCCGGGGTAAACGCTTTCAAAATGAAGATCGAACAGAAGAGCGGCAAGCAGACTGTGATGCAAATCCTCAACCTCTACAAGCAGCACACCAATGGATGTGACAGAGATGATGGGCCGCATCAGAGTGGGGTAAGGAGAAAATCTCTGACGACTTCTTGACCAAGGCGATCTACATCTACTCCAAGGTGTTCGCGATCAAGGCCGTGAGGGACATCGTCATGTGGGCAGAAGGTCATTGCACAAGTTTCGACGACAACGACGACGATGACGACGCCGACGACGCTGGCGGCGTCGTCATCGCCGACGACGCCGGCGTTAAAATATTCTTCGTCAGGTGAGTATGGGCATGACAGCCCGTTCAACATGGTGACGACTCTCTATAACCTCAGCCAAAAGTCCAAGGAGAAATCCCATTTGTGTTGGCTCTTCAATTCAATCATTGACGCGGTCCGGGCAGGCGTCTGCGAGGCAGCCGTCCTTACCAACTCGGTCTTAGATGGCTCCAAGGGCAAGAAAGGGCTGGGGGACCTCTTCATCTACAAGATGGGCATGCGAGACTACCTCCTGGCCACTTTCATCAGCCAGGTGATCAAGGACGATAACATCAAGGCCACATTCAGATCAAATCTGTGGGATCATGCGACCTACAGGGTGAAGGTGAGCAACTACGAGAACGAGGTTGAACCAAATCTGTCTTGGAAGAAGGGGTGGCCCCACAGCGTAGAGCTGACACTCCAGTTATGCGAGCAGATCATCTACGGCACCGAGTACGACGCAGCCCTCAAAGCAGGAATCAAATGGAGGAAGGACCCCTCTGAGATCATGACCTATGTTCAAATCCAAGAGGCGGTCACAACCATCAAAGATGCCGTGGAGAAGGAAATGTTGAAGGATCCTGTCAGCCAGTCAGGGCAGCAAGGCATTACTATACTAGTGCTGCCACTGGCACCGGGAACCTGGATGGGGCCATGAAATCCGAAGCTGATGATGCTCCTAAGGATGAAGATGATGACGACGAAAATGGCTTTAGGAAATACGCTGAACGCCTCGTCCGTTCCCACATCACTCTAGTGGTGGAGCCCCAGACGGAATCCCAATTGGCAGACATCTTGAGGCGCCTGGATACCCAGAAGACCCGCGGCCTGAAGGGCCACGACTACGTCGGCATATTCTTCGACGGCAACCTTGCTGGCGAGGTGATCACCGACCCTCATCAGAGAACGGTGCCGGTCAAGAAGGAGAGAGTGATGAAGTTGTGCAGTGGTGTTCGGAGATCGCGCGCTGAGAAGGACTCAGATATGGGCCTGGGTCCAGGCGACATGTACCTCTGCATTGCCAGTGGCAAGCCAGGCACCATTGGTCATAAATGATATGTATATACATATATATATATATATATATACATATATATATATATATATATATTATAAATATGTATATATGGATTGCCCATGCTGCGTGTGTGCGTGTGTGGTATGCCCCTGAACCTTCGTCCTACACTGCAGCGTTCATCATCAGTCAATGAATGGACCTCTGGTGGAATTGCTGGGGCTAAGGTGCAACGTGCTTTGACTTAGGTTTCTTTGCTCACGGGGCATCAGAATTCCTGTGTTGAGTCTCGGGCTGCTGTTTCTAGCCCTGTTGTTTGGATGCTTCAACGTCTTAGTTTGTTGTGTCGTCTCGTCTGGATATGACTCGCTCACGTGAGTGTGTGGGAGGAGGCAGAGGGGGAGGACGACAAGAGACGAGGGTGCACAACCAATGACCCTAATCAGAAACGGGGCCTATCAGAGACCCTTGGGGCCCTCCAAACACGCGAGCCATTGCAAGACAATTATGTTGAAGGAAAAGTCGGCCCTGAACAATGAACGCGCAGCGTCGTGAAGACCTAATCCCTCCTCCCTCCACTAACTCCTCACGCCTCCTGCATCGTGCTCCGGTCTACTTCTCTCTCCCCCTCCTCCTCCTCCTCCTCCTCCCTCCTCCTCCTCCTCCTCCTCCTCCTCCTTATTCCACCCTCGTTCTCATGACGCTTCGCGTCTGTTCGGATTGCGATGTCGATTCCACCCTCGTTCCCCTTCCCCATCCTGTCCCATGTACCAGACAAGAGGTTGACGTAGCCGATTTTGGCGCAGGACGTCTGAACATGCCATCGAACCTCTGAGCACACGTTTCGCTTCTGTTTATCCAGATATAGATGGACTTTGCTATGGACGAGCTGTGTGCTCTTGGCGGGGATGATCATGCTGCTTGGAAGGGCCCAGGTGGAGCTGGTGCGATTAAGAAACCAGCGGCGGCGGTGACTACGGCCGCCGACAAAAAGAAACCATCCGGTCAATCTGGCGGGACAGGCGAGAATTGGACGACGCAGATGAAGAAGAAGGGGCCGGCCGCTGGTCCCAAGCATTGCGAGGACTCGGACTCGGACGAGGGTAGCATGCACACGCCCCCCAAACAAATCAAGGATGTCCCCTTCAAGCTGGGCACCGACTTCTCCGGGCTGGAGACCGTGAAACTTGCGTGTGACTACGCTGGCTTGAATGTGGAGTTAAAGTTCATGAGCGAGAAGAATGAGCAGTTGCGTAAGTTGGCGTTGTTCAAGCACGGGCCTGACGTCAAGATCTACGACGACATCACCACCAGAAACAATGCCGAGGCACCGAAAGTGGACATGCTGGTCGGGGGTCCTCCCTGCCAACCGTGGAGTGGGGAAGGGCTGATGGCGGGGCTTGCTGACGAGCGTGGGCCACTCATCTTCGAGATGCTTGAGTACGTCATGGTGCATGCTCCCAAAGCAGTTGTCCTCGAGGAGGTGAAGGCCCTCTGCCATAACTCAAAGCTCGTGCCGGTGCTCAAGAAGCTGATCAAGACTCTCGAGGGCCTCTCCTACGACGTGAAATGGCGCGTCCTCAACACGAAGGAGCACGGGATCCCGCATACCCGCCCTCGTTTGTATATCGTTGCAATTAAGGCTAAGGGCTGTCCTACGTTCAAATGGCCGAAAAAGTTGACCCATACCCTGCCCATCAAGAAGTGCCTCCTCCGCAGGAACAGAAAGGTGACGGCACCGCCAAGCCGCAACGCCACTCAGCGTGACATCATCCAGCGCTGCATCGGCCAAGTTAGGGAGGCAGGCATCAACGACCAGAGGAAGCCGGTCTTCGTCGACATCACGTGCAGCAAGAAGTTTGAACAGTGGAGCGACAAGCACTGCCTCTGCCTCACCAGGTCGCGCACAGTCAGTGGAGGCTTCTGGGTTTCCACGCTAGATCGGAAGATGGACACCGCGGAGATGCTGATGTTCCAGGGGATGAAGCCAGAGGACGTGCCATGGGAGGGCGCTGGGATCAGCAAAACCCAGATCAACGCAGCCATCGGCAACTCAATGTCGGTCAACGCGCTGCAGCGTCTGCTGCCGCGCGTGGCCTACGCAGCAGGCCTCATCTCCAAGCTCCCGGTGGACAAGTGGGTTGACAAGAAGTACAACCCGTTCAAGTGAGTGTTGGCCTGCTTGCGGGGCGACCAGAAAAACTACAGCCTCCTAGCGCGGCTGCTGGCCTGTGCTGCTAGCGTTCAGGATTCACCCCTCTCTTCCTGGAGACCTCCCTCATCCTTGAGATCTACCTCTTCTCCCCTGCCTTGAGATCGAATGGCGGTGTGAGGTAGATGGCAGCCGTAGCCACGGCGCCACCCGACGTGCAGAGATCGCCATTTAGGCACCTAGGGGGTTCCATGACCCCAGACTCTGGAGCGCAGGTGTGACACAGCTGCTGGGGAAGCAGGTACGCAGCTCGAGACAAAACTAAATCGACGTCTAAACCAAACAGCTCTGTAAACATCAAAAACAAACAAAACTAGGGATCAGCCACGCCGTTTGCCCCCGACTTGCTTGGGCCTTATCTCAAGAGGCAACATCAGGAAGCTGGTCGCGCCGTGGGCCAACGAGGAAAAGAAGATCGGCAGCAAGAAGGCGATCAAAGTCTTGTACGATGAGGCGAGCCTGGCGAAGCGCAAGGATAGGAAAGCTGGAATCGGCTCGTGCAGGCAGGACGAGAACTTGGTCATCGTCACCCGGGATCCCATGAACTTGCCCCAGCGCAACAAGAGGCACTACTCCGGGACGAACCTGGGCGGTGCCATCGGCTGGGTCAAGGTTCCAGAGTGGGACAAGTGCTGGTCGATGACGTTCGGGGATAAGCGAAAGCTGCACGGAAAGTATCGCGTGCCAACTGGTGGCAAGGAAAAGGAAGATGTTGCGGGTGGGGACGATGACGATGATGACATCGTGCTGGACGACGTTGGCGAGGGAGAAGTTCCACCCCTGGCATCAGGAGCTCAATGAGGGGGAGAAGGGAGGATGAGGGAGGACGATGGAGGAGGAGGATGAGGAGGAGGAGAATGGATGATTGGAGAAGGGAAGGCTAAGAGGGAGGACTTGGGAGTAATGTAACGCTGGGGCGCCTTAGCCCCGTTAGTGGTTTCTCCTTTTATTCTGCTCGACCTGATCCTCATCGTGACCCTCCTCCTCCTCCCCTCCTCCTCCTCCTCATCCACTCTTGCTTGAAAGCGTGGTGGAGAAGGGGGGGGATGAGGTGATGAGGATGAGGGTGACAATGATGATGAGGACGGGGATGCCACCGAGGAGACCCGACCAAGATCAAGGAGCGCCTGGACGCACATGCGGAGCCCACGACCTACAACGGCAAGCCCATCGAATTCTTTCAAGAGTTGGCGGCATCGTATGGCCTGAAGGAGGTGTACGATCTGAGTCCAATGGATGGCGCCTTCGCTAGGGCCATGCTCTTGGACAAGAAGCAATACGTGGGAGTGTGTTTCACTGATTTTCACAAGGAGAAGTTGTACAAACACCTGGACAACACTGTCATGGGCTGGTTTGCAGATTCCAGCATGCCAGACTGGTTCCAGCCTAACCTCAAGAAGCGCAAATCTGGCATCTCCGATGCGCCCGAGATGCTGAAGGATCCCAAGAAGGACACGAAGAAGCCGCCCAAGAAGCCCAAGAAGGAGGACACGCTGAAAGACGAGCATCCGGAGGACGACGAGCAGAACAGCGGCGAGTCAGAGTAGTAGGCTGAGACTTTGTGCAACTTGGTGGCACCATGATGACTCGTCTGTGGTTGAGTCATGGGACGGTGCCAGACAAACGTGCGGGGCCGTGGTGGCTTCGCTGGAGAGGAACATCCTCCTCCTCCTCCTCCTCCCCTTTCCTTGCGTCCCATCCTGGGCCTCCCCCAGCCTCCGGCAGCCGTCGTCGTCGATCGTCGTCGTCGTCGTCGTCGTTGGATGGAGGACGAGGAGGAAAAGGGGGAGCTTTCTCTCAGAGGAGGCTGGGGCACGGGCGCGGGCCGCGCCTCCTGCTGCGGCCTCCTGGGAGTGCCGACGGTTGTCGACTGGCGATCGACGACGACGACGATCGAAGACGACGGCGACGACGATCAACGACGACGACGACGACCGACGACGACGACGGCGACGACCGACGACGGACGACGACGACGACAACCGACGACGACGACGACGACGCACTCCCCGGAGGCCGCAGCAGGAGGTGCGGCCGGTGCCCGTGCCAGCCTCCTCTGAGAGAGAGCTCCTCCCTCCTCCCCCCTCCACCAGCGACGACGGCGACGATGACGACGACGACGACGACGGCGGTGGGGACGACTACGACGACGACGACGACGACGGCAACGTGGGTCGGAGTCCTCAGCTTGGGCCCCCTTCGGAGCGCTCTGGGCCCCGTATGCCTCCTCTATCTCCAGGCCCCCAGGAGGCCTGTACGTTCTGAGCATATTTGAGGCTCGACTTGCCGAGGCTTCTGTTTTTTGTTTATACTGCTGCGCCCGCTCCATTGTGAAATGGCACCATGGCGGCAGCTGCTCGCACTTGTGTTCTGTATATGTACCACAATAAAGACGTGGCCCAGAAGTTCCAGAACGGTCTCATCTATGTGGATTCTGCTAGTGGTCAAGTCATGTGGCAATGCGGTGAATCATGTACGAATTGGCACGGTGAGTTCAAAATCACGGCCGACCAAATCATTGTGAAGTTTGATGCCCTCGAACAGCAACGTGATGGCCCACCCCGCCCAAAATGTTCGGTCCTCTTCCCGACGCCCTCTGGCACCTACGAGGGCTACGATTGCAAGGCACGGCACGTGAAGATCACGCCCATGGCGAAATTCACCTTCCACGCCGACTCCGGAGGAGGCTGGAACCAGACCGCCGATTGGTCACCAATGCTGCTGGAATGGATCGATATGGTCTAAGCCTCCGAGGTTCAGACCTGAGAGCCCCCGACGTGGATAAATGTTTATCTGCGTTGTGCGCGTGGCACCGTAGGATCCCCGAGAGAGCTCTTATAGTGCACAAGCTCGTCGGGAGAGAATTCAGATTGCACAGCCCTGAGGCTTGGCCAAGTAAAAATATCTGAAGGCTTTGAAAATAATATCCTAGATATTCGGGCCCCAAAGCTGGGCCCACCATAGGCCCCAGGGCCCTGCCAGAGAGACCCCATCGGCCCCACGAGAGCCCCAGGGTGGCACGTGCCCGGCCCGATCGCGGCCAAGAGGCCGAGCGAGCTCAGGGGCCTTCGCACTGATGATCGATGTTTGGGGAGAGCGCCAACGCCACCGCTTCTCAGAATCGACTCGACCTCTGGCCGTTGGTGGCTCAGGGCCTCCCCCCCGTGGTGGCAGGTGGTGGTGCCATGTGTATCATGTATACGTTTACATACATATACACATGCATGTATATACACACATACAACCGTGCATGCACGCTTGTAATATGCACGCGCACATATAGCATGGCTATGCTTATGTAGCTTACTTGCCATGTGTGGTGTTTTGTGCATGGGTATGCACACATTAACATATACATGCGTATGTATGTGTATACGTATCCGCGTATGTACACAAGCGCACACACACGTAGTTACACATATACGTACACGTGGGTTTGGGTATGTTTGGACGTGTATGCATGCGCCACCATTTGCAGCATCGCTTGTCCGTACACACATGAATGCATATGGCCACACGCATATAAGCATACATTGGTATGAACATGATGTATACGACATATGCATACGCATGTATATATGTATGTTTGTATATGAACGTGTGTATATGTATGGATTTATGTATGTATGTGCGTATGTATGTATGTTTGCATACATGCATGCATGCATGCATGTATGTATGTATGTATGTATGTACATACATAGATATACGCGTACATGTATACGTAAACGACCAACTACTATTTCGCGCCTGTCGTGTGAAACTGATACGCTCGTTTCGGGGGCGCGTGCCTCTGTGGGCACATCCCCACGGGCGTATTTCGTAGCGGGCTGCATGCCCACTCGACACCAACGGGCCGCGAAGCGGCTGCGAGGTCCCAAAAACACCTAGCACCTAGCTAAGGGGAGGCAAGGTTGCTCACAGCGGCCGCGCCCGCGCTGGGACCGCAGACTGCCGCCGCGGGCAGCGGCCCGACTCCCGGCGCCGCCCGCGCGCGCCGGCGCGCTCGCGGCTCCGCGCCTGGACCCGCGCGGAGAAAGACGGGGGAGGCGGGCGAGGCGACGGCCACCGCCCGCGGCCGCGGAGCGGCAGCCCCCCAGCGGCAAAGGGGGTGCCTCTCTGCACGGCCGCTGCCAGGGCGGCGGCCGCGTCCGCTCCCGCGCCGGCCGCCCGGCAAGGGCGGCGCTCGCGGCGCGCTTGGCCGCCTGGCCGAGCGGCCCGAGCCCCAGGGTGAGCATCGCTGCGTGCACGTTTGCCTCCCCCCGCCGGCGGCTCGGGCCTCCTGCCCCCCTCCCCCTCCACGGCCGTCTCCGCTTGTCCGCCTGCTCTGGTGCGCCCTGTGCCGGGCGCGTCCCGCTGGCTCGCGCTCGCGTCCGCCAGCGCTCCGAGGCGTCGTTGCGGGCATCGAAGCGTGTAAGGGTTACCAAAAGGAGGCGGCGGGGCCATGCGGGGGCCCGAGGTGGACCCCCTTCCGTATGGGGCCACGAAATGTGTGAGAGGTGTGCCGAAATGGGGCGGGGCCGGTGTGCCGCACTTGGGGGGTGGACGCATGGGAACGCCACTACTGGTGCCTTCGGTGTAGCTCCCGATGGGGCCACGAAACGCTGCATTGGGCGGGGCGGACGCATGCGAACGTCCCAACAGGGGCCTTCGTTGGAGCTCCCCATGGGGCCACGCAACGTGCCAAAATAGGCGAGGCGGGACGCATGCGAACGTCGCCAGTGGTGTTTTGGGTGGAGCTCCCATCTGGGCCCACGAAACGCTGCACTGGGTGGCGCGGGCGCATGCGAACGTCGCCGCCACTGGAGGCTTCGATGGAGTTCCGTGTGGGGCCAGGAAGCGCTGTACTGAATGGGGCGGACGCACGCGAACGTCGCCATTGTGGCCTGCGGTGGGGCCCCCTTATGGGCCTACGAAGCGATGTAATGGGTGGGGCGGACGCATGCAAACGACGCCATTGGGGACGCACGCGAACGTCGCGATTTGAGCCTTCGGTGGAGTTCCCCATGGGCCCTCGAAGCGCTGTGCTGGGTGCGGTGGACGCATGCAAACGTCGCCACGGGGGTGGTCAGTGGATCCCCATGGGGCAACGACGCCCTGCATTGGACGGGGCGGATGCCGGGGCCTTCGAAGGAGCTCCCTGCGGGGCCACAAAACGCGTAATGGGTGGCGCGGGCGCATGCGAACGTCGCGCCGGGAGCGTGCGGTGGAGCCCCCTATGCGCCCACGAAACGTTGTAACGGGTGGTACAGACGGACGCGAACGCCGCCAGCGTGGCTTTCGGTGGAGCTCCAGATTGGGCCATTCAGCGTTGTGCTGGGTGAGGCGGACGCATACTAGGGCCTTCGGTGGAACTCCTTATGGGCCTATTGGGGCCTTCGGTGGAGCTCCCTATGGGGCCCACCAAACGCTGCACTGGGCGGGGCGGACGCATGCGAACGTCGCCATTGGGGCCTTGTGCAGGGCGGGGTTCCGTATGGGGCCACGACGCGCTGTACTGGGCGGGGTGGGCGCATGCGAACGTCGCCATTGGGGCTTTTTGTGGAGCTCCTTGTTGGGCCACGAAACGCTGTAGTGGGTGGGGCGGACGCATCCGAACGTCCCTATGGGGCCAATAAGCGTGTGAGGGGTTTGCCGAACTGGCTGACGTGTGGAGAGCAGAGGCACGCAGGGGAGGGAGGAGAAGGAAGGGGAGAAGGAAGAGGAGGAAGAGGAGGAGGAGGAAAAGGAGGAGAAGGAGGAGGAGGAGGAGGAGGACGCGGGGCGCTGTCTTTTCAAAACGAGGACCCATCACCACAGGATGGTTGGGAAAAACTCGCCCCCGCCATCCTCCGCCGAAGGCGCCCCCGACGTGAGTTTTCAGAAGCTCTGCGCGCGTACGTTGGCAAACCACACATGCTGAGCCACATAGCCTGCGCCATACGAACTAGGCGACATGAACTGCACCCTACATGCTGAACCCCAGAGGTCGGTCGCACCACATGCACTCCACCACTGAGATGCCACCTTGTAGAGTGCACCGCATACATCACAGCAATATGTTACAGCTTCCCTTGCAACCAATAGGCAATGTTTAACTAGTTTCCTGGGGCTTACGCGTCATCTACCTGATAGATCGTTTCACTCTGTATCTGACCACGGGCAAACCATGGGACATCCGCACGGGACACCTGTGGGGCAACCGCACAGGACAAACCATGGGCTGACGACGGGACAGCCACGGGACAACCCCAGAACAATTCCAGGACAACCCCACAAGCCTCGCGCTGGACAAGGGGTGAGTTACGTAATCGCACGTGGCATGCC
>CAUYUJ010011392.1:384355-399355 GCA_963575745.1 Prorocentrum cordatum | reverse complement strand
GCTTCCTCCTCCTGCTCCTCCTCCTCCTCCTCCTGCTCTTCCTCCTCCTCCTCGTCCTCCTCCTCATCCGCCTCATCCTCCCCTCAGGGGAGGGCGTCCTGCTCCCCCAGCCCCAAGCGTGGACCTCTGACAGCGATGTCTTGCAATCTACGCAGTGCAATCAATGTGTTGCGATCTGCGTGGTGAAATCCATGTGGTTCAATCCACGCTGTGCCAAGCACTACAAAGAACTGCAAATCAGTGCACAATGCAAAGTCACGTAAATCAATGGAACAGCATGCAAAGCAACGCAGAGGCATGCAAAGCAATGCGAAGCACTACCAAGCAATGGCGCCGCGCGTGCCAGGACGCCCCCGGCACCCCTGCCAGATGGCAGTGCGAAGGGATCCTGGGGCGCCCGCGCATGGTCCAATGTTTTGCCGCAGCGTGCCCTTCGCATTTGCTTTTGGCAGGGATAGTGGGCCTGCACACGTAGGGCAACATGCTACAGTCAACGCGCATAGTGAGCACAAACGACTTTTTCAAGGGTACCCTTGGGTCCTTGCCTGCCTCAGCCTCTGCGGCCCGTCCCTAGCAATTTTCGCAGGCCAGAATACTTCAACTTCGGCCTCCAAGGCTCTTGCGTCCTTACCACGCGTCCTTACTATACGTTTTCACTGTACCCTATCAGGCCTGAATATAGGCCTTGCATACAAAAAACAAAGCAAGGAAAGTGATCGCGGGGCGCCCGAACATGGTAAATAATAGTTTGCCGCAAAGTGCAGCTGCCGTTGCTGTGGTCAGGGTCGCCGGTCGAGTGGGGGAGAGGGCGTTCAGAGAGAAGGAACAGTGACAAGCCCTTCCCCGAAAGGGAAAATAAGTTGGAAGTGGCAACGCCCTAACCCACATACGGCCTGAGGGGATGGTGGGATGCCCCGCGGATCTGGGGGGCACATTCTGACCCAGGGCCCCTCCCGAGGCAGAGAAGGCATCAAAGGGAAGGGGCTCCCCTGCCACTCGATAGCGACCTGGCTCGATTCATCTCGGGTTGGCGAGCTTGGGAAGCCAAAGGTGGCCGCCCGGAAGGGAGGAAGGAATTCGGTGCAAAGATTGCATTCCAGGACGACCCCGGGACGACCGGCCCATAAGTCCCCTAACACACGCCGGCAGGGTCGGCGGATTTACCGAGTGTCCCCGAATGTCCAGGCAGGTTGACCAGACGTCAACTCCCGCAGCCTCGCATACGATTCTCAGAGCGCTGAAGCCGAGCATTCAGGTCGCACGGCGTGAGCAGAGCTGTCATACCCTCCAAGAACAGCTCAGCTGACACCAGGTCCTTCCATTTGCTGACACTCGCGATCTTAGATCTTCGACCCGGCTCGCGCCCACAAGAGACGCATGCCTAGCGGCCGTGCCCCCCGCAGCCACCAGCTCTCAAGCCTGGACCCGCCCCGCGGCGGCGGGCGCTGCCCGATGGGCGGCGGCGAGGAGGACGACGCGACGGAGGCGGCGCGCCAGTTGCAGGGGCTGCTGGCTGGGGCGGCGGGCCGCGGCGAGCGCCAGAGGAGCACGCAGAACGCACTCGTGCACCGCCACCGCCACCGTGCTTGGCCAGGGCCATCATCTTAAGGGCCCCGGGGTGGCGCACGGACCCGCGCCGGCCTCGGCCAGGGCCTCTGCCCCATGCCAGGGCCCAGGGAGCCGTCCGGGGCCAGGGCAGGGATAAATCCTTCCAGGGCGTTCCGCAACGCTCTGGGAGGGCCGCGGCGCCCGGCACATCCTCCAGAACCGCCGGATCTCAGAGACTCTCGACTTGTGTCCCTGTCCGGCGCTGTTCCTGTCCTGGCCTCGTCTGGGGGAGGCCCCGGCCAGGCACGGCGGCGCCGTGCACGGGGTGTCCCCCCTGCGCGGCGGAGGAGGCAGCGGGTGGCGCTCGTCACGTTCCAGGGCAGCCTCTGCCCCGTGACGCTGGCGCACGCCCAGGCGCTGCGCGAGGCCGCCGCCCTGCTGCGCGACGACGACGACGAGGGCTTCCCCGCCCCGCAGGCCCCGCGCCCGCGCGACCTCCCCGTGTTCGACACCGTCCTGGGGCTGGTGGGTCTTCGGTGGCACGCGCAAAGTCAGGGGCAGAGGTTCGAGGTCTTCGGACGTCTTCGCCAGTTCCCGTCGGCTTTTCAGCCTCGGGGTGCCTTCCAGCGGCTGCGCCTCGCCGAGAGCGTTCCAGGGGTGCGACCCCCGATCGCCCAGTCATCACCGATAGGGGCATGGTAGCCCACCCCACCCAGGACCGTGCGGTTTCGGCTGTCGGAGGCCTATCGCCGATCTATCGGCGATGGATCGCCAACTCCAGCTCGATGTTTCCCCCTGAGCTGGCCCCCCTCTAGCGTTCCCGTTTACAAATGGGTGGCGCGAGGTGGGTGGCCTTGTGAGAAGGCGGGTGGGGGGTCTTGGACGGCAACGGCCGTCTGAGAGGCACTCCAAGCTGCTACGGCACACACGAACAGAAATTCGAGACGCTTCGCATATCCCCGCTGTGCCAGTTCATGTGGTGCATACTGTGCCTGGTTCACGCTTCTCCTGGCCGACGTTTCCCCCCGGCGTTGCCGACCTGACTGACATTGGGCACGTTGACGTGGTGTCCACCTGTGATTGGACCTGTGTCGACTCGCCGGCGAGCACATGGTGCTCCGTGAGTGAAACCACCCGCTTTTCCCCCATGCTTCGTTCTTCCGTCGCCTCGCTCCTCCTCCCCCGCCGTTTTTCCGTCGCCCTACTCGGCGCCTGGCGTCCTTGTGCTGGTGCAACGTCGCCACGCGCGGCTCGTCTGCTCGTTTTCCCCCATTTGTTCTGCACGTGCACGAATTATCGGGCTCTGTGCCCCAGTTTGCCTGATTGGCACGCCCTCTGGACTTTTCCTTGCGGGCCGCAGAACAAAAAAATATCCCCGCTGTGCGTTTGCTTGCGAATTGAGTTCATTTTGTTCTGTGCATGTGCAACTGCGAGCGTGTCTTGCAGGTGCGAACTAGCTGCCGACAGTGGCGGCTGTGTTCGCAAATTCGCTCCGTGCCGCATCCCGGACGCTGCGTCCGCTCCCTGACCTTTGCCTTGGAGCCGCGAACCAAAAAAAATATCCCCACCAGCATTCGCACTGTGCCGCTGCCCCAGACATTGCTCTCGCCGCCAGATCGTTGTCGCGCGGCCGCAATCAAAAAAAATATTCCCACCAGCGCCCTGCAATGGTAGGATGCACAGCCACGTGGATTACTCATTAGTGGTTTAGCCTTCTTGCTCAACCACCTGAAGTTGCCACTGTTGGCACGCGACACAGGTACGCTGGGCCTTGCTCAGCCCCACGCTATGCCGTGGTTTGCTCGGGTGGTTCGTTGACCTCTGGCGCCTGGCGCGACAAGGTGCAATTCGTTTGCCTTCCCGGCGGTCTCGCCCCTGGAATGGTTGCGCCTCAGCCGCTTGGCACACCTGGCACCTTTTGCAGCTCTGCCTTCAGCCCCCGGCGTCGCTCCTCGGCGTCCCTCGGCGGCGGTTTCGGCGGCCGTTAGTTCGCGCGTTTAGGCAATTAGGTTTGCCTCGTAGCCCGTGCTGACTTCGGACGCCGCCTGCGCTTCCGTTTGCGGCCGCGACGGGGCGGGGGGGGGGGGGAAAAAAAACAACAACAACAACAACAACAACAACAACAACAACAACAACAACAACAACAACAACAACAACAACAACAACAACAACAAAAAACCTAGGTATTGTGTCTCTGTTCGCCCTTTCTTCTCGTTGTGCCCGACTTTAGGCCGTTGCCCATGTGCATCGCTCCTGGACGCCGCCCGACCTGTTTCGCCGCGGTCGCGATCAAAAATCCCCACCAACCCATCCAGAAACGATGTCCAGGCGAGGTGATCAGGGAAGTGCGGGAGCAAAGAGGTGAACGGCCGAACCGTGCGAAGGAGGGAGGAGGAGGAGGAGGAGGAGGCTGGATGGATGGATGAGGGAGTGGGGAGAAGGAAAGCGAATAGGATGATGATGAGGAGGAGGAGGAGGAGGAGGACGACGAGGAGGAGGAGGAGGAGGAAGAGAAGGAGGAAGGAGGAGCAGGAGGAGGAGGGCAAGCAAAAGGGCGAGAGGTCTCGTGGATGCCTCTCGGAGCCTCTTGGGATATCTCTTGGGCGCTTCTTGGAGGCCACTTGAGACGTCTTGGGATCTCTCGGCGGTCCTGGGGGGCTCTTGGGCGTCTTGGGTGCCTCGGGGGGCCTCTTGGGGCCGCTTGGGGTCCTCGTGGGGGCCTCCTGGGGGCCTATTGGGGCCATCTGGGAGCCATCTTGGGGCCATCTTTGGGCCTTTTGGGGCCTCCTGGGCGCCCTTTGGGGCTGTCTTGGAGGAGATCGATCAAAGAAGGGGGAGCTTCAATTCGCCTCCCCCTTCGGGAGCCCCAAAAATCACCTCTTGGGCCCCTCTTGGAGCGCTTTTGGGGCGCTCTTGAGCGCTCTTGGGACCGTCTTGGGGCTCCCTGGGGCCTGCCTTGGGGCCCTCATGGGCCCTCTTGGAGCTGCCTGGAGGCCTCGGAAGGCCATCGGAAGCGAAAAGGCGAGAAGGCTCAATTCATTGATTCCCCGTCGGAATTTGCAAGAATTTGGCTTCTTTGCGGCCTCCTGTGGAGGCTCCGTTCGTTGCCTGTGTGCAATATCCTGAACGCCGCCCGACTCCGCCTCGCCGCGGTCGCGATCAAAAAGTAGCCCCACCAGCCCATCCAGAGACGATGCCCAGAGGTTTTGCCTCGATCAGGGCAGTGGGCAGCACGCAGATGAACGGTCCCTCTTGGAGCGCTCTTGGGACACTCTTGGGCGCTCTTGGGGCCGTCGTGGGGTTCTCTTGGGCCTCTCTTGCGTCTTGGGGGCCTCTTGGCGGTCCGGGGGGCCTCTTGGAGCGTTTGGGGGAGCCTCTTGGGGGGCCTCTTGGAGCGTTTGGGGGAGCCTCTTGGAGGCCTCTTGAGCGCCTCTTGGGGCCTCCTGGGCGCCTCTTGGGGCCCTCTTGAGGCGCTCTTGGGAGCCTTGGGGCTCTCTTGAGCCTCTCTTGGACCCTCTTGGTCCATCTTGTAGCCATCGCGAGAAACCAAAATACATTGATTTTCCCAAGGTATTGGAAGGATGGTGTCCTCTTCCGGGCCTCCTGGGGGAGCTCTTTGGCCACTTGGAGCCGTCTTGGAGCTGTCTTGGGGCCTCTTGGAGCATCTTGGGAGCCATCTTGAGGCATTTTGGGATCTATTGAGCTATCTTGGATGTCATCTTGGGTTCTCCCAGGCGCTCTCCGAGCTATCTTAATCAGTGCCCCCCCCCCAGGAGGCCAACATGTGGCCAAAACCTGGGGGCCTCGTGGGGGCCCCATGGGGCCTCCTGGGCACCTCTTGGGGCTCTCTTGGAGCGTTCTTGGGACCCTTGGGGACCATCTTTGGGCCATCTTGGGGGCATCGATCAAATAAGAGGGGAGCTTTAATTAGCGGGGCCCCCCAAGAGGCCAAAATGGGGCCCAAACCGTAGTAAACCAACGATTGTGGCTTCCTCGCCGAGGTCGTTTTGGACGCTCTGACACCTCGCGACCAGCCCCGTCCAGGTCCAGGGGAGAGGGCAGGGGGAGGGGTCAAGCTACCCACCCGCCCGCAAGCCGTCTAGCTCACTCCCACCCGCCCTCCCAACACATAAGTAACACCCGAGCCTGAGCATGTTCAGCGGTCGTCTTTGGATGGGCAGCTACTGGTAACCTACGCCGACCTCAGGTGCGCGACGCTTGGGCGAGGTGCGCCACGCGTGCCAGGGGCGCCACGCGCGCCAGGCACCCCTGGGGCCCGAGCGTGCCAGGAATGCCTGGTGCGCCAGATGAGCCACGTGCTCCAGGTGCGCCACGTTCGCGGCACGTGCAGCGTCAGGTGCGCCTGCGCACGTGACAGCACACATCGCGAAACATGTCGGCCCCCGCCATCCTTCTCGAAAGCCAATGCCCATCATTGTGTCTGGTGGGTCTGCGCCCAGCAAGCCACGCGCCGCCACCCCCTTCCCCTGTCAAAAACCACTTGGCAGTGATCGCGGGATGGCCGCGCATGATCCAGATTTTGCCGCGAGGTGCATGTTGTATTGTTGTTGTCTGCCAGGGATGGTAGCCCTGCGCGCAGCAGGGAATATGCTGACACCCCCGCCGTCCCTGCCAAAAACAGTCCAAAGTGCTCGCGGGCCTCGCGAACATGATTCAAGACTTTGCCCCAAAGTGTACGTTGCATTGTTGTGGTTGACAGGGATGGTGGAGGGGGCCGCATCGGGTTGGCCGCGCATGCTCCACATGTGGAGGCAGAGTGCGGTTTGCATTGTTTTTTGACAGGGATGGTGGGGTGCGGGCCTGCATGGAGTCGGCATGGTTCCGGGTTGGCCGCCGGCCGGGTGGAGGAGGGGGCGTATGTATATCAATAAGGAACAATGGTAACCCATCCCCCCCCGAAGGGGAAGAGGGGCAGAAGACAAAACACTTTAGACCACCTACGCCCTAAAGGGCTGGTGTGACTTTGATGTAAGATATCTAGGGGCATGCTCTTCGTTGAGCCCAGGGTTTCCCAAAGGTGCCCCAGGGCTTCTGAAGGCCCCCAGGACCACCGTGGAATAAGAAGTGTCCGAGGGGCGCCTGCCAGCAGGCTGGTTTCTTACAGTCAGCACCGCATAGTAAGGATGACCGGTTTCCGAAGGTTACCCTTGCATCCTTCCCCTTCGGACCATCTTGGGCTGCTTTCGCTGGCCGCGCCCCGCTCGCAAAGTGTCGACATGGCCTTCCAAGGCCTTTGCATCCTCTTCGTACGTCCTGATCACACGGGTGGAATGTGTCAGAAGCCCTCGGGCCCTTTTGCGGAGCCCCCGCGGCTGCACGGAGGGCCGTCCCCCTCCCGCCGCCCCGTGTGCCGCCGAGGTCTGAACGACGACGAGCACGTGAGAGCCAAGCTCGCGAGCCGGCGGTCGTCCGCCTGGTTCATGCTGAGGCGCGACAGGCGCCTGCTGGTGGACATGGCCATCGCCGGTGACGACTGGATCGTGTCCTGCGACAACGTCTGGTCCTGCGCCGAGAGGTTCCTCGCGGCGGAGGGCCAGTCGGGACAAGGGCAGCCCTCCGAGCCGTTGTCGTGCTTTCGTGTGCCTTATGTGGTCTCCTCGTCGCCACAAGTGCATCCGCCTCCAGAGAAAGGTCGGGCTGGGCTCCAGGGAGGGGTCCGGGGACCAATTTTAACGGACTTCGGCCATGCGAGAGAGCCTCCGTTGTCTCGACGGGCCCTGCTCCGATCCTCGGAGACTGCCGGGAGCGCCACGACGTTACCTGGTTCGAGTTGGACGGCGCGGACGTCGCCCTGCGCTCGCGCACCTGGAACAGGGCCTGGGAGGGTCGCAGGTACGCCTGCGTTGGCAGGGCCGCGGACCACGGCCAGGACAACGGCACGGAAGCCGTGCTGAGGGCCATGGAGGCGGACGGCAAGGGCCCGTTCTCGGATTGGTACCAGCACGGCAACTTTGTCCTCCTCCCTCCGGTCCAGGACATCTCGTCGTCGATGGCGCGCGAGGCTCGAGGGCCTCCCAACGGTGCGGTGATCACCTGGTGTGGTGAGTCAGTGGGGATTCGGGGTGACCGCACGGTTTTGGGAGTTGCGTCGCTCTTCGTGGATGCCTTGGGCGACGGGCTCCCAGGGCCCCGAAGCAGTGCGGCGACGCACCGTGCGGTGAGGCCTTTGGGGACCCAGAGGCCGCCGCACGGCCTGTCGCCGCACCGCTCTGGGACCCCACCAGAGGCGCTGCAGGCGGGGGACGCGGAGGCGCTGGAAGGCCTGCTGCACCCGAGCGTGGCGCAGTGGTGCCTCGACAGAGGCCCCCGCGCCCTGCGTACCACGGCCGCCGCCGGCGCGGCCACGGCGGCCGTGGCACAACGCGCCGCGGGGCGCCCCGCTCAGGGGATGCCGCGCGACGCGGCGCGCGGCCGGCCCCGCGGCGGCCCGCGCGCCGCCGCGCGGGCGCGTTCTTCTCCGGCGGGCCGCGCGGGCCGCGCGGGGCTCGGCGCCGCGGGCGCGCGCGGCCCGGCCGTGGCCCTGCTTCGCTCGGCTCGGCTCGCGGGGCCGCACGCGGCCGCGGCCCTGGCGGGGCTGCCGCCCCGGTGCGGGGCAGCGCACGCCCGCGCACAGGGCTGGGCGCCGGGCGTCGCCGCTGCCTGCCTGCTGCTCTGCCGCACAGGCCAGCGGCGGGGGCGAGCGGCTGCGTGACCGCCACGCCCGCTGCCAGGCCGCTGGTGGATGGCGGCTCCGTTCACGCGCGCGCGCAGTTGGGGGTGTCGTCGCGGCTCGCGCGCGGGCGCAGACTGCGGGGGAAACGCACACCGCGCGCGAGGAGCGTGTGATTTTGAAGCTTCGCGGCTGCACCGGCAGTGCGGATCTGCGATCCGAGGCGAAGAAGTTGGAGAAGATCCCGCGTCTCGCCCGCGAGAGCCTCGATGATCACTTGCAGCATCCAGCTGGCACGAGCGACGAGGGTTAGCACCTTCGATGGTGTTGCCCAGACGGGCCGCTTCACTCCGAAGCGGGGGCGGAACAATCGCCGTCGGGAGTACAACCGAGCTGCCAACCAGGGACGGCAAGTGCGACGCAGGCCGCTGCTGGCAGGCGGGCAGCAACTGAGCACTCAGACGCCCGCGACGCGGGGTCAGCGCGGCATGCGCTCACGCGCGAGCGCGCGCCACTGCGGTGCCCTTGCGCGCCCTGACGGCCGTGCGCGCGCGCCCTGCATGGATGCGCGCACGCGCGGGAAGGTTGAAGTTTGCCGCCCAGCGCGGAGCTTCCGAGCCCACCTCTGACAGCCGCGGCCTCGTCTGAGTGCAGCTGCCCGCAAAGACACCGGCACATCGAATCAAGAAACTACTCCAGATTTCGTAATAAAGGGAGGGGGGTCTCGTTTCTGGGGGGGGGTCTCTTCCAGGCTATCTTGGAGGGCCTGGGGGGTCTGGGGACGATGTTTTGGAGGGTTCTCCCACGGGGGAGGTCTGAAATGGCTTGTCTTGGAGGGTCCAGACCCCCTCCCTTTTATTACGAAATCTGGAGTAGCATACCACCACCCCCAACCTCGCTGAGGGGAGTCTCTCCTTTGCCGCTCACCTCCCTTCTCGCCTCCCGTCGCTCGTTGCTGCCGCCCCGCCTCCATCGCTGTCGCGCTTGCCAGGCTGAGTTCGTGTTGCCTGACTTCCAATGTTTTCGACCATCACTTCCGGCCGCAGATGTTCGGGTGCTCTGGAAAAATTCGAGGTCCCAGGAAACAAGTATATAGAATTAGCGCAAACCCGGGAAGAGACGACCCAAGTGTTCCCACGCATTTGAAATGACAGGTTAGCCGTTGCGCAAAAGGGGAAAGCATTGCATTGAGTTTGCATGATACGTTGTTTAGTTTCATCAGTGAGCTAGGAATGAGAGGAGCAGCATGTGCAGTATCTGGCAGAGGCGGAGGACGAGGACGACGAACAGGAGGGAGGGAGGGAGGGAGGGAGGAGGAGGAGGAGGAGGATGGCGCATCGAGGCAGGATGACGCAGTGGGTGGCATCGAGGCAGGATGACGCAGTGGGTGGATTCGATCCAGTTGCCAGTATGAATGCTCGACGCGGGGGGGGGTCGGATCTCCACAACCTTGAACCGAAAGTGTTGAGGTGATCTCCCCCGAGCAGCGGGATGTGCAAGGGCTCCTGCAAGATTTAGAAGAGGGCCTTGAGAGGTTCAGAACACGATCTTGGGGGGTGGGGGGGCACGGGAGCCGTGCGGTGCCGTGCGCGCCGTGCTGTGGTGCATTGAGGGGGCCACAGTGAATCGATAGGCGTGTGCTGCCTCT
Organism: Prorocentrum cordatum; assembly: GCA_963575745.1. Lineage (NCBI taxonomy): Eukaryota > Dinophyceae > Prorocentrales > Prorocentraceae > Prorocentrum > Prorocentrum cordatum. Next base: position 389,489 of record CAUYUJ010011392.1, on the reverse strand, counting down.
CCTCCTCGTCATTCGTCCTCATGCCCCCTTAGTCTCGCCGTTTCGGGGGCAGCGCGAGTGGATTCGCACGGCAAGCTGGTGGGTTAGATGTAAGAGGCTTGCTGAAGATTGCTTCTCATAAGGTCTTGCCGTGGTCAGGGCTTTGGAGGGAACGCGCCGACGTTGGCCCCGGAGGGGCCCAAAGACATTTTACCAGCCTCGAACGTATCCCTATCCCTAAGATTGACACGCCAAAAGGCGATGACAATCTCAGGGATTCGCCCTCAAAAAGAAGGGACTCCCTAAGATTGGTATCGTGATGAGGAGGTGCCCAGCATAGGGATGGGGCTATGCTCCAGGCTGGCAAACATCGTGCTCCCCGCTCTCGCCCTTGCAAGCAGCGCCGGCGCCGAGAGTGTAATGCCCCGCGCGCACGGATGCGGTGAGGAGCTCTGGCCTGGCGTGTCGCGCCGCCAGCTCCGGCCCGCCACGCCTCGGCGGGGAACGCTATCCACGTCCCAGTCCCCAGGCTTGGGTCGCGCCTGTCCCCCGACAGGGGGGATTCTGGGCGAAGAGTTCAGAATAGTCACACAGCAAAATGCCCCTGAATATTCAAACATAGTCCAAAAATCATCCCCAGACTGTTGTTTTACCATTTCTGGATCGGCCCCCGTAGAGGGGCGGCCCGACTCAACCCCAGGCGTCAATGTCCCGAGCCTCTCCCAGCCTCCCACCCAGCGGACAGCGCGTCGCTGGGGCCGCGGCCTCGATGCGCTGAGCAAGAGCTCCCGCCCGCATCCCCGAAGCGTGATGTGGTTGGTTTCCGACGAAGGCATCTATACACCACCACCGTGCCAGGCCAGGGTTATCCTGGGCCCCAGGATGGTGTATAGACCCTCTTAGCCTCGGCCAGGGGGGCGTATACACCATCCTGGGGCCCAGGATGGCCCTGCCTTGGCACGGTGGTGGTGTATAGATGCCTTCTGCGAATGGTTGGTCCGCGTGCCGTGGTGCACTGAGGTGCCTGGCACACACGCGGATCGAGATCCGGCGGCGCGGGTGTGCCGTGCCACAGCGTGGGTGCCGCGCGGTGCCGTTCCGCGGCGAGCTCAGAGGGCTGCCGCGAGCTCTGGCGGCGGAGAGGCGCCGTGCCGTGCTGCATCGCGGGGCGCCGCGCCGTGCCGAGCGGTGTGCCAGCCGTGGTTGCTCAGGGTCTCTCTGCGGGCCGAGGTCGCTGAAGAGTGGAGACTCCGTGCTCGATATCGGGAAGTGGCCTCCGGGCCAGATCCCCGCGGGGTCGGCTAGACCCCGCCCTCGCGTCTCGCGTTCTAGGAGGAGGGGTCGGTCCTGGACAGGGAGCTCGCGTGACGCACATCGAGGGGCCCGGGGTGCCGATCGTATTCTGCATTCTGCGGGGGGAGGTTCGCCTCGTCCACGGCGAATCCAGTCTTCACCACCAAGGCTAACACATTGAAGCAAGAAGAGCCTCGCAGGAGTCCTCGGAGTGCTCCAGGCTTCCGAAGAGCAGGGCGAGGAGGCTTCGACTCCCAGCCAGGGGGAAGTTGTCCCTCCTCCTCCACTCCTCCACCCGCGCCCCTCCCTCCCGGGAGGCCTCCAGGAACATCCGGAGATGTTCAGGGGCCTCCAGGAACCGCTCAGACATGTCCTGGAGCGCCGAGAGCGCTCCAGCAGCCGCGCCCCACATGTTTCAACCCATCAGCATCATCCTCTTCCTCCTCCTCCTCCTCCTCCTCCTCCTCCTCCTCCTCATCATCATCAGCAGCAGCAGCATCATCAACAATAACAACAATAGCAGCAGCAGCAGCAGCAGCATCAGCATCATCATCATCATCATCATCATCATCATCATCATCATCAGCATTATCATCATCACCATCATCATCATCATCATCAGCATCATCATCACCGTCATCATCATCATCAACATCACCATCATCAGCATCATCACCAGCGTCATTCTCATCATCCTCATCCTCCTCCTCACCCTCCTCTTCCATTATTTTTCTTGTAGATGAACTCCTCCCTGTCGCATCCCCAGACGTGTCGGAAGGGCGTGCTCGGCGTTCTGCCTGAGACTTCTTCTTGAGGGTCTAAATGTGTGACAGTTTTGCAGATGGAGGGCAGGTGGTTTTCACAATGTGGTTCTCCCCTTGGCGCCGCGCATCTTCGCTTCAACGTTTTGCAAACAGCTGCAAGGACGGAGGGCGGTTTTCAAACGGCGGATCTCGCCTTAGCACCGCGGACAGTCGTCTTAAGAGTCTGTTGGTATTTAGGGCAGGTCCTCTTCAAATGTGGCTCCTCTCACGTTAGCGCTGCGTACATGGATCATTGAAGTCTGCAGCAACTTCAAGGACGGAGGGCGGCTCTTTCCGAACTGCGGCTTTCGCTTCAGCGCCGCGTATATTCGTTTTGGAAGTTTGCGACCTCGTCAAGGATCCTCATGATTGGAAGTGTAGGAATGACATTCTGGCGCCGTTCAGGACTGTCAGGGCGCAACAGTCACGTTGGCTCGCGGGGTTGAAGTTCTGGGAGTGGCATTCTGGAATGGCTTAGGATTGTCAGGATGCAACAGTCATGTAGATTCGCGGCGCTGAAGTCCCAGGCATTATGGTTTGGCACGGTTGGGGATTCTCAGATGGTTGTCTTTCAATGGGGAATGTCCCACCATGTGAACTTCTAGGAACCTACGGGGAAGGATCTTGGGAGGAGGGTGTATTGCAACATTGTTGGTACTCCTTGGGTTTACATGGTTCCTCCTCCTCCTCCTCCTCCTTGGGTTTACACTGGTCCTCCTCCTCCTCCTCCTCCTCCTCCTCCTCCTCCTCCTCCTCCTCCTCCTCCTCTACTGGTTGCTGTTATCGTCGTCATCCGCCTCGTCCTCCTTCCCTCTCCTTCTCTTCTTCCTCATTTTCCTCGTCCTTGTCCTCCTCCTTCTCGTTCTCGCCCCCCTCTGGTGCGACAGTGCTCCCCCAGCTAGAGGAGGAGGGCATTGACGGGGACACGAGGACGAGGACGATAACTGTTCGACGCGGAGATCCTTATCTCTTCTCTAGCGTTGTCCTCTCTCTGTGTTTTGATGTGTGTGTGAGTCTGCATGTGAGTTGCATTGGGACAGAGGGACTGAGGACTGACTTTGAACGAATCTGAATATGAGCGACCGGGTCTTGAAAGCTGAGTCTGAGTATGATTCTGTCCGGGCATAAAAAGTATTGAGTACCAGTGACAATGAGTGGGTCTGAGTAGGAGTGGGTCTGAGTGTGAGTGAGTCTGCACGTGGGTAGGCCTGAACATGAGTGAGTCTGGGCGTAAGTGATTCGGCGTGAGTTGTTGAGAACGAGCGAGTCTGAATACGAGAGGATATCGGTTTGAGTGAGTCTGAGTGCGCGTGCGCCTGAGTATGAAGGAGAACGAGCGAGCATTGGAACGAGCCTAAGTAGTGTTCAGAATGCGATGGGTCTGAGTACATGTAGGTCTGAATTTGCGTGAGTCTGAGATTGAGCGGCTGACTTTGAGTGGATATTATGGTGAGAAATTCTGCATATGGGTGAGTCTTCGCATGAGCGAGTGTAGGTGCCAGGGGTTTTCGTGTAAATGTTCGTGTGTGGGTGAATCGTGCCCGTGATCGTGCCCGTGGGTTTGAGTGGATGAAAATTGAGCGATTGGGTAATAGTGCGCATTAGCATGATTGCGTTTGGGCACGAGTGAGTCTCAGTGTAAGTGCGTCGGGGCGTGACTGGTTGTGCACCAGCGAACCTGAGTTCGAGCGAGTCTGAGTAGAAGCGATTGGGTATGAGTGGGTCTGTGTACGAGTGGGTCCAAGCATGAATGAATCTGCGAGCGAGCGAGAGCATCCTGGGGCATCTTTCGGTCACCCAGGCTTCTTTCGGCATTCTAGGGCTGCCTGGTCCCCGCCTCCTCTGGCCTTCTGGAGCCTCTTGAGAGCATCCAGGACCGAATTCGGCCTCCAGGGGCTCCTCAGGGAGGGACAGGTGAGATGTAATATGAGAGGTTCTATCAATCTGGGCGGGAACGGGCCCGAGACAACACCCCTTGGTCGCCTCCGTCCCGGGAAAGCCCACATTGAATGTATGCCTGCTACGTGGCTGTGATCATGGGGCTCTCCAGTATGGGCGCGAACGATCCATGAAGTACCCCATGGTCGGCCCCTTGCTGGGGAGGCCCAAGTGGGATGCCTGCTGCCTCGCGGTGGTCACGCGAAGCTCTCAGAAGGGAGGAGCCAGGACGGCCACTCTACATGGAGTCCCACCAAATATGAGCGCGAACGGGACCGTGAGAACACCCGTCCGTGGTGTATCCCTCGCCTGGGAGGCCCAGAATGCGATGCCTGCCACGTCGTGGTGATCGTGGGGCTCTCAAAAGACGGGGGGTCCCAGAGGCCAAGTCTGGCATTCTATGTGTGCGGTCCCGCCGAGCTGGGCACGAGCGAGCCCGAGGAACGCTCCTTGTCGTGCCCCGTTGGGAGGCCCAAGTGCGATGCTTGCTGCACTGCGCCGCCCCCCTCCGGAGGGGGGCCAAGTGCGATGAGAGTTTCATCGCGGTGGCCATGGGGCTCTTAGAAGAGAGGAGCCCGAGGGGGCGAAACGCAATTTCTAGTTGAGAGTTCCCGGCCAGATGGGTGTGAACAGGCCCGTGATAATATTATGTGGTCGCCCCCTTTGTGGGTAGGGGGTATGAGTCAGCCTGAGTGTTAATTCGTCTGGGTGGTAATGAGTGTTCGATCGTGAGTACGATTAGATTTGAGTGTGGGTGGACATGAGTGAGACTGGGCGCGAGTGAGCCTGTGCAGGTTGAGTCTGAATCAGTAGTAGGTATGAGCATGACTAGGTATGAGTACAATGGGCTTGGTGTGAGTGGGTCTGAGGTTGAGTGAGTCTATGTATGGGTACGTCTGAATATGAGTGGGTCTGAGCTTGAGTGAGTCCGAGTGCGAAAATAAGAATGAGTGAGTATGATTATGAGAGGGAGGCCAGGTGGAAGGGGAGGTGAGAGGAGGCTGGGACGTCACACGAACAAGTAGACCTCCATACTCAGGATGTTCGGATCTGAAGCGAAAGAGGAGGGGATGAGCAGGAGGCGTAGGAGGGGAAGGTGGATGAGCGGGGGAGCCGGAGGG
>CAUYUJ010011392.1:339355-381855 GCA_963575745.1 Prorocentrum cordatum | reverse complement strand
CAAATAGGCAGGAGCTGCGGGGATGGAGCCCAAAGCGTTACCAGGCGCACGTGGATTACATACTAGGGGATCACGTCTGGAACCTCGTGGCAAGGAATGCCCCAGGCGACGCGGCCGCGCACGCGCCTTGGGACCAGGCACAGCATAGCGAGCATCAGGCGCGCAGCGCGCAAGAGGGCCTGGAAGCTGGCGCAGCAACAAGGAGCGGCACTTCACGACCGCGCTCGCCCTCGCCAGCGCGGCGGCCCGCCACCAGCCGCAGCTGCCGCAGCAGCGGGATTCGCTCGAGCTGGATGCGGAGACCAGGATAGAGCCTCGCGCGAAGGTGGCGGCACCGGCGCGCGCGCGGCAGGCGGCGCGCATTCGAATCGAGCAGCAGCGGAAGATGGAGGGCGAGGCCGACGCGCACCAGGGGGCCGGGCCACTGAGCGCAACCGATCACCAGGCAAAGTGGCTGAACTTCAAAAGGCATTATGGAATCTCGAGGAGAGCCAGACGCCAGCAAAGTCCTACCTCGAGATCAGGCCGACGGAGATTGAGTGGGGGGCATCAGGGCGGAGGGGCTGGCGCCGATCTACTCTGCCGAGGAGGGCGAGGAGCCCGACCCCCCGACCCAGGCCCGGTCCAATTCAGAAGCGATGCAGCCCAGAAAGACGGCGCCTATCCAGGTCGAACCCACGAAGAACCCAGAGGCGCCACGGAAGCGCATAGTGCTTCTGGGCACCTGCGCGATCACGCATGGGCAGTTCCACGCAAATAGGCAGGAGGCAGGAGCTGCCGGGCGGGAACCAAGAGCATTACCAGGCGCATTTGGATTACATACCAGGGGGCACGTCTGGAACCTCGTGGCCAGGAGCACCCAAGGCGACGCGGCCGCGCGCGCGACTTGGAACCGCGCACTGCAGCGCGAGCATAAGATGCGCTAGAAGGTATAAGGTCTGGAGCAACAATGCAGCACTTCGCGACCCTGCTGGCCCTCGCCAGCGCGGCGGCACGCCACCAGCCGCAGCCGCCGCGGCAGCGGGGGCTCAGCCCGCGAGCGGACGCGCAAGGACGGGGCACGCGATGGAGGCGGCAAGGCAGCCGACCAGGACGGAGGGCCCGCCTCGCAGACGCCGGACGACAAGAAGATTTGTTGAGGCACGCTTCCAAGATGGCCCAGAGCGACCAGAAGAAATGCCGCGTCCATTGCGCCCGCCAGCCCTGCTTCGCGCATGGCCACGTTCAGTGCGGACGCAGAGGGCCAGCCCGAGGCGCGCGGGGCGAGGCCCTCCCGGGCCCCGCCCCGCGGCGGCGCCGCCGATCCAGGACGCCCCGAAGGGCGCGCGGCCGCTGCCGACGCCGATGGGCAGAGGAGGCAAACGGAGGCGACGCCAGGACGACGACGACGGCGACGACGGCGGCAACGCAGGGCCAGGGGGGGCCCTCTGCAACGAGGCCCAGCGGCCTCGGGAGGCCGCGCCCTCGCGGCAGGACTCCGCGCGAGGGACCCCCCCGGGCGAAGGTCAAACCACCCGCCGACTGCGCCCTCAACGCGCCGGAGACCCAGCTGACGGGCAGCAGGCAGGGCGGCCGGCCGGCCTTCTGGAGCAACCCGAGGACCTCGGCGCCGCCCAGCGCGGCGAGCTCCGCGGTCAGCGCCCAGCCAGCACGCGGAAGCTGCCAATAATCGACGAGCTCCTCGCCCACGACTGCGCGCACACTGCCGCCCTCCATAACTGCATCGGCTCGCCGCGCCCACGGCCGGCGCGAGTCATCGGCTGGCTTCCGAGGCCTACCGCCGACCCGCGGCCCCGTCGCTGGGGGGCGCAGTCAGCCGCGAACGGCGCACGCCAGGGCCGCTGCCGCCACCGCCCGCGGGGCCTCAGCCGCTAGAGCGCGGGTGCGACGACGCTGCGCCCATGGCCGCGGGCACCGCGGCCTGGCCCGGATAGCCGCGCGAGCGGGCGGCGCAGGGCATGGGCAGCGCGGCAGAGCGGCCCATTGCCCGCCGCGGAGCCGCTCATCAGCCACGCTCAGGGAGCAGGGCGAGGGCGCGGACGACGGGGGCGCCGGAGCGGGGCCCCCCACCGAGAACGGCCCGCACAGCGAAGGGGACATTTACATCGGTCGGGGCAACACCAGCCCCTCCCCCGTCATGCGCCACGGCCTGGGGGCCGCCGCCTCGCCCTTCGCGGAGTGGCCCCCGACGGGGCCAGATCGGCTCGAGGCGCTCCCGGAGCGTGACGGCGCGACCTTCGGGTGCCGTTGCGGCATGAACTCCGATTGCTACGCGGGCGCCATCATCGCGGCATGGCGGGAGGGAAGGAGGCGCGCGGCCACGACGCCCCCTTCGCCAAGCCGAAGGCACAGGGCCACCTCGCTGCAGCGAGTGCATCGAAGGCCCGAGGGGATGCCACGCCGGCGCGGGCCTTCTTTCACCTGGCCGCTTGGGCTCAGATCTTCGGAAGTTCCCGAACTGGAGTGAGACCGGGACCGGCCTTTTTGGGATCGTGAGAGCCAAGGGAAGATGGGGGGGTGCAAAACGGGCCCCGTTCGAGCTGGCGGCGCAGAGACAGACACCTGGAGGGCACCGACCCGAGCAAGCCCTCCGATGTCGCATGGTAGGAGCATTACGAGGCGGCCAGGATAACCCCCGAAGGTTGGCCAGGGCAAAGCGGCGGGCGGGCCACGCAGACGAGTTGGGACACATCGCCGAGGGGCAACCGGGCAGCCCATCGCCCCCGCTGGCTAGCAGCATTTCCACCCGAAGCCGCGGACCCAAACACGGAGTTGAGGAAGGAGCTAGAGGCGAAAGTCACAGCGCGCACACTGCACGAGATGCACCCGCAGGGTGAACTCTTCGAAGAACTGCGGCGCCTCGACCAGCACATGGCCGACTGGGCCGCCCCAGAGGCGGCCAAAGACAGCGGCGTGGATCACCGCGGCGACTGGCTTCAAAAACACCACGCGGACGCGGCAAAAGCGGGCAGGATGATGCATGTCCAAGAGCAGCTGCTCAACCGGTTCCACGACAACTACGCCATCGCGGCGCTGGAAGTCCCGGAGAGCGCGAGCGGCGCGCCAGAGCCGACAGGGGGTGCCGAGGCCCGCGGAGAAGAACTATCTCCTGGGCTCTACGAGGATGGCACGAGGTCATCTTCTAACCCGTCACCGACGTCAAGGGAGCGCATCGGCTTGTCAAGATCCGCGAGGACGAGCGGGGCCATGCTGGCCTGCGAGGTCAAGGGCGAAGTGCGCTACAACACCGCGGGCACCTTTTGGCATTTCCAGCACATCAGAATGGTGGGCCAGTCTTCTCGGCGCCGCACCACGGGCGGCATTCTGCCTGTCGGGAGACGCATGGCCCGTAGAAAAGCTCACTTACGCCGACGCCCTGGAGGCGATCGGCGCGGGGGAACGAGGGCGACTGGCGACGCTCGCCACGGTCGTCGCACTCGGCCTCTTCGGCCCCCCGGCGCAGAGGGTCAAGACGCGGGGCGGCCTCGAGGTAGACTTGATCGGCGCCCACTGCGATTGCACCAGGCACACCATGGGCCGCCCTGAGGCGAGGGCGGTTGGGGCAGCAGCCTGGTTCAAGGAAACTATCGAACGCGGCGCAACCCGCGTTGGCGAGCCAGCGCAGGGCCCGGGGCGCCCGGGCTTCGCGGCGACGGCCCCGGCACGCTTGACTCGCCAGCGTCGCGCGGCAGGGCGAGAAGTGGGGCCCCCTACCGTGGGCGACCAGGCCCGTGCTGACGTGGATCTGCAAACGAGTGGCGAATGGACAAAGATTGGAGTCGCCCATCAAGTTCAGCAAACCGAGTGCGCCAGGCACTTCCGCCTGGATGCAGAGGTGGGGGAGGGGGGGCGGGGGGGGGCGCTGCGGGGTCGGCGGCTGGGAAGCACTGCGCGACGGCAGCGCGCAAGGGGCCCGTTGCCACGCGCCCGATATCGAGGTAACGGTTCCCAGGCAAACGAAATTTTGCGAAGTCCGTGGGGCGCTGCCAGAGGCGAACGCCTGCGCGGCGAACAGGGCGACGTCGACCCAGGCGCCGCTGACGGCCCTCCTCGTCGAGCTCTCGGAGGAGCTGCTGTCACACAAAATGGCGCCGAGCCTAGACTGCGAGCAGAACCAGGAGGCGGGCGATCTCAGCAACGCGAAGACGTCGGACTGCGACGAGCCCCTCAGGAACCACGCGGCGGCCGTGGACCTGAAGTGGCACGCGCTCGAGCAGACGACGCGGGCCCCCAGGAGCTCTGCGAGTAGATCGCCGATAAGAGGACGGCCGCCAAGGGCGGGGCACCCGCGGCGGGGCGCGGCCAAAATGGCCACGGGCGCGCGCGCCTGACGCCGCGGCGACAGCATCGCCCCACACTTCGCTACACCGCGCGGGCGGAGATGGAGGCGGCGGCAGCGGCGCGCGGGGCCCCGCGCGACTTTTCAGGACGAGGGCCCAGCGCGAGGCAAGCCCCACTGCGCGGCGCGACATGGCCGGGGCGGGGGGCGATGCCGTCGCGACGGGGCGCGGGGGGCGAGGTGCGGCGGGCGGGCCTCGAAGCTCGCGGCGCCCAGCGGGGGGGGCCCAGGGGCCGCGCCCCCCCCCCCCTTGGTGGCCCATTCCTATTTGTGAAAAGGAGGGGACCACGTTCCTGGAAGTGGCCCGGGCCCCTGCGAAACAGGGCCCCCGTCCCCGCCACCCGTAAATGAGGCATCTACGCCCCCCCCCCCCCTCTTTTACCACCATCGCACCGCTTATGGGGCAATTCGAGGATGCTCCTCCGCGTGTCAACGCATATGCGGGCCCTCTCGATCGGCCCGATGCCCGCGGCCATTTGGGCGCACGCAGGCGCTCGGCCGATGTCGAGCAACCCACCCACAGCACCAGGGCATCAAGTTCCTGAAAGTGGTTCGGGCCCCTGCGCAACAGGGGGCCCGCCTCAACCGCCTGTAAAAGAGGCATATACGTCACCGCCCCCCCCCCCTCTTCACTACCATCGCACCGTTCATAGTGCCATTCGAGGACACGAAAGCAGAGCTCGAGCAGCTCAGCGAACAAGACGAGGACACGGAGGAGGAGGAATTGCTACATTGACGCTGGTCTGTTCCCTACCTAGGCTCTGCCTAGAAGGGTACTTACTCTGTTAGCTTAAAGGGGCCGGGCAGTGCTACACGCCCCGGGCGGTTTCCCCAGTCCCCGCCCCGCGGTTCCCCCCAGTCCCCTGGGAGCTGTAGCTTTAGCTTTAGCTTTAGCTTTAGCTTTAGCTTTAGCTTTAGCTTTAGCTTTAGCTTAGCTTTAGCTCAGCTGTAGCTTAGCTTTAGCTTAGCGTTTCGCTTAGCTTTTCGCTTAGCGTTCGCTTAGCTTTAGCTTAGCTTGAGCTTAGTTCTAGCTTAGCTTGAGCTTAGCTTGAGCTTAGCTTTAGCTTAGCTTTAGCTTAACTTTAGCTTAGCTTTAGCTTAGCTGTAGCTTAGTTTCAGCTCAGCTGCTGCTCAGCTTTAGCTAAAGCTTCAGCTTAGATTTAGCTTATGTTTAGCTTAACTTTAGCTTAGCTGTGGCGTAGCTTTAGCTTAGCTTTTAACTTAGTTTTAGCTTAGCGTTACTGTACTACTAATGCTGCTTTCCTAGGGGTTCCAACTCCTAGGTAGGGTTGCACTGGAATAATTTTTCTTCGGGAACGGCAACTATGTTTGGTGATGGATTGCGTTTCGACTTGCGTCTGAGAGCGCTGCAGGCCCTCTCCACTCAGCCCACTGTCCAACCGCGCGCGTCCGTTGGCCAGGCCTTTCATATTGCTTACCCCCCGCGCGAGTAATTAAGTCGTCGTTGCGCGACGGTTGGGCGAGCCCTCCAGGTTTCCCCTACTAGCGGATTTCGGCCTTGCGCAAAAGTATCCCCGTCTAGGGCGATCGAAAATCGTCCCCACGCGGCGCGCACATGACCGCCGCATCCTGCAGGCGCCAGGCCCCGTTTCATGCATGTTTCATCGCAAATGCGTCGTTTTCGTACTACGCTTGTTCCCCATCTCCTAAGATGAGGATTTGGTTATTGATTCGACGGTTCCGGAAACAAGACCTCCGCCGCCTTGTCTTCTTCCTTTTCCTCAGCCAAAATGACCCACTCGTACTCAGACTCACTCATGCTCAGTCATGCGCAGACCCACGCATACCCAGACTTACTCACTCACATCCAGAGTCACTCATTGACTCTCTCAAATCCAAACTCATTCACACTCACACTCACCCACACCCAGACCCACTCATTTTCTGAGTCCATACAATCAGACTCACTCACACGAAGACTCACTCACATTTAGTCTCACTCACTCTCGGACTCACTCACATCCAGACTAACTCACACCCATCCATTTTTCGTACGCAGACCCAGCTTCGCTCATACTTATCGGCGGTCCAATGCTCCCCGCGATGAAGCACGCGTAACACTTGAGCACCCCAGGGAGAGGGCGCCAGGGGTGGGGACACTCCAGGATTCGCGCCCAGATCGCGGGGATGTCCAAGGTGGTTTGCCTGTTTGCGTGCCCAATATCCTTTGATTTCGGAACCGATTCGGAGGATGTTTCAGGCGAGGCGCTGGTTTCAGCACTCATAAAGGAGGGGGGCGGGGCGCCAGGTGTGGGGGGAGGGGACATTCCAGGATTCGCGATCAGATTGGGGGGATGCTTCGGGCGGTTTACTTGTCTGCGTGTCCAACATCATTTGCGTGGGGATGTCTAGGCGGCTTGCATGTGTCTTCCCCCCCCCCCGGGGCTTTTCTCATTTGGTGGTTCAACGTTCGCCGCGATATAGCAAGCGTAGTACTTGGACACACCCAGGAGGAGGCGCCAAGGACGGGGACATTCGAGGGTTGGCGCCCAGATGGTGGGGATGTCTCAGGCGGTTTGCCTGTTTGCGCGCCCAACACCCTGATCTTTCGGAGCAGGTTCTGGGGATGCCTCAGGCGAGACGCTGGTTTCAGCACTCCTACGGGGAGGGCGCCAGGAATGGGGACATTCCAGGATTCGCGCCCAGATTGAAGGAATGTCTCAGGCCGTTTGCCTGTTCGCATGCCCATCGCCGTCTGCTGTGAAAGCAAGGTGTGAGGATGTCTCAGGCGGTTTACCTGTGCCTGCACTGTAGATGGTTTGTCTTCTGATGATCCACTGGTGACAGCAATATAGCAGACGCTGCACTTGGGCACCCCAAGGAGGGGGTCCCAGGGATGGGGGCACTCCAGAATTCGCGCCACGATTGCGGGGATGTCTCAGGTTTTGTGTGTTGCGTGCCCAGCTCCATGTCTAACGCGAGTTGCTTGCTTCTGCCCCCTCCCCGAGACTTGTTGTTAGTCTATTGTTCACCGCGATATAGCAGGCGTCGTATTTGGGCACTCCAAGGCGGAGCCGCAATGGGTGGGGGCACCTCAGGATTCCCGTTCAGATTGGGGGGGGGGTCTCAGGCGGTTTGCTTGTCTCTGCCCCCCCCAGACGATTATTTGGATGTGTGTGTTCTTCACATACTCACCTCCTTCCCGTTTTCCCCACTCGGACGCACGCATTCGCATTCGGACTTACTTACTCACCAGCACCTCTTCCTCATCCAGACTCACTTATAACATTTAGACTCGCTCATATCGGGAATCGAGCATACTCAGACTCAGACATACTTACTCGCTCATGCTCGGCCGAAACTCAGACTCACTCACACCCAGACCAACTCACATTCAGACTCACTCACGCTCAGACTTACCAGCCCTCAGATTCACTCATACTCGGACAACCTTGCATCCAGGCTCACTCATTCTCATATTCATACTCGAACCTGCATTCACCACACTCGAACTCAGTCACACTCAGACCAACTCGCACTTAGACTCGCTCGCACTCAGATCCACTCATACTCAGACCCACGCGTACTCAGACTGACAATCACATTCAGACTTTATAGTACCCAGATCGACTTACACTCCGACTGGCTCACACTCAGATGACCCGCGCTCAGATTCACTCGAACTAAAGCTTTCACACATACACGCACACACGCAAATGGCTACCTCGATATAGCCGGCGTGGCACTCGGGCACCCCAGATGCCAGGCACCGCGAGTAGCATGCCAGAGAGCGTACGTGGCAACGCTATGCGTTCTTGTCTAAGTTGCCGCGGGGAGAACGGCGAGAGGATTTCCCCTTGCCTCTCCACCTGTGTTCCCCTCGTCTCTCCTGAAGGCTTTCCAGAGGAGGAGGATGACGTCACTGAAGTCGCTGCTGTCGTCGTCATTGCCGCGCCTGTCTACGCGGACTCGATCTCGCACCCGGATGTTCATAGAAAAAGCCCCTCAGCGAAACGTGACAGGACTATGTCATGCACATATGGGGATCTCCGCGTCGATTACTGGTCGTTTGTCGTGCTACTAGTATTACTATGGTCATACTGATGGTACGATTCGTTTTCCTTTTGTCATCATTATGATTCGTAGTCGCACGGCACGTGTTACTATCATCTGTGTTGTGATTTGTATGCTTACTATTGTGTTCACTCGAAGTTTCAGTTTTCGTGGTATTTGTTTAGTATGATCATTATGTTTAGCATCACTTGCATGAAGAATATTATTATTGTTAGCCTGCTTATTATTATTATTGGTCGTCTTCGTCGTTTTAGTGTTCTCCTTAGTCTTATATATTGTGTTGTTACTGTTGTGATTCGGATGTCTCTTACTCGTGTTCTTCTTCTCGCGATTCTTATTAGTAATACCTTTATGAATTGCCATCTCCATGAGTACTAGTAGTGTTATTATTGCTATTAGTATTGTTATTGTTTTTCGCATTAATTTTAGTCGTAGTAGTATTGTTATCATGCAGTTTCCGCAGACCTTGTTCTCGCCTTCCATAGTGCAGCAGGAGCTGCAGATCACCAGGTGCCGCAAGCGCGGGCCCATGGCATTCCCGACGGCCTGGGGCGGCTCGACCGCGCCCTGTTCAACTGATTTGAAGCGGCGGCGGTGATGCTGATGACTCGACCCCGAACACGGCGAGGGCGACGGCGACGGACACGACGCGACGACAGGGGCGGCGGCGGCAACGACGACGGCGGCGATGCCGACGTCCGTGGCTCGCCCCCAGGTCTTGCCGTGGGCCCGTGGCAGGGCCACTCCCAGACGGCCCAGGGCGGCGTGTCGTGCGCGCTGTTCGACTGCTTCGGCACGCCCCCCCTCGAGCGCCGGAGGCGCCGAGGGCGGTGTGCGTCGGGGCGCAGGCAACAAGGGGCAGCACTAACGCTGGAGGTTGATGAAACCCCCACACTGCCGAGTGAGATCCTGGCGTCTCGATGTTGTTGATCTGAGCGTTTTCGCCCAGTTTGGGGCGCCGGGACCCTCAGAGATCGAGCCGGCTTGGAAAGAATAGTGCAGAAAGATGGGGTCTGGGCTCCGATCGTGATTGCTCACGGTCGCATGTTTCGCTACGTCGGATCTCATCAGTGAGGTTTTTTCGGTTCTCGAGAGGGCGTTGCAATTGCGCCCGCTGGGTCTGGTCCCAGGTCGTTTTCGCTCAAGAGCGTTTTGCTAAAGGGTGTCCTGTCCACCCCGACTAACGGGGATCAGTAAGTATTCTCTGGCCGGCCTGGATTTGGGAGCCACGTGGCGGGGCCATGTTACGGAGGGGGCGTTCGTTAAGGAATGTGTCCAGGAGGTTTCAGACCCTGCGTGATTCCTTATCTGATGAGGGCGATGCTTTCATCCATGGCCATGCCTCAATTGGTGTCCCACCGGCCTTCAGACTCTGAATTATTTCTCCAATGGTCCCTGTATCCAATACCCTAACCGTACTGAGCCGCCAGCCAGGGTTCCCTGCATGGCCTTCTGTGGCCCGGGCGCTATATAGCCAGCCCGGGGCCAGCGCGTCCTCGAAGGCTCACAGAGGTCTTGCGGTTCGAGCCCCGGGGCCAGCGCGAGGCCTCCAGTTCGAGGAGCCTGCGCCAGAGGTCTTTCGCCGTGTGCGGCGTGCCAGTTCTGGGCCCCAGGGACCGTCAGGAACGACTCGGGGGTGAAAAGCCGGCCGACCCCGGGGAGTGACCGAGAGGCCCAGGGGACAGAGGCTCGATACTTGTTTACCCTCCAGCGAGGCCCTGCGGCGAAGCGGCAGGGAGAAAAAGAGGGGGGAGCAAAGGGAAGGGGCGACGCGCGGCCATCCGAAGCGCCGCGCTCCCGGAGCGACTCCGAGGGCACATGCACCGAATTCGCCTGCAGCTCCATCCAGGGGCCCGCGCCTGGGTCACGAGGCGCGCCCGCAGGGCCGCGCGCCACTCGGCCTCGCCGCCGCCGGCGCGCACCGCCGGCAGCAGGAGCAGCATGGCCGCGCGCGGCGGCAGTGCTGGCGCCCAGCCCGCGCATGGTCGGCTCGCGAGCCGCTGCCAGGGCGGGGCCCAGCAGCCGCACCGCAGGCGCGCGACCCAAGCTGGGCCCTGGGAGGCCACGTGCGGTCGCCGGGCGCTGCCCGCAAAGAGCGCCCTGGCCGCGGCGGCCCCTCCAGCACGGGGCGGCGCCGCCGGCGCAGGGCCGCAAGGCTGCCCTTCCTGCTGCCCCCGAGCAGGCGGCGCTGCGGCGGCCGCGACGGCTGCTTCGTCCCCGTCCCGGGGCGCCCGCCTGCGGCGGTGCCCAGGCGCTGTCCAACGCCGCCAGACCCTGGGCCCGCCCTGGGCCCGCGTTGCCGTGGTTGGCCTCGAGGGCAGTCAACTCCGCGGCGGCGGCCGCGCGCTGGACCGCCGCGAGCGCCTCCAGCTGCCGCTTGCGCTGCTGGCAGGAGAGTGGCGGGGGGAGCCGCGCCCGCGCGCCGGCGTCGGCCAGGTCATCTGCCGCGGCATTCCCGGCCCAGTCCGCCTCCGAAGCGCCGCGTTCCACGGCCCCTGCCCTGCGCAAATGGGACTTAACCCATCGGGTCCGGAGCAGCCCGCTGCGGCAGTGAGGCGCGATCGCCTCCCAGAGGCCGCCGCGTTGCCAGTCCAGCGGGCTCGCGCCGCCGCGCGAGGCGGACACCACTCGCGAGACGAGCCGCGAGTCGGTGACGACATCCAGCGGCGCCCCGGCCAGGCCGCACGCGCGCACCGCTGCCCAGAGCTCTGCGCGCTGGGCTGCCTGCCGGCCGTCGGCGGGCCCCTGGCTCTGTAGGCTCTCGAGGCGCCCGCCGGGGAGGCTCTCGAGCCGCGCTCCCCGCGTCCTCGGAGGTCTGGGTAGAGGGGCGCTTGCAGGCGCGGCAGTTGCTCGGGTACCGGCTCCCCCCCCTCTTGCGCTCCCCTCCTCCTTCGCATCCCCACGATGCCCCACAACAATCCCCCGATCCACCCAATTCACCCCTCTTGCGTTCTTCTCCCCCTCCTCCTTCCGATCTCCCCGCCCTTCCTACTGTCTCTCCTCTCGCCTCGCTCCGCCCCCCCATTCCCATCCATCCTCTCCTCCTCCTCATCCTCCTTCTCCTCCTCCTCCTCCTCCTGATCCTCCTCCTCCTTCTCCTTCTCCTCCTTCTCCTCCTCCTCACCATCATTCCGTAGCCATTTTGGCTCAAGCCATTTGGGCTGAACCTATTTTTTTCGCAAGCCAGGGACAGGCAGCTGAGTAACGTGTACGAAGGTCATGGGGCTCGACAGCGGCAAGCACGGCGGCGGCCACGGCCGCTACGACAGGAGGGATTACTACCAGGCCGACTACAGCGATTATTCGGCCAGCAGCACCCTGTCAGAGAACTGTAAGCGCACCGCGTCTGTGCGATTCGCCAAGCCAGCAGACTCCGAGCCAGCGGCGCTGCAGGAGTTCGAGAAGAAGCTAACCAACGTGCAGAAGGATTTCGCCAAGCAGCTGCAGAGCATGAGCGAGAAGGACACCGAAAAGTTCGATCTCATCTTCGCGATCCTGACGGATCTGCAGTCCGGCCAGGAGCAGATCGAGGAGTCCATTAGGGACATCAGGAAGGCGGTCGGAGGCGCCCAGAACATGGGCAACAACGGCCAGTTCCAGTACCTCCAGATGGAAGGCGTGCTGGGCCCGCCGCTGAGCCCAGGGATGGGCGGCCAGCAGCCGCAGCCCATGCAGCAGATCGTCATCCAGCCCAACGGAGGCCAGGCCATGATGATGCCGCAGATGGTGATGGTCGTGCAGTCTCCCACCGGCGGCATGATGATACCCCAGATGCAGCCCATGCAGGGGACGCGCCGTGGGGAAAGATGAGTTCCCGAGTTCGGGAGCTCGCGAAGACTGGTGCTGATGCCGCCTCTCTCCTCCACCTCCACGCTACCAGAGTGGCCCCTTGCGCGTCGTACATAGCTCAGATCCTCCCCCTCCCATGGGCCCTCGGCCGCACCGAACGCTTTTGGTTTTCGAGATATTGGAGATGTGCGGCCTCGGCCATGGGGCTGTCCGACTGGCTCAGCCTTGAGGCCATTGGTGGCCCGAAAATTTCGGCCCTGGTTACATCGTGCGCCGCAGCTCGGATGCGATGCGCACTCGTCACGCTGCCGCGATCATGGCAACCTCTGTTGCGCCGTCTCCGTCGTGTGGCGGAGCATCGTGGTCCCCTCTCGGCCCTGGACTCCTCTTCCTTGTCCCTCAGCCCCCCATTCTGGAAGATGGATGCGATTGCCGCCTTGATGGGCCACGCCGCCGAGGGCTTCCCAGGGACCCAGCGACCGCGTGAGGGGGGTGGGCCGACTTGGGAGGCGGGTGGGCGCGAGGCTCTTCGGATTTTCGGTGCTGGATCCCTTGGAAAGCGTCCGAAATGGCAGCGCGTGTTCGGCTCCACTCTTCAAAAACAAGTTTTTGATTGCACGATCTTCGTGACGTTGGAACGTCGCCTTCAGAAGTGGTGCGGAGAGCCCCCTCCGTCGAACGAGGAGGGCGGATGGGAGCGGCTTCAGGCGCTGCTTGCCTCTCTCCCTTGGGCCTGGAGACACTGCCTGTTAAAGACTTGGCTGGGAGCCTGGTCCACCTACTCTCGCATGCAGCGATGTGCCCAGTGCGTGCTGGGGTGCGAAGATAGCCGCGATTCGGTCGACCACTATCTTGGGTCGTGTCGTCGGCTCCATTGGCTGGCCTCCATGGCCTGCAGGTCCCTGCTGCCAGACACTTGTAGGTTTCGGCTCGGTCTCCTAGGTTCGCCTGCATGTTGTGTATATATTTATCACTCGTATCGCTTGGCTGTGCACCGCTCGATCGGTTCGGATCCTGCCCGTGCTATGTCAATTATTCAGGCCATTCGCCTTTCGGTGCGGCTCCCAACACGGGGACGCCAGAAGCTGCTTCTCGACCCCAAGGCGCTCCACAACAGCGTGGTGCAGGCGCGCGGGGGGGAAGGAGCGTAGTGTGGGACG
Source organism: Prorocentrum cordatum (assembly GCA_963575745.1). Taxonomy (NCBI): domain Eukaryota; class Dinophyceae; order Prorocentrales; family Prorocentraceae; genus Prorocentrum; species Prorocentrum cordatum. The sequence continues at coordinate 368,532 of CAUYUJ010011392.1, read as the reverse complement.
TGGGACTCCTTCGGCTACGCTCCACCTCCTCCACACCATCATCATGTTTCTCCTTCTCCTCCTCCTTCTCCTCCTCTTCAGATTCCGCCTTCTCCTCCTCCTCTTCCTCCTCCTCCTAGTCGTGGTCCTCCTCTGCGCTTTTACACATTCTCGCAGCGAGGCAGCCATATACTCTTCGATGCCGCTTTGCTCTTATCGTGTTACTCATCGATGCTGCTCAGAGCTGATACCAGTAAGGAACAAGGAAAGAGTTCATAGCGGCACATGTGCGAGACTGAGCGAGGGCGCGAATGCCACTGTTTGTTTACAAGCGTCGTTGGCGAGCGCACTGTGATATTTTCACCACTGAGGGAAGTTAGCGAAACCAGCTGCATCGCTGTGCGAAGCTTCAAGTGCCCATGGAGGAACCAGAGTAGCATGAGGACGAGGAGGGGACAAAAGCGAGAGACGAGGACCAGGAGGGAGAATGAGGAGGAGACGGAAGAGGAGGAGGAGGAGGAGGAGGAGGAGGGGAAGGAGGAGGATTTGGAGGATCAGGCATGGCGGAGCGGCAGATCGACGGGCGAGGGGGAGAAGCATAGACTGCATTGAAGGGGGATCATAGAGCCAGCTGGAAGGAAAAAAAAAAACAAAAAAAAAACAAAAAAACAAAAAAACGTGGCCAGAACCATCCGACGGATGCCGATAAGTATAGTTGGTGATTGGGCTTTGTGGTATGCCCTGTCTACCGATGTCCACCCGAGGAATTCGTACGTGCTTAGGCTGTCGTCTCCAGTCGAAATGCCGCCCACCGCGTCGCCCTGACGCTGTGTTGTGAAGGCGCTTGGGTGAAGCCACACATATCGCAAGCAATTTCCCATGATTGTCCTCCTGCCCCTCATTCTCCCTCTCATCTTTGTCTCTCTCTCTCTCTCTGTCTCTCTCTCTCTCTCTCTCTCTCTCTCTCTCTGCCCGCGACCAGCCCACTCCGTTTCCATGTGCCCTCCTCCGCCCGTCTTCTTCATTTCCCCCCTCCGACCCCGCCACCCCACCCCACCCCGCCCCGCCCCATCGCCACCTTCCCATCCCCGCATCCCCCCTCTTTCCTCCATCCTCACCCCGACAGGAGAGTATGCTGCAGCGTCGTTGAGGCACCCTGGGGCCATGATGGTCCTTCTCTTGCTCAGGCCAGGCGTCGGCTCAGGTGACCTGCGCTCATGGTGTGCCCATCACGCCCCCCTGGTGGGGCTGAGCGGGGCGGCCTGCAGAAATCCGGCAGGGCAGCAGATGAAGGCGTCCGTCCCCCTGGTCGCCGTCCTGTGCTTGGCCTTGCCGCTGCAGGTGAGGCGGGGGAAACCCGGGAGGAGGAGGAGGAGCAAAATCCAATGTGTTGTTCTGTTGTCCCAACCATCCTATGGCGTTGGGTCTTCGGTTTGAAGACAGCGTTCCGCGTCGCATTCCCGCCTCCCGCCTCCCCGCCCCTCCTTCCTCCCCGTCCTGCTGCCGCTGCTCTCCGCGTGTCCATGTCTGCAGACCCCTCGCAAGATTCGCGGGCCTATAGTGAGTTCCACCGAAATTCCCAGCAGCAGGGTTCGCATGCAGCTCCCCTCCAATTCCAGCACACCCCTCACACGTCTCGTGGATCTGCAGGGAGCTCCACCGAAGGCACCCCAGTGGCAGGGTTCGCATGCGGCCCCCTTCCCATATCGGCACGCCCCTCCCAGGTTCCGGCCCCAGTGGCAGGGTTCGCATGCGGCTCCCCGCCCATGTTGGCACACCCCTCACACGCTTCGCGGACCCATCATGCCAACATGAAGTGCGGGACCCATAGGGAGGGGGCTCCCGCCTGAGACTTCCTCACAGTTCACTCACAGACGAGGCTCCCGCTTGATACTTCCTCCAAATTCAGGCCTGAGGAGCCCAAAAGTGATGACTGTTACAGGTTGCCGATGACCCGCTCGGATTACTAACATGAAGTGCGGGACCCATAGGGAGGGGGCTCCCGCCTGAGACTTCCTCACAGTTCACTCACAGACGAGGCTCCCGCTTGATACTACCTCCAAATTCAGGCCTGAGGAGCCCAAAAGTGACGACTGTTACAGGTTGCCGATGACCCGCTCGGATTACTAACATGAAGTGCGGGACCCATAGGGAGGGGGCTCCCGCCTGAGACTTCCTCACAGTTCACTCACAGACGAGGCTCCCGCTTGATACTACCTCCAAATTCAGGCCTGAGGAGCCCAAAAGTGACGACTGTTACAGGTTGCCGATGACCCGCTCGGATTACTAACATGAAGTGCGGGACCCATAGGGAGGGGGCTCCCGCCTGAGACTTCCTCACAGTTCACTCACAGACGAGGCTCCCGCTTGATACTACCTCCAAATTCAGGCCTGAGGAGCCCAAAAGTGACGACTGTTACAGGTTGCCGATGACCCGCTCGGATTACCAACATGAAGTGCGGGACCCATAGGGAGGGGGCTCCCGCTTGAGACTTCCTCGGGTGACATAAGCGAGTGACGGTGATGAGTGAGTGAGTGAGTGAGTGAGTGAGTGAGTGAGTGAGTGAGTGGGTGGGTGGGTGGTTGGGTGGGCGGGTGGGTGGGTGAGTGATGATGATGATGAGTGGTGGTGAGTTCGATGGTGATGATGACTGTGATGATGATGATGAGGATGATGATGATGATGATGATGATGAGAGTGAGAGAGAGAGGGGGGGAGGAGGAGATCCTGCGCGGAGGGTGCCCAGAGAAAAGAAGAACGACATTTAGGATGTGGTGGAAAACATGTTCCACCACCTCCCCCCCCCACCCCCTGGACTTATCGATACCCCGAGAACCTATGCAAAACGCATATGGTTCGGACCCGATGTCCATCCGACTTGTGAATTCATACTATCGCAGCTACGCTGGCATCGCCCCCCCCCGCCACCATCCGCAAAAAAATTATGAGCGCGCGGTCGTTTATCACAAATCATGAGTGCTCAATGACCCCTTGCACCAAACAATGACACACAAAAAACGATGTGCGCACGCTCATCGCGCGCGCATGCCGAAACTCTTCAAACAAATTCGGTGTCGGAAGGATTTCAAAACCGAGTGCCAAAACATATGTTCTTCTGAAAAAAAGTGTTGCCACACGGATGTTGAACAAAAGTTTGCGCGCGCGTTCTTGCAAATCTTTGAGAAACCCGAAAGTTTTCAACATCTCCATAAAATGCTACCAAGCGGGCCTCGCGCACGCGCATGTCGAAATCGTTCGAGAGCCCTTGTGCGCGTGCTGGGCTGGCACGACCCGCGTCAAATAATACCACGCGAGCCACTCTCGCGCGTCTGCCGCGCGCGTTTCGAATTCCTTCCGAAACCTTCATCACCGACGCGAAGACGCCGTCATCGTCGTCGACGCGATCAGCATCGGCGCCGTCAATTGGCTGCCCCGTCGTCGCTGTCAGCATCGCTGCCAGCATCGCTATAATGATCATCGCGTCTACCGCTGTCGGCGTTGCCAAGATACCGCGCCCGCCCAAGTCGCCGACTCGCACTGAAGTGCTCGCTGGGATGCGCCGAGTGGTCAGCGCCACCGCGTTCGCGTCGGTCGCGTCAAATTAGTCGGCCGTTGCGCGCGCGAGCATGCGCGGGCTAGCGCGGCCGCAGAGATGCACCAGCCAACACCCAGCACGCATCGCAACCCGCACGGGTTTTGCAAACCAATTTGCGGGCGGGCGGGCGGGGTGATTGCGCGAGCAGTGGCGTTGACAACTTGAACTTCGGCAAGCGAATTGCATTACATAGGTTGCACCGTGCACATTCTCCTTTCTAGAAAATAATACGCCCCCTCTCCCCCCCCCCCAGGATTTTCGACCCCCCCCCCCCTTTTCGCCTTGCAATGTATATACGATCCGACCCCATCCCCAACCCTAAATATGAGTTCGTACCATCCCAGCCCAACCAGCACCGACCCCCCTCGTCATCCACCGCAAAAAAAACACAACGCGCGCGCATTCGCTTATCAAACATCACTAGTTGTCAAGAATCCCTTCCCGAAAAACAAGTCGAAGTGCGTACGCGCTCGCGTCGTCGCGCGCGCATGCCGAAATCCTTCAAACACTTCTCTGGTTTCGCAACGATTTCAAAACCGAGTGTCTAAAACGCATGCAAAAACACGCAGTGTCGCAACATCAGCTTTCAAAACAGCGTGCGCTCGCGCTCTCGCGCACTCCCGAGACAGACCGCATTTTTCTTCATTTTCATTGACATCTGCCAGATGGGCCCCTGGCGCCGCGCGCCGACATCATTCGCGCGCCCTTGCGCGCGTGCTCCAGGGGGGGGGGCCCGATCCGCGGGAAAGAATGCCGCGCGGGCCACTCTCGCGCGACGGCCGCGCGCGCATGTCCGCCTCTTCACAGAACCTCCATCACCGACGCGAGGGCGCCGTCATCGTCGACGCCGCGATCGGCATCGGCGCCCGCACTGGCCGCGCCATCGTCGTTGCCAACATCGCCATCAGCATCGCCGCTATCATCGTCGCGTCCACCGCCGTCGACGTCGCCACGATACCGCGCCCGCCCAAGTCGCCGACTCGCACTGAAGTGCCAGCTGGGATGCGCCCGGCGGTCAGCGCCACCGCGGCCGCGTCGGCGGCGCCAAGCTAGCTGGCCGACGCGCGCGCTTGGGTTGGCGCTGCCGCAGAGATGGACCAGCCCCCATCACGCCACGAACTCATCGCAATCGCCACCGCATGGATTTCGCAAGCCAATTTGCGGATGGGTGGGTGGGATGTTCGCAAGAGCATGGGATGCGTCAGCTCGTTTGTTAAAACCACACGTAGGTGGCACCGCGTAGATTTTCCGTTATAAAAAGAGAATTGATTCTACCCCCCCCCGGATTATCGGCACCCCTTCTCGCGCTGCAATGCATGTGCGATTTTGCCCCATCGTCCATCCTAAATATGAATTCAGACCATACCAGGCAGGCCGGCATCGACCCCCACCCCCATCCACCGCCCAAAAATTACGCGCGCGAGCTCGTTTATCACAAATCATAAGTTTCCAACAATCCCTTGCAAAGGATTTGACGAAGTGCGCACGCGCGCGCTGTCGCGCGCGCGTGCCGAAATCCATCAAAACCTTCGGTGCCAGAAGGATTTCAATATTTCAAAACCTTCGGTGCCGGAAGGAATATAAAATTATCCCAGTGCGACCCTACCTAGGAGTTGGAGCCCCTAGGAAAGCAGCATTAGTAGTAACGGTAAACGCCGTCCTCCTCCTTCTCCTCATCGTCGTAGTTGCCTTTGCTTTTACTTGTGTTTGTTTTTGCTTGGTTTTTCTTTTGCTTTGCCTTCGCACACACACACGCATGTTCTTGCATTCGCTCACCGGGTGGGCTCTCTGATCGTATTGGTGCACATTGATTTTGTTTTGCCTTCCTTTTGCTTTTGCTTTGCTTTGCGTTGCTAGTGCTTTGCTTTGGTGTTGCTGCTGATGTAGCTTAGTTAAGCTAAGCTAAGCTAAGCTAAGCCTTTTGCTTTTGCTTTGCTTTTGCTTGGTGTTGCATTTGCTTTTGTAGTGACCTTGGCCTCTACGTGCTCGTCGTGGGACGCCTGGTAGGGACTTCGGCCACTAGTGCATGTCGTTGGACGCTTGGTAGGGACCTCGGCCTCTAGTGCTGGTCGTGGGACGCTTTGTAGTGACCTCTGCCTCTACGTGCTCGTCGTGGAACGCTTGGTAGGGACCTCGGCCACTAGTGCATGTCGTTGGACGCTTGGTAGGCACCTCGGCCACTAGGTGCAAGTCGTGGGACGCTTGGTAGGGACCTCGGCCACTAGTGCATGTCGTTGGACGCTTGGTAGGGACCTCGGCCACTACGTGCAAGTCGTGGGACGTGTTGTATCGACCTCGGCCTCTAGTGCTGGTCGTGGGACGCTTTGTAGTGACCTCGGGCTCTACGCGCTGGTCGAGGATGTGATGTTAGTCGAGTGCAGTGCTATGCTATGCTATGCTGTACTATGCTATGCTATGCTGCGCTATGCTATGCTACGCTAGGCTGCGCTATGTTATGCTAGGCTATGGTATGCTATGCTATGCTGCGCTATGCTACGATATGCTATGCTATGCTATGCTGCGCTATGCTATGCCATGCTATGCTATGCTATGCTATGCTGCGCTCTGCTATGCTATGCTGGGCTATGCTATGATAAGCTAAGCTAAGATGAGATAAGCAACGCTAAGCTAAGGGGACGTAACTGGGGGAACCGCGGGGCGGATACTGGGGGGACCGCCCGGGGCGCTTTCCACTGCCCGGCCCTTTTAAGCCCAGAGAGTAAGAACCCTTCTAGGCAGAGCCTAGGTGGGGAAAAAGCTCGCAACACTGATTTCCGAACAAAAGACATGTATTTTTGATGTTTTGTTTTGAACAAAAAAAGAACGCGCGCGACCTTTCGAATTCTTAAGAAAAACGCAGTGCATTGTCAACATCTTCAGAACGTGCTACCAAACGGGCTTCGCGCGAGCGCATGTCGGCATCGTTCGAACGCCCTTGCGCGCGTGCCGTCGCGAGAGACCTTTGCAAAAAAAGGAACGAAGTGCGCGCGCGTCGTCGCGTGCGCATGCCCGAACCCGTCAAACAATTTCGGTATCGTAACAACAAGGTTAAAACCCAGTGTCAAAAAAAGCATAAAAAACGTGGTTTCACATAATCAGTTTGCCAAAATGCGTGCGCTCGCGCTCTTGCGAGTTCTGGAGAAAACCATAGGTGTTTCAACATGTTCATGGGATTTTGCCAAACGGGCCTCTGGCGCCGCATGCCGGCATCATTCGCACGCCCTTGCGCGCGTTTTGGGGGAGGGGGCACGATCCGTGGGAAAGAATACAATGCGGGCCATTATCGCGCGTCGGCCGCGCGCGCATGTCGAAATATTTCCAGACCTTCATCGCCGACGCGAGGGCGCCGTCATCGTCGTCGGCGTGATCAGCATCGGCGCCCGCACCGGCCGCGCCATCGTCGTTGCCAACATCGTCACCAGCATCGCTGCTAGCATCATCGTGTCTACCGTCGCCGACGTTGCCATGATACCGCGCCCGCCCAAGTCGCCGATTCGCATTGAAGTGCCCGTTGGGATGTGCCCAGCGGTCAGCGCCACCGCGGCCGCGTCGGTCGCGCCAAACTAGCTGGCCGACGCGCGCGCGTGCTTGGGTTGGCGCTGCCGCAGAGATGGACCAGCCAACGTGAAGCATCCATCGCAATCGCCACCGCATGGGTTTTGCAAATCAAGTTGCGGATGGGTGGTTGCGATGATTGCGCGAGGTGGAGGCGGTCAAACGCCCGGCAGGGTAGTGCACCACATTGATTGCACAGCGTAGATTGCAAGAATTTATTGTTTGGGGCCCAAGCCGGCTATCATCTGATGAGGGCGGCGGAGGTGTGTATTGTCAACCCACGATTTGAATTCCACGGGTTTCCAGACCGTGGCCCTGGAGTTATGATACAATGGTTCTGTACCCAATACCTTCACCGCAGTAAAAGCATATGCCCGAACCCGTTGCCGACCCGGGCGACGCAACGTTTGGCCCCGTTTTCGGTTGAGAGGTTCTGTTGCAGAGCGCGAAGTGCAGCAGTTGTTGCAGAGCATGTGGAGCGCAGTGCGGCATCCTGTTGGAGAGCTTGCAGCTTGTCTCCCCAGGAGCCGTTTGGGGGACGCTTTTGTAGGAGTTGGCAGGCAGACTGAAACTGAATCTGAACCCGCTGCAGACTCAAGCGAGCTGCCAGGCTTGGGGGGGGCTCCTCCCAGACGCTGCCCCTGGATTATCCTTGGATCTTGGTCTAGCGGGAGGAAATGAAAGAAGAGGAGGAGGAGGAGGATCAGTGCAAACCAATGGCTCATCAACGATGTTGCAATAGATCCCACCTCCAAGCTCCCTCTTCATATGCCCCTGCAGGGGTTCATCTCCACTGAGGAAGTGTGCCGTTGGGGGACAACCGAGTGAAAATCTTGACGCGTGCCAAAGCACCAGTTGCAGCGCCCCTTCTTGACGGTCCTGAATCGTGCCAGGACATCATTCATGGGACTTCAACAACGCGAATCAAAGTAACCGCGGCGCTCTGACAATCCCGAATCGTTCCGAAACACCATGTTTGGAATGTTAACATGAGAATCCGCGAAACGCCTGCAACCTCTTAAGACGAATGCGCGCGGTGCGAAGGCGAGAGCCACATGTTGAAAAGAAACCGCTCTCAATCCGCAAAGCTGTTGCAAGAGATAAAATTATCCCAGTGCGACCCTGCCTAGGAGTTGCAGCCCCTAGGAAAGCAGCATTAGTAGTAACAGATAAAGCTAAGATAAAGCTAGGCTAAAGCTAAGCTAAAGCTAAGCTAAAGCTAAGCTAAAGCTAAGCTAGAGCTAAGCTGAAGCTAAGCTAAATCTAAGTTAAAGTTAAGCTGATGCTAAGCTAAAGCTAAGCTAATACTAAGCTAACGCTAAGCTAGAGCTAAGCTACAGCTAAGCTAGAGCTAAGCTGAAGCTAAGCTAAAGCTAAGCTGAAGCTAAGCTGAAGCTGAGCTAAAGCTAAGCTGAAGCTAAGCTGAAGCTAAGCTAGAGCTAAGCTGACGCTAAGCTAGAGCTAAGCTAAAGCTAAGCTGAAGCTAAGCTGAAGCTAAGCTAAAGCTAAGCTAGAGCTAAGCTAAAGCTCAGCTAGAGCTAAGCTGAAGCTAAGCTAACGCTAAGCTAGAGCTAAGCTAAAGCTAAGCTAGAGCTAAGCTGAAGCTAAGCTAGAGCTAAGCTAAAGCTAAGCTAGAGCTAAGCTGGAGCTAAGCTGAAGCTAAGCTGAAGCTAAGCTAGAGCTAAGCTAGAGCTAAGCTGAAGCTAAGCTGAAGCTAAGCTAAAGCTAAGTTAAAGTTAAGCTGATGCTAAGCTAAAGCTAAGCTAAAGCTAAGCTAAAACTAAGCTAAAGCTAAGCTGAAGCTAAGCTAAGCTGGGTGAACCAAGGGGGCGCGACTGGGGGAACCGCGGGGCGGGGACTGGGGGAACCGCCCGGGGCGCTTTCCACTGCCCGGCCCCTTTAAGCAAAGAGAGTAAGAACCCTTCTAGGCAGAGCCTAGGTAGGGAAAAAAACAAAAAACAAAAAAAACAAAAAAAACGAACTTGTGCGGCGCGAAGGCGAGAGCCACATTTTGAAAACGAACCGTCCTCAACCAAATGTTTGAGACGAAGGCTCGCGGCGCCGGAGCGAGAGCCTCATTCTGAACACCACCCGCCCTCGATCCGGGAGGCCCTGGCGCTGTTCTTACGAGTGTGCACGGCGCCAAGGCGAGAGCCACATCTTGTGAGCGACCCGCCCTCCATACGTAAGCTGTGGTCCGTGTTTACGCTTCAGGCTCATGAGTGGTGCGGAAGCCTCTGGCGACACGCCGGGCCCGCCCTTCCGACTAGCCTCAAGGTGCGACGGCGAGGAGCTATTCATAAGGGAAAACAGTGGAGGAGCAGAAGGAGGACGATGACGAAGCGGAGGAGGAGGAAAGAGGAGGAAGGAGGAGGAGGAGGAGGAGAAGGAGGAGGAGGAGGGAGAAAAATAGACGACGAGGGGGAGGGGGGGAGAAAAAGCAGAAGGAGGAGGAGCGGGGAAGAAAAGGGAGGAGGAGGAAGAGGGGAAGGAGGATTGACCCCAACAGCTGTACAGCCTATGCCATGTCAACGTAAAAATAGGCGGGAGGAGGAGGAAAAGGAGGGGGAAAAGGAGGACAAGAGGAGGAGGAGGATTCAAATCAGCTAGACTCTCCACACCCCGAGGCTGCCCCCGGAGGCGAGAGCGCACCCGGCGGACGGCACGCCGGGCGGGCCCTGCGGCTGGAGCGCGTGGTTGCCGCCGCTATGGTTCGACGCCCGCCGTTCGTCGGAGTCCTTGCCTCAGGCCGGCTCGGCGCCGCGATTGCGCGGTAAATCGGCCTTCGTCGGTTCCTCCTCCTCCTCCTCCTCCTCCTCCTCTTCCACCTGCCCCCTCCTCCCCCTCCTCAGCCTGCCTCCTCCTTCTCCTCCTCCTCCATCTCCTTCTCCTCCTCCTCGTCCTCCTCCTCTTTCTCCTCCTCTTCTTCCTCCTCGGGGCCGTAAGCTCCCAGGGAGTGGGTTGGGCGACACGCCGCGAACCCTGACCGACGCTCCCAGTGAGAGGGTTGGGCGACACGGCGCAAACCCAAAAGCAAAGCGACCGACACAGCAGATGACAACGACTGCCTCGACAGAGCCGACGCAGCACGACAGCATCATGACGTTTTCCACTCATAATCGAAAGGCTTCGTTTTCGTGCCGAGGGGGATGAGACGAGCTACACCACTGTTGTTGATTTCAAGTTCCACAATGCTGAAGTCCACCGATTGGGGCATCCACGGGAGCTCAGAGAAGGCTTGAGAACTTCCCTGCAAACTGTCGCAAGCTGCCGCCTGCCCCGAAGCCTGGTCGTCGACCCTCGGGAAATTCGCGTTGAAATCCTCTTCCTCCTCCTCCTCCTCCTCCTACTCAACCTCCTCCTCCTCCTCCTCCTCCTCCTCCTCCTCATCCTCATCCTCATCCTCATCCTCATCCTCATCCTCATCCTTCTCATCCTCATCCTTCCCCGTAGCAGCTTTGGCTCAAGACTATAAGTTCCACCGGGGAAAACGTGGACACCGCTGGTCCCCGGTTTGACTTCGTCTCTCGGCCTGTCAAAACAGGCCCGGATCTGGGCACCGGTGCGCTCAGACGCCTCTCCCCCATTCTCATCCGCTCTCACACGGGAGGCTCTTGGGAGTGACCGGCTGCGACCGCCCGCATGCCTCTTGTGGTGGCGCGCCCGGTCGGCGGGCTCACGATGGTGGTTAGTCGCTCTGTGGCTTAGACACCTGTGGCCCGTCCGCGGCGCCGAGGTGACAGGAGCTCCGCCGACAGGCTCCAGTCGATCCGATGGTGGTGAGCCGACACGGCAGCCCAGGCGCCGCCAGCAGCGCCGCAGGCCACAGCAGTCTACAGATGACGTGGTTAGTGCGATGGAGCAGGACAGCGTCACTTTCTCCCAGGTGGCCACGTTCCCGTCCCAGGAGGTCAATGACAGGAGGGCTGCCCCTGAGGGCACGGCGACCCCCCCTCCGTCCTCAGGTGCTGCAGCCTCGTCTGGGGCGGCGGGGGCCGGGTCAGGGCAGTCGTCGCCGATGGACTCTTACATCGCGCAGGTGGTTGCCAGTCAGATTCAGGTACGCACGTCGGCAATCACCGCCCGCGCCCAGGAGGTGGCAGTGTCCAACACGCAGGAGGTGCAGGACACTACCGTCGCCCAGCCCCAAGAGCACCTTGCCCCCACTATGCGCAGGGCTGAGGAGCGTGAAGTGGCGACCAATGACCTGCGGCGCTTGCTGCAGCCCCTCGAGGACTCCTCTCAGACCATCAAGAATAACATCATCCGCATCCACGGCCGCTTGTCCCTGGCGGCGGCTGACCAGTCCCCCATGGATCTTGCTCACCTTGTCGACTTCGACCGCGGTCCGCATCCGAACAGATTTTCGCTCAACTCGCCATCCGACGCCGGCCCCCGGGAGGCGTGCGATGCCATCTCCGGTTGGCTGTCCGACGCCAACGTGGACCTCGCGGGCGTTGCCCTTCGCAGCCGCGGGCCTGCTCGTCGGTTTTCCCTCGAGGTCAAGGGCGGAGCCGCTGAGGTCTCCAAGGCCACCGAGCTCGCCGAAGCCCTGCGGCACCAGGGCGTGTACTGGAGGCGCCTATCGGCAACGCATACAGTCGGGGCGCTGACCTAAGGAACCCTAAATAAGGAACGAGGCCCCTTTTCTCCAGAAGTTGAACTTCGATCTCCCTTCGAAAACCTAAGGAAAACGTGGGAAAACTGTGAAACAATTAAAGAACAAGGAGCCCCTCCCCAACGAAAAGGGTTCCTTCCTCAGCGCCCCGACTGTATTGCTAGGGGCACTGGCCCTCTGCGCGTCCGCCCCGACACGTCTCCCAGGCAAGCCGGGCGCGAGCAGCGATCCAGGGCGGCTGGCAGCCACGCGCCAGGGACGCCATCCTCGGGCGCGCCGGCGGGCTGCTCGTCAACGCGGACAGGCGCGCCAAGGGGCGGCCAAGTGTCGAGCTCGTCTTGCGAGCGGCCGCCGATGAGCCCAGGCCCCTCCGGAGCAGCGCGGCATCGGCCATGCTCGGGCTGCACGCGCGACCCATCGCCGGTGCATTCGAGCGCGCCTCTGCCAGGCCCGACGCCAGCGCTCGGTCGCGGCCCCGACCAATGGGCGCAGACGTGGAAGGCTGCTCCGCCGGAGCAAAGGCGCTGGCAGGGGGCGCTCCAGCTTCCCTCTGGGAATGCTAGAGGGCCGCGCTGTCTCAAGACGGCAAAGCGATTGGCGAAGCTGCGGCATCTGGATCACCACTGCCGAACTCGCGATGCGATTTGTCCGCGAGACCTACGGGTCTGAATTGGGCCTTCGCTTCATGCCCAGCAAGCTCCCCCACGGACATCGCATTCCGTTCAGCGCCTCGCCTTCGACCCGCAAAGGCGGGGCTGACGCCCCCGCCCCCTGGCGCGCCGAGGTTCGGCTCAGACATCTTCCGAGGACGTCGACTCCGACGCTCGCTCCTGAATTTCGCACCTGGCAGTTAAGTTTTGTTATTCACTTGTTTCTCTCTCTCTCTCTCTCTCTTTCTCTTTCTTAGTTACTTGATGTATCTCACTCTCTCCCTCGGACGGTATCTCTTGCGTTGCTTCTTAATTTCCTCTCTCTCTCTATCTCTCTCTCTCTCTCTATCTATCCCTCTCTCTCTCTCGCACTCTCTCTCTCTCTCTCTCTTCTCTTTCTCTTTGACGTGGTTACGACGTGGGCCGATTTCCCTCAAGGCCTCTAGAGCACTGCAACGACGACGACGACGACGACGAGGACGAACAACCCCTCACACACGCCGACACAGGGTCCGCAGATTTTGACTCTCCTTGCTCGGTACCGTGGCGCCGACGCCCCATGTACTGATGACCATCACATCGCTTCTGGACCCTGTGACGCGTGCGGCTCCAGCCCGGCATCGAGCCCCTCCGTGGATGCGAGTGGCGCTCCCTGGGCCGACGGAGAACGAACCACTGTTGCGGTTGGGTGCGGCCAGTGGTTCCTTGAAGATTTTGCAGGCCAGGCGCCTTGACTGTGGGAGCACCGCGGGGATCCTGAGAGCATCTGGCGCGCCCCTGGCAGCACTTCCGCCCGAAGAGGTCGGCCCCACGCGTAGCAGTGGCCTCTCGCCGGAGTGACCTGGGGCCCTCGCAGCACTGGCCTGCGCGCGTGGATGTGGCCACGCCGCAGCCCCGTAACCCGAAGAAGCAATTAAGAACCCCCCCGGGGATATCTTAGCACCGCAATTTTATTCAATATTCCGAGGGGCCATTTTCGCCGAACGATATCTTTAGCACCCGGCAAAAAAAATGATGATGTGAAGGACGAGGATGACGAGAAGAAGGAGGAAGAGGAGGGCGAGGAGGAGGAGAAGGAGGAGGAGCAGCAGCAGCAGATGCAGCAGCAGCAGCAGCAGGCAGAGGGAGGAGGATGAGGACAAGGAGGAGGAGGAGAAGAAGGAGGAAGAGGAGGGCGAGGAGGAGGAGAAGGAGGAGCAGCAGCAGCAGCAGCAGGTGCAGCAGCAGCAGCAGCAGCAGGGAGTGAGGGGGGAGGAGCACCAGGCAAAAATCTGTGGTCAAATTCTATTAAGAAATGTGATGATGTCTCAAGCGATTTGGCAAATTCTATTAAGAAATGTCAGAATGTCTCAGGCGATTTGGCCAACTCTACTACAAACTATGGGATGTCTCGGGCGATTGAGCAGCTTTTTATAAACAAATGCGAGGATATCTCAGGCGATTTGGCCAATTCTATGAAGAAATGTGAGAATGTCTCAGGCGATTTCGCCAACTCTACTACAAACTGTGAGGATGTTTCAAGCGATTGGGCAAATGTTATCATGAAATGCGAGGATGTCTCAGGCGATCTGGCCAATTCTATTAAGAAACGCGACAATGTCTTAGGCGATGTGGCCAATTCAAAAATAAAAATGCGAGGATGTCTGAGGGAACTTGGCCAACTCTCTATTAAGAAATGTGAGGATGTCTGACACAAGTGAATCTGAGACAAGCGGGAGCCTTGTCTGTGAGTGAATTGTGAGGAAGTGATGATGACGTTGATGGTGATGACGATGACGTTGAGGGTGATGTTGATGGTTCGTTGCGGCTCTGACTAGCGCTGCGAGGGCAGAGCAGCTCTGACTAGTGCTGAGAGACTTCTGAAACCGTAAACAATTCCTGAAGCGGCCAAAACGTATACAATTGCTGAAGGTGCCAAAACGCGCTGATACAGTCCCTCGGGTCTGAAGCGGCCTGACAGGCTGAGCTCGACTCGCCTCCTGACTTGTTCCCTCCTCTGTTCCTCCCTCCTCCTTTCCTCCCTGCTGAGTACTGAAATCGAGTCATGGGCAGTGGGCTGATTGGACTGCGGTCTGAACACAGCGTCCAGTGAAAGCACATCCGAGAAAAACTACGCTGACAGGAGTCAGAGAAGGCCCCTGAAAGACGCGGCGCCTGCAGGCCCGAGGCGGTTCAGCAACTCACCGGGCTTGCGAAGCTGACTCTGCGGCTGATCCTTGGGCGGCCCATCGTAGCTGCCGTTGTGGGAATCCTCACTCTCCTGAGCGTTGCTGTTTCCTGCTCCCTGCGCTGGGCGTTTCTTCACTGACGAAGCCTCGCCCCTGACCTCTGCGACAGGCCTCTTCCTGATCGCGTTTTTCCCTGCAGGACGCTTCTTGACTGACGTGGTCTTCTCCTGAGCCTCCGCCTCAGCAGCGGCCTTCCAAACAGCGGCCTCCGTCTCAGCCTCCGCTCTGAGCCTTCTGACCTCCTGTCGAGTCAAAGCGTCGTCGCCCTGAGGATTCCGATACCACCCTTCGTACAAACCAACCTCCTCATCGGTGCTCTGACGAGACATTGCGGAACTGAGCCTGCGTGAAAAGCTGAGGTGGAGACGAAAGCTCGTGCGCTCGGCGGCTGAAGGTCAAAGCCTGAAGCCTGGGCCTGAGCCTGCGTGCCAGCGCGAGGCTCTTGATGGGACGTTTGGAGGACCCAGAAGGGCGAGCGCTGTGCCCTTGTTGAAGGTTGCTGGAGCTCTCTGTCGGGTGCCTCGAAGAACTCTCCTGCGCCGTCTTGAACTCTTCTGGGCTCCTAGGCCGTCTTGGACTCTTCTGATTCCCCTTGGGCAGTGTATGACTGCTAAACATTTTAATTGAAGCAAATAGCAACATTATTGTTCTCCTCCTCCTCAGAAATGCGAAGATGACTCAGGTTATGCTGGACATTGTAATCAGACATGTGAGGATGTGTCAAGCGATATGGCCAATTCAAAAAAGTGTAAGGATGCCTCAGGCGATGTGGCCAATTCGATTAGGAAATGTGAGGATGTCTCAAGCGATGCGGCCAATTCTATTAGGAAATGCAAGGATGTCCCAGGCCATCTTGGACATTGTAATCAGAAATGTGAGGGTGTCTCAAGCGATATGGCCAATTCTAACAAGAAATGTAAGGATGTCTCAGGCGATTTGGTCACGTCTGATAAGCACTGCTAGGAAGTCTGATGTGAATTGTTGATTTCCGCGTCTTCCTCCTCTACTCTTCGTTCTGCTTCGCTTGTTTTTTCGATGAGGTTTCTCCTGAAACTCCTTTAACGACATGTGTTTTTCGGCCGTCGTAGGGGGTGGTCCACCCGACGGTATCCCACCCGCTCCGCACCGTAGCGTTATCTTAGCACCCGCACAAAAAAAACACACATCGTCGTCGTCAACGTAATCGTCGTCGAAGACATGTGGATGCCTCAGGCGATGTGGTTAATTTTGCTAGGACATGTGAGGATGTATCAAGCGATGTGGCCAATTCTATTGGGTTTTGTGAGGATGTGTCAGACCATTTGGTCAATTCGATTCGGAAATGCGAAGATGTCTCAGGCCATTTTGGACATTGTAATCAGAAATGTGAGGGTGTTTCGAGCGACATGGCCAATTCTAGGAAGAAATGTGAGGATGTCCCGGGCGATTTGGTCAATTCTGATAAGAACTGCTAGAAGTCTGAGGCGAATTGTTGAATTCCTCGTCTTCCTCCTTTGCTCTTCGTTCTGATTATTTGTGTCTTTTCCGATGAGGTTTCTGCTGAAACTCCTTTAAGGAAATGTGTTGTTTTTCGGCTGTCGTAGGGGGTGGTCCACCCGACGGTATCCCTCCCGCTCCGCACCGTGGCGTTATCTTAGCACCCTGACAAAAAATCGCCGTCATCGACGTAAGCGTCGTCGAAGACATGAATTCTCCTGAAATATTAGTATTATCTTGTTCTTGCTCTTGAACGCCCTTCCCCTTCTCTTTCTCCTCCAGTCGTCTTTATTATCCTGCCTCTTCTGAGAAGTCTGCGGATGTCTCAGGCAAGTTGGTCAATTAAACTAAGAAATGCGAGGATGTCTCAAGCGATTTGGCCAATGCGAACAAGAAATGTGATGATGTCGCAGGCGAATTCGCTTATTCTATGAAGAAATACGAGGATGTTCCAAGCGGTCTGGCAAATTCTATTATGAAATGTGAGGATGTCTCAGGGAATTTGGCCGATTCTACTAAGACATGCGAGAATGACGCAACTGAATCTGCGACAGCTGAATCGATTAGACAACGAGCAAGAAGCACTGATTGAGGCAGGGAATCTGTAGACGAATAACTGAATCTGAAACAACTGAATCGAATTAGCAACGATCCGTTGCAAGCTGATTTTTTTTTGACGAGCGATCTCGCTGGAACGCTGGAATCATCTTGCTGGAACGCTTGAGCTCTGAAAGGGCGGCAGGCACAGGCAGGAACTCTCCTGAGCACTGAGAAGTTGCCCTGATATTGCCAGAACTGTCACAGGCACAGGCAGGAACTCTCCTGAGCACTGAAAGCATTAGGGAAGGAGGGAGGAGGAAGGAGGAGGAGAAGGATTAAGAGCTTGGCAGAAAGAGAAAGAGGAGGAGGGCGAGGATCTGAACCGGAGAGGAGGAGGAGGGGGAAGAGGGCGATGCGAAGCTAGGAAAACACAGGGAAACCAAGGAAAGGCTAAGAGAAACTGAGAAAAACAAGAAAAATCAACATCTGAAACGCTAAGAAAACTGAGGAACACTTGAGAAAGGATGTCTCAGGCGATTTGGCCAAGTCTGTTAAGAAATGTGAGGATGTCTCCGGCGATTTGACAAATGCTGATGAGAATTGCGAGGATGTCTCAGGCAATGTGGCCAGTTCTAATAAGAAATGTGTGGATGCCTCATGCGATTTAACAAACTCTACTAAGACATGTGAGGACGTCTCAGGCGATCTGGCCAGTTCTAGTAAGAAATGTGAAGGTGTCTCAGGCAATTTGGCAAGTTCGATTTGGAAATGTGAGGACGTCTCAAGCGATTTGGCCAATCCTATTAAGAAACGCGTTGATGTCTCAGGCGATTTGGGCAATATGTGAGGATGTCTCAAGCGAGTTGGCGAATTTTCGTAAGAAATGTGAGGATGTCTCAAGCTATTTGGTCAACTCTCGTACGAAATGTGAGGATGTCTCAGGCGATGTGGCCACATGTGAAGCTGTCCCAGGCGATTTGGCCAAGTCTATTGAGAAATGTGAGGATGTTTCAGGCGATTTGGCCAATTCTATTAAGAAATGCGAGGATGTCTCAAGCGATTTGTCTCCTCCTCCTCCTCCTCCTCCTAGCTTCAGGTGCCAGAATAACGCTTCCAGCTGCCGGGGGATATCGTTTCGCCGGAAGGGGGGGGGTTCTTAATTGCTTCCTCAGGTTAGAGTCGCGCACCGGGTGTCACGCTTGCCTGGAGTCGCTCCTGCGATCGGCCGAGGAGGGCCATCCGCTGCCCTCTGCCACGGCCAGGCGGCGGGCTGCCTGTGCGCGCGGGCTCGCCATCGACAGGTCCCCATGAGCGCCGCCCCCCCCCACACCGCGGCAAGTTGCGACACGAACGTGCCCCCTATCATCCATCATGGCCGTTGACTCCTCTCCCTGTCATTGCCCCGCCCTCGGCCCTCGTCTCGATCCTTGCTTAGGATGCAGCTCCTGGGAGGTGAATTTCAGCATCGGCCCTGGCATTTTGTGCTAATCCAGCTTACAATGCGGCTCAATCAGGCCTACTCCCGTTCAGTCCGACCTACGACGGGGCGTCAGAACATGGCCCAGCTTGGTCGAACGGCCCCCAAATCTGGCCCAGCCATCCTCGCCATCACGCCCACGGAAACCTCCCAGGAGCTGACGCCCGACCTTGTCCGCCCCTCCTCCGCCCCTTTCCCGCGCCCCTTCCGCCTCGAGCCCCTGGGCAGGCGCGCGGCCAGGGGCTGCCCCCTGCCCCGCCGCACCGAGCAGGCGCGCACCGCCGGCCGCTCACCGCGCCGCCCCCGCGCCCGCGGGCCCCCGGCGTGGCCCCTTTCGGGGCCGCGCCAGGAGCGCCAGGCGGGCGCCGCAGGCGCGCGCGGCCAGGCCGGGGGGGGGAGGGGGGGCAGAGGTGGTCCTGGCCCAGGGTGTCCCCAGCTGGTGGGGCCAGTGGGGAGCCCCCCTGTGGCCCTCCGGGCCTCGTCAGGGGTGCGCGTGGAGGCCGCCCCGAGGCGCCTCGGAAAACCTTTGGGGGGGGGGGCCCAGACCCCCGACGTAATGAATTTTTCGTTACGTCGACCCCAGAGTTCTCGACCCCTTCCCCAGGACCGGTTTGTCATCCTGAGTCGTTTTTGGACGCTCCCGAGGCCCGGTGAGGGCCCCCAGAGGCCGAAAATGGCGAAAAACTTCCCGTCATGAATTTTTCATTACTCGAGGGGGTCTGGGGAGGGCACCTCCTGGGCCAGGAGCGCCTCTGGCAGCACCCGACCAGATGCCCTTCCCGGGCGGGCGGGCGATGGCGGCGGAGTGGCCCGCGGCAGGGGCGCCCGCGGCCGAGGCCGTCGGCGCCCACCTGCACGCCCTGACCAGTGCCCTGGACCTGCAGGCGGCCCTGGTGCGCGACGCCCTCGGGCTGCACCCCGACGCCGCGCTCGCGGGCTTCCGGAGCTCGGCCGAGGAGGCGCTGAGCAGGTTCGACGTCGCCCTCGGCAGCCTCCGGTCCGACCTGCTCGCCGTGACGGCCCCCGCCACGAAGGGCTCCGGGGAGGCTCCGAGGGCGAGCGCCGTGGAGGGCCCGCTCGCGCATGCGGCACAGCACGAGGGCGCCTCGCCCAGCAAGTCGCGCCCGAGTGCCACCACCACCACCGTGGCCGCATCAACGCCAGGCCCCGCCCAGGAGCCCGCCTGGAGCGGCAGCGCACCGAGCAGCGCGCGCAAGAGCAGCGCAAACCGCTGCGACACGCCGCCCAGAGAAGCGACCGGCCAGGCCGCGCCCTGCCCGTCGGACCGTTCCGGCGGGTCATGGAAGAAGGCGAAATTGCATAGGCATAAGCAGTCGGAGGTCCGCGCGGATTTCTCGGATCGGATTATTAGAGCGGCGTTGGACCCTTCCAGCGCCGATCTGAGAATCCGCGCGGACCTCCGAGAAATTATGTTTACGCAATGTGTTGCTTCATCTAGGTCAGACGCCGTCTTTGAAGACCGCACCAACACCCCCTACCTGCTGCAGGTGTTGAGGAACCGCACGACCGCCGCCCCGTGCGTCGACGGCGTGCTGAACCCGGACTGGCCCCCAAGGCTGGCGTGGGACTTGGCGGTCATCTTGTTGGTCCTGTGCGACAGTGTCGTGATCCCGCTGCAGCTGGCTGAGTTCCGCACCGAGCAAGGCTTCAACGAGTCCTGGCTTTGGATCACGGTCGGGTTCTTCCTGTGCGACTTGGTGGTGAATTTCTTCACCGGCTACCACTCGGGAACGAACGACAAGCGCTGGGCAGAGGGGACCCTCGTCACCGAGAGGGCCAGCATTGCAGTGCACTACCTCCGTGGATGGTTCTGGATTGATTTCCTGAGCACCGTGCCCTGGAGCGTCTTGGCCGGCGCGCTTAGCCCGAACAGCGAGACGGACTCGTCCCAGCTGACGAAGCTCGCAAAGGTCGTCAAGTTGACGCGACTTCTCAGGCTGATGAGGATGCTGCGCCTCTACAAGCTGTCGGTCATGTGGGAGCGCATCGAGGGCAGGATCGGCTCCATCACGGCCCTGAACGTGGTGAGCCTGCTCAAAGTCCTCGGCGTGTGGGCCGCGATCTGCCACTGGGGCGCCTGCTTGTGGTGGATGGTCGGAAAGAGAGACAGCCTGATGATGATCTTGACATTCCAGGACGACGTCGTATCTTGCGCCGTTTTGTTTCCTTCTGTTCCTCCTCCTCCTCCTCCTCCTCCTCCTCCTCCTCCTCCTCCTCCTCCTCCTCCTCCTCTTCCTCCTCTTACTCAGTTCTTGGCCCTGGTGTGGACATTGTGGCAGTCTCTCTCCACGGGCTGCGGCCTGATCTCCTCCCTTGCTCTCGGTTTGCGTGGAGAGAGAGAGAGAGAGAGAGAGAGAGAAAAAACAAAAGAAGAAAAAAAAAAAAAAAAAAAAAAAAAACTTCCCAGGACGATGATCCAGAGGGGCTCCACTGGACGGAACTGCCGCGCGTGCACAGCACGCACGACGGCTTCGGATACTGGACGTGGTTGGAAAAGCCTGCCTCCGAGCAGTACGTTTTCTGTTTCTACTGGATCTTGGGAGTGATGCGTACCATGCCAGCGGAGGTCACGCCCGTCAACCTGATAGAGAGGGTCTTTACCCTTCTGTTTATGTTCTTCGCCATCATGGCCTTCGCCATCAACGTCGCCCGCCTCACGCAGGCATGGTTCAAGTTCAGTGCACGCAAAGACGCGTTCAAGGAAGAAATGGCGTATGTGCGCATGCACCTGAGAACGACCAAGTGCAGAACGTCGCTGCAGCTACGCACGCAGGCGTACCTGAGGCACCTCTTCGAGACGAGGAGACTCCATGCCAAGGAGCTGGGCCTGCTGAGCACCCTGCCCGAGGAGCTGAAGCGAGATATGGCGCAGACCCTCAGGATCCCCTTCCTCAGGATGATGGTACGACTCCGGGACTGGACCGATCCAATGCTGCGAGCAGTGTGCGATGCCACTCAGACCGTAGACGTCCTCACGGGCGATCGGATCACGGAGAAGTGCAGTGAAGCCGAGGCTGCGTACGTGGTCATGAGCGGTGGCCTGCAGGTCTTCGAGGTCTACACGTCGAATGAGGCCAGCAGCAGAACCAGCATCACGTCCATGCTCGGAAGCCTGTCGCTGTCATCGAACCGGGCCGCCGCCCCCCTGACGGTCGTGGATGAGCACTGCTTGTTCGATGTGGGGGCGAATGTGCTGTGCAAGAACACCGTGGTGGCGATGGAGTGCTCGGAGGTGTTGCGCGTCGACCGGCAGAGGTTCCAGCAAGTGCTGCGTCAGCGCCGCGACGGCGATCCTGAGCTCTGTCACGGCAAGGACAGCAATCAGTTCAAGCGCAGGGCCAGCACAGATTCAATGTTGGGCAATCGGCGCCGTTCGCGACACTCGGTAGCGTGGCAGAGCATCGTGACACGCCTAGGTATCCCAGGCGCATCAGGCTGATGCTCCTTCCAGGGCTCGCTAGTTCTAGGCGGCTAGATGAGAGAAGTGGTTCATCACGCTTACGCCACATCCGCGACCCTTCCAGTTGCTTTGCGTGACAGGTGTTTTGATGAAAGGCGCCGTGGTTACAGAGTATGGAGCTGGAGGACCTTCTCGGGTGCCGATGTTGGCCATCGGTTGAGCTCCTCGGGGTCGACTGGGTATTATTGCTTTCGTTCTGCATTCTTAGAGGTTCGTAGAAGGCCGTGGGAGGAATTCAGGGGAGAAGTTAAGTGTTGGGGCCATCTTGGGTGTCTCTTGGGTCGCGTTTGGCCTCTCCTGGGGCCATGTTGGACCGTTTGGGGGGTCCTCTCGGGGCAGGTTTGTGGCGG
Source organism: Prorocentrum cordatum (assembly GCA_963575745.1). Taxonomy (NCBI): domain Eukaryota; class Dinophyceae; order Prorocentrales; family Prorocentraceae; genus Prorocentrum; species Prorocentrum cordatum. The sequence continues at coordinate 346,582 of CAUYUJ010011392.1, read as the reverse complement.
TCTTCATCGTAAGGTCGCCTCGGGTTGTCTTGTGATTCTCGGAAATCCATGGAAGCCAAATTTCGGCGATAAGAGCAGGTACTCGACGCGAAGGTCCCCATAGAAGTGTCGATGTCTAGCTGCCTGAGTCCGGTTGAGTCTGAGTGCGAGCGAGTCTGAGTATGAGCGGCTTGGTTGTCCTGGGGGTGAGTGAGTCTGGGTGCGAGTGAGCCCGACTCTTATTGGGTATCAGGATCAGCGATTGGGAGTGATGGAGCTTGTACGAACGGATCTTAGCATCAGCGGCTGGATACTAGTGGCTACATGCGAGTGGTTCTGAGTACGAGTGGGTATGTGCAAAGATGGGTATGACTGTGCTCGCTTGAGTATGAGCGACCAGGTATGACGAGGCCTGAGTGTAGGCGAATGTGCGCGATCGTACGAGTGAGTCTGGGCATGAGCGGTATGAATGTGAATGGATCTCAGCATGACTAAGTCTTATCATGTGTGAAGTGCTCCTGGGGCCACCTGGCCCTCAGAGGCCTCCCTGGGCCTCCTCGAGCTTCCTGGGACCTGCTCGAGCTCTCTTCAGCCTCCTGGGGGCTTCCTGGGGTCTCCTGGAGTTCCAATACCCCACTCAGACAAGATGCCCACGCGAGTTGCCTTGATCAAGAGACGGTTCGGGGCGGGCAGTGGATCAAAGAGAGGGCGGCAGCCGTCGACCCGATGCGCAAAATCAGTTTGAGCAGACCCAGTAATCAGCCGTACCGTTGCGGATCTTTCGGTATGGGAGTTTCCTGGGAACTCGTTTGTTTCACCGTCGGGCCCGTTCGGGGCCATTTTGAAGGCCTTTGGGGCTCTCCTGGGGCCCTCTTAGGGGCCTCTCGGGCTATCTTGGGGGGGGGGTCGAGCAAGCAAGGGGGCGGACTCAGTTAAGCCCCTCCGCGCCGGAGCCAGGAAGAACGCTGCTGTGGCCGATCTTGGTCACTTTGGGGGCCGTCTTGGCGCCCTTATGGTCCTTTCTTGGGGCTTTCGTGGGCGATCTTGGAACCATCTTGAGGCTTCGGAAGCCCGTTGGAAGCGAAACGGCCGAAATCACTGAAATGATTCCACGTAGAGATCCCCATATGCATGTCTCAGTTCTGGCACTCCCGTGTGTGATTGTTCGAGTGGAGGAATAGTTGCCTGTGGCGACTGAGCGCTGCCTTGCAACACTCCGGGAGTGTCCAAACACAAGTGGTGTTGGCGCGAACGGGCCCGTGACATACCCTACAGCGTCTCCCACTTGAAAAGCCCGAGCGCGACGCTTTCTGAAATGCAGTGGTCATGGCGCTCCGAAAGAGGGGCGTCAACACATATCAAGACGAGCGCTATACATGACAGTCCCACCCATGTGGGCGCGAGTGGGCCCAGGATATACCCATTGGCGACGCCTCCGTTGGGGAGGCCCAGGCGCGACGCCTGCTACATCGCGGTCGCCATGGGGCTCTGAAGAGGGACGTGTGAACTTCCCGGCGCAGAAGTTTTGTCTTGAGAGATCCAGTTGACGTTCTTCTGCGCGAGCGGACCCGTGACAAGCCCTTTGGCAGCTCCCTCTTGGGAGGTTTGAGTGCGACGCTTGCGCAAATGCCGTGGTCATGGCGTTCTGATAACGGGGGGCCCAACTCTAGCCCAAACGGGCTTCCGACCTGAGATGTCCTGCCAATCTGGTCGCGAAAGGGTCCGTGGTATACCTCCTGGTGGCTCCACCTTGGGCGGCCTGAGCGCGATGCTTGCTACATCGCGGTGGCCATGGGGATCTGCAGAGGGGCGCGTCAATTTCCCCAAAACGGGCGTTCTACACGAGATGTCTCACCAATCTGGACGCGAGCGAGCCCGTATATGCCCCCTGGCGGCTCCCTCTGTGGAGACCCGAGCGCGATGCCTGCTACATCGCGGAGACCCTGAAGCTCTGAGGAGAGACGCGTAAACTTGCCGGAGCGGGCGTTTGATGTGTGAGGTCACACCGATGTGTGGGCGCGAGCAGGGCCCTTGTCGGCTCATCGGTGGGAGACCCGAGTACGATCCGCTCCTGCCGTGAGTCAGTCTGAGTCTGAGCGAGTCCGCGTATGGGTGAGTCCGAGTATGTGTGTGGGCCTGTCGAGTAAATCTGAGAGCGAGTGGGTCTGAGTACCAGTGAGTCCACGCATGAGTGAGTCTAAGTGCGAGCGGGTCTGAGCATGACAAAGCTTGAGTATGCGGGGCAGGGACGGAAAGTAGGGAGTGTGTGAGTGGGAGGTGGGTGCGTCACACGAACAACAATACTCCAATATTGGGGACATGGGGGAATAGTTGGTTTCCAATGGTTGCGCCCATGTGTAGATTATCTAGAGTTATCTCAAGCGTCTCCTGGGGTATTCTCGGGCCTCTTGCGCTGCCTCATGGCAGCCTCCTGGGGCCCACCTGGGCCATCTTGGCAACATCCTGACGCCCACTTGGGGCGGGCAGTTCGGAGCCCCCCTCCCTTCGGACGGGGGGGGGGTCGCATCCCTGGCGACTACCCCAAGCGGTCGGCGGATCTGGGCGTGGAGGAGAAGGGAGGAACAGAGGCAAGCACTGGCGTGGAAATTCCTCGACGTCGGCGGCGGTCAGAGAGCGGAGAGGCGAGGGTGGGGAAAGCGAGAGTGTCCCGGACATGGCCGAGACCGACGCGCTTCCCCCCCCCCCACGAACGCTGATTTCCCGCGCCTCACAGACGATCGAGCCCAGTCGAGTTTTCCGCCACCGCCCACATAGCGATACGTTCATCGTATTCCGCCCTGGGCGGCTGAGTTTTTGTTGGCCGCCCGCGCGGTGGAGCGCCCCGCAGCAAGGGGAGATGGGGGAGGGGAACTCGGGAGGCCCGCTCGCCCAGTTGTTGCGAGCAGGCCGCGGGTGGGGCAGAGCGTGGCATCACCGCCGCAGGCAGGGCGCGACTGCCACAGGCAGGACCCAGGTCATCGAAGCCCGATGGGGTCGGAGGCGGGCCTCTGGGAGGGGAGGCGGGGGAGAAGCGGCGGGCACTCAGTGGGGCCCGTCGGGCCGGGCTGCGCGCGCAGTAGCGGCGCGCCGGCTGGTTCGCCGCCCCCCCGCACTGCACCGAGTGCGACAGTAAGCTGCAGCATGGCTGCCCGCCTGCCGGGCGGCTGTCGGAGGAAGGAGAAGCGGCACCACCCACCACCAAGAGCTGGAGGTTCGAGCCACATCCAGCGGGACACCGCAGAGCATGGGGACCGCACCAGAGTGGCGGTGGTGGTGGCGACTTTCTTTGCTCCCGTAGCTTCGCAGGCCCCAGTCGGAGGGCGACTCCTTGTCACCACCGCGTGTTTCCCCTGCTTGTCCCGTCCGCCTGGGCCTCCCACCTGCGCATGCGCCGTCGTCGTGCTTTGGGGGGCAACGTCAGGGCGGGAAACGCTCATGGGGAAGGCATCGACCTCAAATCGCCCATTCATCGCCGATGGAGCCCCAATACCCTACCCCGCCGCCCAGGAGTATGCTGATTCGCCATCGGGAGCCTATCGCCGACCTGTCGGCGATGTATCGCCAATGCCAGGTCGATGTTTCCCCCCTGAGCTGGTCTCCCCCCCAACCTTCCCCCTCATGCTTGCTGCTCCTGTTCTCTTTTCGTCCTGCTGGCCGAGGCGCGTGCGCGATCGCCGCCGCCAGGAGCCCCCAGGCAAGTCGTGTTCCCGTATACTGGTTTTCACGCGGCCCTTTTCCAGTGATGCTGCGCGGACAACAGCTCCGCACACAGCAGGCGTGCTGGGGGCCAGCTTCCGCGGCGGCTGTCTGCGCCGCCAATCCAGCAACAGCTGGGCGCAGTCTGAAACACGAGGCACCCACACGGGGGAGCGGAGCCACAAAACGATCCGTCTTCACGCGGCGTCAGCCGCGACGGGCCGCTCTGCGGCCTGGCCCCCTGCCGCGGCGGGGCCGCGCGCGGCAGCTCGGGAAGCGTCCCGCGAGCGCCGCACCGCACCGCTACCAGCCCGCCGATCGAGGCACGAGGGCCGTGCTGGGCCGTGCTCCCCATGAGCAGGCTGGTGCTATGTCGGACCCGTCCCCCCACAGGGGGATGTTCGATGAAACATGAAAAATACACTAAAAATACCCCCCACAAGGTCAAAACATATCCCAGTGCGACCCTACCTAGGAGTTGGAGCCCCTAGGAAAGCAGCATTAGTAGCAACGGTAAATCTAAGCTAAAGCTAAGCTAAAGCTAAGCTAAAACTAAGCTAACGCTGAGCTAAAGCTAAACTAAAGATAAGCTAAAGCTGAGCTAAAGCTAAGCTAAAGCTAAGCTGAAGCTAAGCTGAAGCGAAGCTACAACTAAGCTAAAGCTAAGCTGAAGCTAAGCTGAAGCTAAGTTAAAGCTAAGCTAAAGCTAAGCTAACGCCAAGCTAAAGCTAAGCTAAAGTTAAGCTGAAGCTAAGCTAAAGCAAAGCTAAGTCTAAGCTAACGCTAAGCTAAAGCTAAGCTAAAGCTAAACTACAGCTAAGCGCAGCTAAGATGAAGCTTAGCTGAGCTAAGCTAAGCTAAGCTAAGCTAAGCTAAGCTAAGATGAGACAAGCAACGCTAAGCTAAGGGGACGTAACTGGGGGAACCGCGGGGCGGATACTGAGGGAACCGCCCCGGGCGGGTTACACTGCCCGGCCCTTTAAGCTTCCGAGTAAGAACCCTTCTAGGCAGAGCCTAGGTAGGGAAATACTCAAAAAATAGTCCGCAGACTATTTTGGGAATATTTTTTGATTATTTTGGGGTATTTTTTATTTTTCGTCGAAAATCCCCCTGTAGGGGGACAGGCCCGACTTAAGGCTGGTGCTCACGTGACGGGGGTCGGCCAATCCTCTCTGGCTGGCCCGGGCTTGGGAGCCACAAGGGGCCGATTCCCCTTCTCCTCGGGAGCGGAAAAGAGGGGGGGGGGATGACTAGGGGGGGGGGGATATCATGGCGGGGGGCATGAAATTTCCTCAGATCTCATGGCGCCTCTTCCTGTTTCATTACGCCCCTGGCCCCCCCCGCTGGGCCGCGCACATGCCGCCGGTCATGATTTGCACCCCCCCCTCTTGGACACCCCCCTCTTGGCCGCTCCCGAGAACTCTGGGGCCGCGCATTGAAAAACATATCTGAAACACACATATCTTCGGACGTCTGCGAATTCTGCTTTGGGGAAGTTTGTGTCGCTGTTGCTTGGTCTCCGGAGGCACGTGGAGGCCACTCGGGACCTCTTGGCCGCTCCCGATCTCCGGCTTCCGCTGGCCCGGGCGTGGGGAGCTACGAGGCGGCCGGCCAGGATTCGCGACGGGGCCATGGCCGACCCGGCGTTGTGTGCTGATGCGGGCCAGTGCGTCCCCGAGAGCAGGGCGAGCCTGCGGAGGAGGCGGAGCAGGAGCGGGGGGGAGAGGAGGGAGAGAGGAGGGTGCGGAGGAGGAGGAGGAGGTGGGGGAGGAGGAGGAGGAGGAGGAGGAGGAGGAGGAGGAGGAGGAGGAGAAGCAGGAGGGAGCAGCAGGAGGAGGAGGAGGAGCAGGAGGAGGTGGAGCAGGAGCGGGGGGGGGAGGAGAGAGAGAGAGATGAGAGAGGGGGTGCACTCGGGCCATGTCCGACATCCCCCCCTTTCCCGCGCAGCCTTTTCCGTTGCGCTGGATTCTTGTCCATCCGCCGACGATGAGGAGTGCATCCTCATCTGGAACTGTGGCCCGGGGTGGGGCGAGAGCGCAAACCTGAACGACGGGAGCCAAGCGCCGATCCTGAAACGCGGCCAACGCTGTAGCGGGAACATCTTTTGTTCCAGAGGGACGAAAACGGTGCGATTGAAAAAGCACGTTGGTAAAACCAATGTTTGAAATCCCGGTTGTGGAGAAGACCATATGATCTGGAGTGAAAAAACGCTGACACAATTATGTAATCGTTGACCCCCAGTAGATACGGGATTAAGAAATGAATACGAAATTCCAGAAAATATGGAATTCATAGGAACTCCTTGGATGTGTGTCCATTTGTTTGTGTGTCCCTGGGCCCCTCGAAGAAAACTATATGAAAGAGGGGAGCGCCCCTGCACAACACAACATCAAGGGAGAGAGGAGAGCAGCAGCAGCAGCAGCAGCAGCAGCAGCAGCAGCCAGGATACGGAGGAGGAGGAGCAGCAGGATAGGGCACTTCGAGCGGACCAGGCTGAGCATTCCAGCAACGAAGGTTAAGAGGGCAAACCGTGCGCCGCACAGCGGCACAGGGCCCCCCACCAGCCAGCACGCCAGAAAGCCAAACCTCCGAAGAGGAGGACGAGCAGCAGCAGGAGAGTGGAGGATGGATGAGGAGGAGGAGGAGGAGGAGGAGGAGGAGGAGGAGAAAAAGGAAGAAGAAGGGAGGGAGGAGGGAAGGAGGAAGGGAGGCCTCCAGAGACTCCCAGGGGCCTCCAGAGGCCGTCGGAGACGTCGGAAGTACATGCGTGCGTTACGGAAGAACGAAGAGGAGGAAGACGACGACGACGAAGAAGAAGAAGAGGAAAAGAACAAGCAGAGCAAAAACAATTATCCTGGCGAAGGGCCCAACCATCTGCAATTGGGGGTACCGTATTATGACTCAGCTTTATGTGGAGCTCCCTATGGGGCCACGAAACGTGTGAAGGGTGTGCCGAAGTAAGGCGAGAGCGCCTTGCGAACTCTGCCACTGCGCCTTCGGTGGAGCTCCCCATGGAGCCACGAAACGTGTGAGGAATGTGACGAAATCGGGCGAGAGCGTCTTGCGAACCCTGCCACTGCGACTTCGGTGGAGCTCCCCATGGGGCCACGAAACGTCTGAGGGGTGTGCCGAAATGGGGCGGGGCCGCCATGCGAACCCTGCCACTGGGGCCGTCGGTGGAGCTCCCTATGGGGCCACGAAACGTGTGAGGGGTGTGCCGAAATGTGGCGGGGCCGCCATGCGAACCCTGCCACTGGGGCCTTCGGTGGAGCTCCCTATGGGGCCACGAAACGTGTGAGGGGTGTGCCGAAATGTGGCGGGGCCGCCATGCGAACCCTGCCACTGGGGCCTTCGGTGGAGCTCCCTATGGGGCCACGAAACGTGTGAGGGGTGTGCCGAACTGGGGCGGGGCCGCAATGCGAACCCTGCCACTGGGGCCTTCGGTGGAGCTCCCCATGGGGCCACGAAACGTCTGAGGGGTGTGCCGAAATGGGGCGGGGCCGTCATGCGAACCCTGTCACTGGGGCCTTCGGTGGAGCTCCCCATGGGGCC
>CAUYUJ010011392.1:311855-334355 GCA_963575745.1 Prorocentrum cordatum | reverse complement strand
GGCGAGGTCTAATTTGAATCCGCCCGTGGCGTCACTGTGCTGGGCCCCCCAGCAGGCCTCGAAAGTGGCGACAGTTTCACAGATCGCAGCCCCCCAGGGATGGCGAGGTCTAATTTGAATCCGCCCGTGGCGTCACTGTGCTGGGCCCCCCAGCAGGCCTCGAAAGTGGCGACAGTTTCACAGATCGCAGCCCCCCAGGGATGGCGAGGTCTAATTTGAATCCGCCCGTGGCGTCACTGTGCTGGGCCCCCCAGCAGGCCTCGAAAGTGGCGACAGTTTCACAGATCGCAGCCCCCCAGGGATGGCGAGGTCTAATTTGAATCCGCCCGTGGCGTCACTGTGCTGGGCCCCCCAGCAGGCCTCGAAAGTGGCGACAGTTTCACAGATCGCAGCCCCCCAGGGATGGCGAGGTCTAATTTGAGTCCGCCCGTGGCGTCACTGTGCTGGGCCCCCCAGCAGGCCTCGAAAGTGGCGACAGTTTCACAGATCGCAGCCCCCCAGGGATGGCGAGGTCTAATTTGAATCCGCCGTGGCGTCACTGTGCTGGGCCCCCCAGCAGGCCTCGAAAGTGGCGACAGTTTCACAGATCGCAGCCCCCCAGGGATGGCGAGGTCTAATTTGAGTCTGCCCGTGGCGTCACTGTGCTGGGCCCCCCTGCAGGCCTCGAAAGTGGCGACAGTTTCACAGATCGCAGCCCCCCAGGGATGGCGAGGTCTAATTTGAGTCTGCCCGTGAGTCTGCCCGTGGCGTCACTGTGCTGGGCCCCCCAGCAAGCCTCGAAAGTGGCGACAGTTTCACAGATCGCAGCCCCCCAGGGATGGCGAGGTCTAATTTGAGTCTGCCCCAGGGATGGCGAGGTCTAATTTGAGTCTGCCCGTGGCGTCACTGTGCTGGGCCCCCCAGCAAGCCTCGAAAGTGGCGACAGTTTCACAGATCGCAGCCCCCCAGGGATGGCGAGGTCTAATTTGAGTCTGCCCGTGGCGTCACTGTTCTGGGTCCCCCAGCAGGCCTCGAAAATGGCGACAGTTTCACAGATCGCAGTCCCCCCGCAGGCAAGACAGGAGGAGGCAAGAGGGAGGCGGGACGGGACGGGAAGGAGTGGAGACCACACTGCTCTATTCAAAACAATACCCAACCAAGGAGGGTTGGGAAATAACAGGTCGTGGTCTTTGCCGTCGACGTCGTCGTTGTTGCTCGTGCCTTGTCGCGTCGTCAGCGTCGTCGTCATCGTTTGCGTCGTCGTCATGTTCGTCGTCGTCATGGTGTGCATTGTCGTCGTCGTGTACGTCGTCGTTGTCGTCCGCGTGATCGTCGTATGCCGGCGTGCAAGGGGGGGGGGTCACATGCACACATACACACACACAGGAGTTTCGAGGAGTTCGCGCCAGAGGGGGGGGCCCAGTTTCAGATGAGAGGGGAAAGGTTCCAGTTCTGGCGAGGCTGTGTGTGTGGATGTTCGGACGCACCGCCTCCATGAAAGACGTGCTCTCTTCGGAGGTCAGGACCTGGTCCCCAGGACCAGCTTTTTTTTCTGGAGTCGTTTTCTGATGGCCCCCAGGGCCCAGTGAGGGCTTCAAATGGAAGGAAGTCACGTTCCCTTATACAGTGTTTGTAGTTTGAAAATCCGAAACAAGAAATATTGCAAGGGCTTTCCACGTGTCCAGAACCGCAAATTCTAATGGAACGGACGGTTTTGCCAATTGCTGGGCGCCTTGCACAAACAATGGCACAATGGTACAACCAATGATGGAATTGGCGATGTTGCGAATTGTGGGGTGTTTGGCGCACCTATGGCATAGCCTATGATGCACCGACGCAACCAACAATTAATTGAACGAACGATGTTGCGTCTTGCGGGGTGCCTGGCAACGGTGCACACAATAATGGCACATACTTTGTGTGAATTGTTGGGTGCCTGGCAAGACCTATGGCGCAATGGTGCAGCCAATGATAAACACACGATTTTGTGGATTGTGGTGTGCATGGCGCAACTTCCAGCGGAATGCTACAGCCACAATGGCACACCTACAGCTCAATGGCAAGACTATCTTGCGGAGTGAGGGACACTTGGTAAATGTGCGGGGTGTTTGGCGCAACCGCCGGTGCAATGGTAGAACAAATGATGGAACAGACGGTTTCGCGAATTGCGGGTTTCATGACGCAACGTTTGACGAAACATCAAGTCATAGAGAAGCCGATGTTGCGGATTGCGGGGTGTTTCGCGCAACGTCATAAGAGCGTTGTCAATGGGGCAATGTACATGTGAGAATCGAGCAGACGATGTTGCGGATTGCAGAGTTTGACCCCGCTCATGGCGCTATGGTGCAACCAAGAATGGAGCAGACGATGCTGCGACTCGATGGATGTCAGCCGCAATATAGTAAGCCGGAAGGTAGTGCACGTGTTGTCTCAGGTATCTTGGGTGTTTTTGTCTGCCCAGACCCGAGGGGGTCTGGGCCTCAGGATGTGTCCTGACGGATCGGGGAACAGATCCCTCGACGAGCGCGCTCTGGCCAGGGCGAGGCAGATCCGGCCGGGGCGACGACGGTCCTCCCAGAAGTTCAGAACGGCCGAGACCAGATTCTCTTGGAAAGCAAACCTCGAACCCCGGAAGGTGGGCGGCTTCGTCAACGACATCGCCATGATCTCCCCAGTCGGCATGCTGACCGCGCAGTCGGCCGGGTGGACGCCGCAGCCTGGCGAGTCGTTGCGAGCTTGGGATCTGACGAAGACCCCGTTCAAGAGGGCTTGCCTGGCCGCCGCCTCCAGCGCCCAGGACTTCGGAGGAGGAGGAGGAGGAAGAATTCGAAGTTCGAGGCTTCGAGGTTTCAGGTTTTGAGGCTCTTGAGCTCCGTATCGTCGTTTACCCTATCCTCATCCCCACCGGGCCATGCTACCTCAGCCCCACCATGCCACCCCCCAAGTTGGGGACAGACCCCTCGAAAGCCCAAGCGTACAGCCTATATCCCCACCTAGGGGGGTTAACTGGCCAGTAGGGCCAAGGCCGTGCCAGTGGGGATGGGGATCGGTTAACCGATGCTCACGAGTAGCGTTCGTGGCCCTTTGGGGCGCCCCGGAGGCTCCTCGCTGCCACGGCCGGATCTGCCCTGAAGTTTTGGCCAGAGCGCACCCGTGGGCAGGCCCAGAGGTCGATTGTGGACTCCCGAGCCGCCCAGGCTCCTTCCGAGTCGTGACGAATCACGACGGGAGGTGTTCCACGGCTTCGGCCTCCAGAAGGCACTCTCATGCCCAGACGGACCATCAAACAACGATTCAGGATGAGAAGCCGGTGCGAGGGAAGGGGTGAAGACCCCCGGGTGCCCCAGCTGCGAAGAAGGGCAGGACGCCGGGGGCCTCTGGCGGCGACGGGGAGCCTTGGGCCTCCCCAGGGCCTCCGGAGGCGAAAGCTCCTCCGGAGTCCTCCAGGGATTTCTGTCGGCGGCGAGCCCGGGGGGGAAGTGAGAAGGAGCGGGCCTTCTCCGAAGGCTCGAAAGTCGCCCGGCCTTCTGCGGAGTTTTCCAAGCGAAAGCTCAGAAGATGTTTCCGAAGGCGCGGAGGTTTCTGAGAAGCCCCGCCACCTTCCGAGAAGGCTTCCTCCCTCTCGCTTCCCCCCCCTGCTCGCCTCCAATTCTGGGGACCTGAGGCTGACCTCCAGAGGTCTCCCCGTAAACGTTCTGTGGCCTCCATTGGCTTCTGCCTGCTTCCAGAGGCCTTCTTGCATAGGCCTCCAGAAGTTCCTGGGGGCCTGCAGAGTCGTCTGGGAATCTGGACGGGGACAGCAGGGAGGGAGGAGACAGGCCGCCAGGAAGCCTCCGGAGCCCCCTCCCACGTCGAGGCAGGTGGGGAGGGAGGGGGAGGAGGAAGAGGAGGAGGAGGAGGAGGAGGAGGAGGCAGAAGAGGAGGAGGAGAAGGAGGAGGAGGAGGAGGAGGAAGAGGATGAGGGAGGAGGAGGAGGAGGAGGAGGAGGAGGAGGAGGAGGGGGTTCGCAGTCAAGAGGCTCAGCAACTCGAACCGTGGATTTGTTTGCCTGCGTCGCCTTCGATGTGTCGTAGCTGTTAGGTCTCTGGGGGCCGTCTTCGGGCCGCGTGACCGTCAAAAGCGCACCAGGGACGAAAAACTGCCCCCAGGGAAAGACCCCGGACAATTCGTCGACATGATTTGCATAAGTTGCATTGTTCTTCTGGGGGGTCGGATACCGCCAGATTCGTGGGGTATCCCAATCGGAGGAGGGGGGAGATATCGCGAAAGGGATCGCTATCAGGAGCCTGAGGAGGCTGCGCGATTTGCATGCCCAGACATCATCCGAAAGAAAAGAGAACAGTGAGACGGAAGGCCCACGACTCGATGCGAGAGCACTTGAAGGGCGTCCGACGTGTGAAAATATTGGAATTGTACATAAAAATCGCGGTGGCTCAGCAAGGGCAAGGCCGTCCCCAGAGCCCTCCAGAGGTACCCAGAGGCCCCTGGAGGTTTCGAGAGGCCTCCCGCTCCATGTTCGGCCTCTGGGGGGCATTGCTGGGCCCCAGGCCAGTCGACGAACTACTCAGAACGATCCCGTCGAAGGTCTAGGGATTGTTGCGAGGAGAATGACGACAGGGAGGACGAGGAGGTTGGGGAGGACCGAGACGGACGACGAGGACGACGAGGGGGGACTGGGAGGAGTGCGAGGAGGAAGGCGCGGTCAGTCCCCTTGTCAGATGGGACTTCCAGGTCACATGAGTGGGCATCCATTGGTCTGGGCCGCAGTGTTCACGACTGGCCGCGTCGCCTGGGCTGCAGGCGTGTGCCGCCTTGCTTGCGCGACCACGCTAGGCGCCAGGCGGCGGCTTCCCGGTGGATGGGCAAACCAGGACGAGGAGGAGAGGAGGAGGGGGCTGTGGCGCTGGCCCTGGGCTCGGTGGAGCAGGAGCAGCAGCAGGAGCAGCAGCAGGAGCAGCAGCAGGAGGAGGAGGAGGAGGAGGAGGAGGAGGAGGAGCAGCAGGAGGAGGAGGAGGAAAGGAGGAGGAGGAGGAGGAGGAGGAGGAGGAGGAGGAGGAGGAGGAGGAGGAGGAGGGAGGAGGAGGAGGAGGAGCAGGAGGAGGAGGAGGAGGAGGAGGAGGGCCGTGCCTCTGGCCCGCTGGGCTCCGCCAGAAGCAGCACGGAGCTGCTGCGAGCAGCTGCCCCGGCCGCCGCCCGCGGAGCCCGCACCAGACGGAGCCCGCGGCCGGCGCCCTGCGGGCCTGGGAGGTGGGCCCGCGGGCAGGGCCCGAGGGAGCCGCTCGGCATCGCTCGGACGTGTGCATCTTTCCTTCGGCGAGGGCCATCGAGAGGAGCATCCTTGAGCATTTGGCGAAAAAACCACGCACGACACCGAACAAAGCACAGGGAATGGACGTCCGAGCGATGGCCAGAGGTGGGCCCGGGCAGGGCCCGAGAGAGCATGGGGAGCGAGGGGGCCCCAGGGGCGCGAGTAGCATCGCGCTGCGCACCAGGCGGCTTGGGTCGGAGGGGCGCCCTGCTCCAAGGGGGCACCCCCCGCGAGCGGCGAGGAACCGAAGCGCGTGGGTGTCGCACGAGGAAGCAGTCCCTTCTCCAGAGTGGCCTCGTGAGGGCGCGAAGCTAACCGCGCACCGCGGGGCGCGGGGCGCGCAGGTAGGTGCAGTAGGGAATGAGATGAAAGAGGGAGCGCGGGACGAGCAGGGCCCAGATACGGTCAGGAACTTTTGCTCAGCGTGTCGCGCCGCCAGTTCTGGACCACCTTTGGCGCGATGCGCTAAGCACCAAGCACGTCCCAGTCCCCAAGGGTGAACGTCCCGAGCTTCTCCCAGCTTCCCCCCGGCGGAACGGAGCGACACGCTACCAGTTCGCAGGGCATAGCGAGTCGCTGGGGCCGCCGCTGTCACACGCGAATCAAAAGTTCTGGATCGTGCCCAAGCGTCTCGGTAAGACCACGACGGCAGATGTTTGTAAGACAGCACGTGTCCGAATCGGGTTGCGGGGGGAAGGGGCGCAAAAGCAGTGAGAAGAGAAAGCGGAAGCCGCGACAAGGACGCGCTCGCCGACGCGGCGGCTGTGGGGGCCCGTCCTCTTCGCCCTGCCCCTCCGGCCCCGGCGCCGATCGACGACATGTCCCAGATGGTCTTCCGAGGCCATGAATCTGCATGCACGCGAACGCTCGGAAGTCTGCAAGGATCTTCCGGATTGGCACGGCCCCCCCCCACCCTGGCACCCCCAAGCGGCGCACTCCGCTCGCTGGGGCAGGGGACGGTAGGCGCAGGGGGGCCCGCATCGGCCCCCAATCGCCTGCCGGCCGCCGATCGGGGCCCGTCCCGCCCAGGCGCGTGCGGCGTCGCTCTCGGGAGCCTTGTCGCCGATCTATCGGCGATGCATCGCCGATTCTGGGCCGATCTCCCCCCCCCCCCTGAGCCAGCCTTCCCCCGCCCTACAGTCAGCCCTGGTCGAAAGGATGATACAACCTCCTCAGGGTACCCCTCCCCTCCTCCTCCCCCTCCTCCTCCTCCTCCTCCTCCTCCTCCTCATCCTCCTCCTCCTCCTCCTCCTCCTCCTCCTCCTGCATCCTCCCCCTCCTCCTCCTCCTCCTCCTCCTCCTCCTCCTCCTCCTCCTCCTCCTCCTCCTCCTCATCCTCCTCCTCCCCCCTCCTCCTCCTCCTCCATCCTCCCCTCTCCTCCTCCTCCTCCTCCTCCTCCTCCTCCTCCTCCTCCTCTCCTCCCTCCTCCCTCCTCCTCCTTCTCCTCCTCCTCCCCTCCTCCTCCTCCTCCTCCTCCTCCTCCTCCTCCTCCTCCTCCGTCTCGCGCTGGAGTTCCTCGCCGCTGGCTCGGTGCGACAAGGTAGCCACTTCCCGGTCTCGGCGGCGACGACAGGAGCGAATAGCCCAGGGGCGGGCATGACACGCATTCGCACGGGAGCCTTCTCGAATGCAGAGATCATCGGCGCACCCGAGTACATGTGTTGCTCGCCCCGGGGCTATTCGCCCCCTATCGTCGCCTCTGACGGTCTCCGAACGTCTCGACGTCCCGAGCTGTTCCCGGACCCCCGCCCCGCGGAGCGGAGCGGCACGCTATCCGCTTGCAGGGCATAGGGTGTCGCCGGGGCCGCCGCCCCGACAGGTTGAGCAAAAGTTCCCGACCGTATGCTGTCGCGGGTTTCTTGCCCTCCAGGTCCGCCTCCACACCCGCGGGGTGCGCGCGGTGAGCCTCTGGCCCCGGGCGGAGCACACGGAGTGCCTGCCGCGGCTCGTGGGCAGCGTCTCCAAGGACGGAGACCACCATGGATTAGGCGTTGGAAGAACGGTCCATCCCCTCGGGCGGTCGAAAAACAAAATCGGCACGGACATAAGTTTGCGGAGTTGCGCCTCCCTGGCGATAACTCTGGCGCAGCCCGTGGCGCGCTCCGCGCACCAGGGAGGGGTTTGCAGCGCCGATCCGGAGATCCGCGCGGACCTCCAAGGATTTTCTTTCTGCCGGTGCTGCGCCCGTCGAAGAACGGTGCAACATCAGTTGTTCCGCGATCGGGGACGTTTGCCCTCAGGGAGGCTGGACAAAAGTCATGGCCCCACCTGCCACCGCAGGGGTGCAAAGTTCCTGGCCGCCATGCGGCAGGCGTCCCCAGTGCCAGAAGAGCGTACAGTCGACCCGCAGAGTAAGGATAGGCATCCCTCCCAGGGGTACCCTTGCATCCTTGCCCCCTCGGTCCATGCTTGGACACTTTCGTTGGCCGCGCCCCGCTCGAAGATCGGGCGGGGCGAAAGGGGGGGATTGGGAAAGGAGGGGGTACGAGATTTGCTGCATGCAGCTGGTTTCGGCCCCGCCGCCGGGCCCATTCCTCGATACATGGGCGCCTCCGGCGCCGGGAGGCGCCGGGAAAATCAGCTACGTGAGCTGATTCTCAAGCCCCCCCTTTGCTATCCCCCCCTTTCGCCCGACCCGAGAAGAGCTTCGAAGTGGGTGTCCAAGGCCCTCGCATCCTCACCGCGCATCCTCACTCTGCGGGTTGACGGTGTGTCGTACCGCTCTGCGCCCGTGGAGAGCGAAGCACAGCACACGTCCCGAGCGGGAGGCGTCATGAGGTTCTTCTTGTGGGTCCTCGCCGGGCCCCTCCCGCGGAGGCCCCGCGGGGCCCCAGGACCGTCCGAGAGCGACGGGAGGTGGAACCGTGGTCCCGGTTTTTTTTTCTCTGCTATGGGGGGCACGCATTGCGCGTTTGCCGTGCACGTAAGTTTTTTCTCTTGCTCGCTTCACCTTCCTCACTTTCGTTTTGTGTGTTATTTCTCGTTGTTGCTTACTTTCTCTGCTTATGTTTTTTTGTGTTTAATGTTTGCTTTTGCCCTTGTTTTTTGTTCTTCTTGCTTTTCTTTGATTTTCGGTTTTGAAGGGGGGGGGCAGCTCCAAGCGAGGTTCAGGGCCTGTCTCCCCCCTGTTTCCCTCAGCGCCTGTTCCTTCACGCCAGGCGGAGCGGGGCGGGGCGGGCAGGCGGAACGGAGAGGCGGGGAGGGAGGGAGAGGCAGGGTAAGGGAGGGAGGGAGGGGCAGGGAGGGAGGCAGGGGGGGGGGCAGGGAGGGAGGGGGGAGGGGCAGATGTGGAGAGGGGGGGAATGGAGGAGGAGAGGGTGCGCGGGAGGAGGAGCTCGGAAGAGCGGAAGAGGAGGTGGTGGGGCGGAGGGCAGACGAGGAGGACGGCGAGGTGGCATGAGGAGGAGGGGGAGGAGCAGGGCGAAGACGAGGGCAGCACAAGGATGAGGAGGCGGAGGAGAAGGAGGGCTCGCGGCTGTGCCCCGCCAGTGAGCGTGAGGCCAGCCCACCTCCTCTTCCTCCTTCTCCCCCTCATCTTCCTCATCATCCTTCATCCTCACCCTCCTCCTTCCTCCTCACCCTCCCCCTGGTCGTCCCTCTCCTTCTGTTCGCTATCGTCGTCCTCCTCCATCCCCCGTCATCGTTCTGTTACTCTCCATGACATCCTCCTCTTTTCATAGCGACACTGGCCGGAGGGGGGTTGTGAGGGCTGGTCCCTTGACCCGAATATTCCTCCTCCCCAAACGGGGCGCCACCATCCCCACGCACGGCTGGGGGAAGTTGGTCGAGATGTCCCCGTGGCCTTCAGTCGGGCCTGTCCCTCTACAGGAGGAATGTTCAAAAAGGGTAGAAAAATAGTCTCGGGACGATTGTTTGAGTATGTTTGTGTTGACAATGTTTGAGTATGTTTTGACTATTGTTTGATTTGTTCCTCGAGAATCCCTGGACGCCCGATATGGGTACGGAAGGAATGGGTACAATGCCCAACAGCAGTTCCTGTTCATGTTGAACAGGACTCGCTGTCCGCGACGCCGCGGCCTGTGTCCATTCGAGACAGAAGGCCGCCTGCCCAACAGCGGCCGCTGTTGGATTGGGACAACATTTGTTGTTCGGCATTGTACCCATCTTTTCCGTACCCATTTCGGGCGTCCAGAAAAATCCTTTTGCAGGGAGACAGGCCCGACTTAACCGTGGCCCGAAGAGCCCCCCAGGCAGGGCCACCACCTCCACGCACGGCTGGGGGAAGTTGCTTCAGATGTCCCCGTGGCCTCTTCCTCCTCCTTCTCCTCCTCCTCCTCCTTCTCCTCCTCCTCGTGCATTCAGCTTCCTCCTCCTTCTCCTCCTCCTTCTCCTCCTCCTCCTCCTCCCCCTCCTCCTCCTCCTCCTCCTCCTCCTCCTCCTCCTCCTCCTCCTCCTCCTCCCTCCTCCTCCTCCTCCTCCTCCTCCTCCTCCTCCGCATCATCCTCCCTACTCCTCCTCCTCCTCGTGCATTCGGCATCGGGGCTCGCGGTCGGGCCCAGGGGCTCTTCGCGAGGGCCCCGCGGCCCAGGCCTCGCCACCCCGTGCACGACCCGTGGGCTTGTTCGGGCAGCCTTTTCTGAAGGGGCCCTGGGACACACAGGTAAATGCACACAAATAAAGGGATTCCCTCCTCCTCCTCCTCCTCCTCCTCGTCCTCGTCCTCGTCCTCCTCCTCCTCCTCCTCCTCCTCCTCCTCCTCCTCCTCCTCCTCCTCCTCCTCGTCCTCCACCTCCTTCCTCCCTCCAACTCATGGTAGTGGTGGTGGAAAACAGGCCCATCACGATAAGCCGAGGTCCTCGGCAAGCTTCTGCCTGAGCGCCTCCAGTGAGCTCAGCCTCGCGGCCATCGCGCCCGCGCCCCCCCTAACAAATAAATAATACACACGAAGTAATACACACAAATAGTCGGGGGTGGACAGACCTCCTACCCTGACATGGCGTTTTCACTAAAGGGTGGTTTACTAAAGGGAGGCTTGTCCACCGCCGAAATAAATTGATTCCCCAGATCTTGCCATATGTTCTGGGTTTTTGTCTCCCCCACCACTTCCCACATTTTCCCACCTTTTCCTGGGAGTGGACGATTCGTTGTGTCTGTGTGTTGTTTCCCCTCCTGATTTTTGTCCCGAGGATCCTTTCCAAACGCGGCTGCACCGCCCCATGGCGTGCCTTAACTCTGTTTCACTTCCCCGCCGCGGCCGCCGCCTCCGCCGTTGTCGTCGTGGTCGCGCCGTCGTCGTCGCCGCGTTCACCCCCGTTCCTTCCGAAGTAGTGTGCCCTTCAATCCTCCTACGTACCCCCATCCTTCCTCCACCTTTACCTCGGCATCGCCGTGTGAGCCTCTGGCCCAGACTCGCCAGAGGGCATGCGACGCCGGAGCTGCAGGCAGTTTTCGAGATTCTCCCTCCCCATCTCTCTCCTCCTCCTCCTTGGTGTTGTCCTCATACCCCTCGTCCTTCCCTCCTCCCTCTCCTCCTCCTGTTCCCTCCTGCACTACTCCGCCTAGTGGATACCCCGCAAAGCGTTTCATAACCTTTTTGCTCCCTAGTGCGTGATCTGTCCGTCACCTTTTTTCAGCGTGGGCCCCCGGCGTCACTAGTTTTCGCAGCGTGGACCCCGAGAGGTCTGCAGGACCCCTTCCCGGGACCAGCTTCTCATCCGAATCAGTTTGTTTGACGGTCCTGGGGCCCTTTGAGGGCCCCCAGAAACCGACAGCAGCCAAAAGTTGTGTGTCATGATGTGCTTCTCGACGCGGAGGGGTCATGGCCGACCTCTGGTGCCCCGGACCTGCGAGTTTGCCTGCGGCCCGACAAGCCCGGAAACTGTATATAGATCGCTCCAGGCCCAGGAATGGAAGGAATCGCTCCAGAGCCTTCCAGGACGCCCTCGGAGCCTTCCGGAACGCTCTGCGACGGCCGCGACGTCCGACACGGTGGTGGCGCTCGTTCAGGAGATGTGCCCAGGAGGCCTCCGATTCTGGGGGGCTTCTTGTCTGATGAGAGCGGCAGCTCCGTGATGTCCATGGCCAAACCACGACTGGAGCTGCAGCGGCTTCCAGGCCCTGGATCCCTTACCAAATGGTTCCTTGTCCAGTGCCGTCACCGCCTCGGCTCGGCGGCGGAGGCGAGGGCCCGTGGGGCGGCGGCGCGCAGGTCGAGGGCTGCCGCTGCTGCGGCGGCGGCTGCCACGCGTGCCCAGCGCAGAACTGCATGCATTTGTGCACGCGGGCCCTGCCCCCCGAAGAGAGAGAGAGAGAGAGAGAGAGACAAAGATATGCCGCCGCCGCGCCTCGAGCCGGACCCGCCGGCTCTCTCGGAGCTCCACGACTATGTGCCGCGCCCCTCGCCTCGCGTTGCTCGGTGCCCCTGGGCTTCTGTCGGGCCTGTCCCCCTACAGGGGGATTTTCGACAACAAATGCAAATTCCCCCAAAAAACGCACCAAAAAGGCCAAACAATATGCAAAAAATAGTCCCCAGACTATTATTGGAATATGTTTTGATTACTTTTGGGAGGATTTTTTTTCTTCGTCGAAGATTCCCCTGTAGGGGGACAGGCCCGACCTAACCCTGGGCCCGCGGGCCCGTCTGCAGGCGCCGCCGCGCCGGCGGGCCCCGCCCGGAGAGGACGTGCTCGCGGTGTCCAGGCTCGGGCCCGACGGCCGCAGCGTGGAGGCGCCCGCCGCGTGGGCGAGGGGCGGCCCCCACGACGGCGCCGACGTGAGCGCCCTCCGGCACGAGTCGCAGGAGATCGGCGGGCGCCGCCGCCGCCGCCGCCGCCGCCGCCGCCTCCTCCTCTTTCTCCTCCTCCTCCTCCTCCTCCTCCTCTTTCTCTCCTCCTCCTCCTCCTCCTCCTCCTCCTCCTCCTCCTCCTCCTCCTCTCCTCCTCCTCCTCCTCCTCCTCCTCCTCCTCCTCCCTCCTCCTCCTCCTCCTCCTCCTCCTCCTCCTCCTCCTCCTCCTCCTCCTCCTCCTCCTCCTCCTCCTCCTCCTTCCCTCCTTTCGCTCGGCCTGCCGCGTCGGCCGCTCGGCCCGCCGGATAGGGAAAGGTCAAACAGTGGCGAAGCGTCCTGGCTCGCCTATAGCCCGACCTAACAATGTTCTAAGAACCTGTTTGTGGTTTCCACGAAATCTTCATATAACATTTCTGGCGGAGTCTGTTTTGCTTTAGCACATTTTAAAACATTTGTGGGTTCTAAGAGCATGTTGTGGTAGGACTATAGGAATGCCGGGACGGTCGATCCCTGCTCAAAAAGAGGGGGGTACGAAATCTGCTGCATGCAGTTGGTTTCGGCCCCGCCGCCGGGCCCATTCCTCGATACATGGGCGCCTCCTGGCGCCGGGAGGCGCCGGGAAGATCAGCTACGTGAGCTGATCCTCAAATCCCCCCCTTTGCTATCCCCCCGTTTCGCCCGGCCCGACAGGCCCAGACAGCTCCGACGATGTGCCTGTGTTCGGACGAGGCGCTCGTCCTCGACTTCGGCCTCCGGGCCCGTTTTCGGTTGTCGCCCCGGGGCGGTCCAAGATGCGCCCTGGGGTTAAGGGGGGCAGGACCTCTGTGGGGCCGCACGAGTCACGGGAGACCTGCGCGCGCTGTCCCCAGACCCCCTCGCGTCGTGAAAAACTCACGCCGGAGCGCGCCGGGGGCAACATTCGGCCAACGGGAGCCCTCACGGGCCCCCCCCCCGGGCTGGCAGCAAACGGCTCGGGACGAGAGGCCAGCCCCAGGGGAGGGGTCGGGGTTTCTGGGGATCACGTCTCGTTACCGGTCTGAGCCGCGCCGTCCCGATCCTGCAAGTTGGCATCACGTCCTCTCGGTGCCGATCGCAAGGACCCCCTCAAGGTCTGAGGGCGCATCCCTGGGTGTGGAGCCGCCCTGGGCTTGGCAATCCCAGGGAGTGGGAAACAGCTCAAGTCGGGTATAGCCAGGACCACGGGTAAGGGGACCCGGTTAGTGGTAGGGCCCTGGGCCCCTCAATTGGCCAGATTCACTCAACCAGGTTTGCCGTAACTGGTGTTTTTCGGGTGACGGCAGCTCCGGTTAGTGGAAGTGGGGCGGGGGGGCGCCCCCGGCACAAATCACTAAACCAGGCTCCACTAAACCCAGTTCTGCCAACGCCCGATCAAGACTGGCGACATGGAACGCACTCACGGCGTCGGAGCTTCGAGGCCCGGATACCCACGCCCGCCCTGGGCGGGTCGGTCCTGCGCCCGGGCTTGGCTAAGGAGGGGAAAAAACACACATACACAAGGGAAAATATGGGAAGTGGGGGGGAAGACAGAAACCCAGAACATATGGGAAAGTATGGGGAATATCGTTATTTGTGTGTATTTATTTGTGTGTCCTGGGGCCCCTTCATTGGCGCACACGCCCCCTCCAGGCCTGGCCAGCAGAGCGCCGCGCACCGGCCTAGAGCCCGGGAGCGGCCCGGCCGGGGCAGGCATGTCGTGTGTGCAGCCAGCGCCCGCCCTCCAGGAGAGGATGTGGAGCGGCGACACAAAAGGCGCGGCCGAGCTCTCTTCCTCATCCTGTTCCTCCTCCTCCTCCTCCTCCTCCTCCTCCTCCTCCTCCTCCTCACCCGTCTTCTCCCACTCCTCACCCCGTATCCCTCCCCCATTCCTGCTGCCTGTCTTCCTCCTTCCTCCTCGCCCTCCTCCCCCACGCACGCACGCGCACACACGCACCGCAGACGCGGATAAGAATGATGGTTCGCCATGGGCTTTAAAGGTGACTGTCTAGACAGAAACCCTCCGCTGTAGAAGGGACGTACAAACAATAAAACAAACAACCAAACAAGCACACGACAACCAAAAATAGAGTTACAGTTTGAACAGCCCTTCGGGTGGTAAGGAGAGTGGGGGATTAAGAAGCCATTGGGCTCGCATTGCATCCACATCGAATTACAAGTGGCACGTGCGTACGCAGGTACATATCAACACATGTGCAGAATGTACGTGTGGTGTGTAATAAGGATTGTGTTGTGTGTGTTGTGGGTTGTGTGCGTGTGTTGTGTGTTGTGTGTTGTGGTTGTGCTATGTGTGCGTTCTGTGCGGGTCATGTGTGTTATGTGTGTTAGGTGTGGTATGTGTGTATGTGTGTGTGTGTTGTGTGCGTGCGTGCGTGTGTGTGTGTGTGTTACGTGCATTATGTGCGCATTCTCTGTGTGTAGGTGGGTGCGTATATGTGCGTGTGTGTGTGCGCGTATGTGCGTGTGTGTATGCGTCTGTGTGAGTGTGTGCGTGTGCGTGCGTGCGTGTGTGAGCGTGTGTGTGTGTGTGTATGTTCGTGTGTGTGCTTGTTTTTTGTATGTGCGTGTGTGTGTGCGTTTGTGTGTGCGTGTGTGCGCGTGTGCTTATATGTGTGTGTGTGTCTGGGTATGTTTGTGTTTGTTGTGTATGTGTGCTTGCGTGTTTGTGTGCTGTGTGTGTGTTTGTTTGTGCGTGTGCGTTTGAATACTGTATGTGTGTTTATGTGTGTGCATGTGTGTGTGCGTGTGTGTGTGTGCGCGTACGTGTATGCGTGTGCGTGCGTGTGTGTGTGTGTGTGTGCGTGCGTGCGCGTCCTGTGTGTGTGTGTGTTTGCGTGTGTGTGTGTGTTTGCGTGTGTGTATGTGTGTTTGTGTGTGTATGCGTTGTACGTCGGGGCTCGATGTTGGGAGAACGTCTGACGCGAACCTGTCTTGTTTCTGAGAAGCGCTGTGAGCAGGGGCTCACTTGTTGTAGGATGTCCCAGGCGAAACTGCAAGGATGATGAGGATAGTGGTGGTGGTGATGGCGACGATTGGTGCGTGTGATGCTTATGATGTTGATAATGATGAGAATGATGATGATGGAAATGATTACAATGATGATGGTGGTGATGGTGATGATCATGATCATGATCATGATCATGATCATGATGAGGATGGTGGTGATGGTGATGCTGATAGTGGTGTTGGTGATGACTATGATGGTGATGATGGCGATGTTGATGGTGATGGTGATGGTGATGATGGTCATAATGATGGTGATGATGATGATGACGATGGTCATGATAAGGACCATGGTGGTGGCGATGATGATGGTGATGGTGTTGACTAGGATGATGATGGTGATGGCGATGATGATGATGGTGATGGTGGTGGAGATGGTGATGATGCTGATGATGATGACGATGACGATGATGATGGTGATGATGATGACGATGATGCTGATGCTGGTGATGACGACGATGATGATGAGGATGATGGTGGTGGTGGTGATACTGATGATCATGGTTACGATGACGATGATGATGATGACGATGATGATGATGCTGATGATGACGATGATGATAATGAACGTGATGATGCGCGTGACGACGAATGTTCGCCGTGGGCCAGTAAAGCACGCGCGCGGCTTGAGATGGGTTCGCGCGAGCGAAGCCCCAAGGCATCCCTACAAAACCGTGCCCGTCCAGGCACATCTTGGGCCCTCAAAGATGGTTCCAGGGCGCCCCGCACCATGCCAGACCCCAGGACGGATGGCCTTGGCTAGGGATGACGGTGTATGGGCCTTCTGCAGACGGGATTCCTCCGCTCCAACGGCAGAAGATTCGATGCTGCTGATAGCCGCGAGGCGTGATCAAGCAGTGGGACACCTCCGGGCACGGCCCAGGCGACGTGGTTCGCATCGACGGCAATTTCGGATGGCTGACGGGGATGGAGGTCTCCTGGGGGGGCGGCCCTGCTGGGGGTGCGCGCGCGCGTTCGCCGACGGGGTGCCTCGTCGCCTTCGCCGCCGCCGAGGGTTGTCGTCAGCGTCGTCGCCGTCCCCGCCGTCGCCGCCGAGGTTCGGGCCCCTCCTGCCCCCCTTCCTCAGAGCAGGAGGAGGAGCTAGTCGGAGGAAGAAAATCAAAAATAGTAAGAAAAAGGTCAGCTGGATCCACGCTCACTGGCGGAGCCCCGTCGCGGTCCTTCCTGCTCCTCTTCCTCCGCCTCCTCCTCCTCCGGTATCCGTTTCATCCCCGTCCTCCTCCTCGTACTCCTCGTCCTCCTCCCCCTCCTCTTCCGTTGCCATGT
Source organism: Prorocentrum cordatum (assembly GCA_963575745.1). Taxonomy (NCBI): domain Eukaryota; class Dinophyceae; order Prorocentrales; family Prorocentraceae; genus Prorocentrum; species Prorocentrum cordatum. Next base: position 318,017 of record CAUYUJ010011392.1, on the reverse strand, counting down.
TGGCTCAAGATGCAAGACATCTCTGGAGAGTCAAGTGGATGCCGGTGGTCCGCGGCCAGCTTTCAGCTCTTCACACCCCTGTCGGGGACGCCGCACTGCCTCTCCTGCAAGGCCATGGCGCCGGCGCGCAGGGCAGCCTCTGGTGGCGGAGGTGGGCAGGCGCCGCCCCCGCGCGCTGGTGCCGAGCGCGCGCCGTGGCTCTGCAAGTCCTGCCATACCAGCAAAGCCAGGAGGGCCTGCACACAGGTCCTGTCCTCCTCCTCCTCCTCCTCCTCCTCCTCCTCTCCTCCTCCTCCTCCTCCTCCTCCTCCTCCTCCTCCTTTTATTCCTCTTCCTCCTCCTCCTCCTCCTCCTCCTCATCCTCCTCCTCATCCTCCTCCTCCCCCTTCCTCCCCTCCGCAACAGCGGGTGGAGCCTCACCTGCGGCGGCTGCAAGCTCCACAAGGGCGTCTCGTTCCGCGAGGCGGCCGTCATCGGCAAAGGGCCCACCACCCGCAGCAGTGGCCCCAGCAAGGGCGAGGCAGGCCAAGCACGCCAAGGAACTCGAGCAGGTCCGCCGTCAAGGCGAGGCTCGCGGATGAGACGCCGACGCTGCCGCGGCGGAAACCTCCCCCAGGCTTGTCCACAGGACGACGCTGCGGAGGTCCTGGCCCGCATCAAGCGCCTTACGGCCCTCGTCCAGGCGGGGGAGCACATGGGCAACGCGGAGAAGGAGAACGTGCAGCGCTGGAGACCGAGCTCGACAACCTCAAGGCGATGCGGCAGGAGAACTTGCCCATCGGCAAACGCTACGCGGCCTGCAGCCGCGACATCAAGCGCCTCGAGGGACTCGCGGCGACGGCTAATCAGGACATCACCACCACCAAGGCCGACATCGAGCGGATTGAGGTCAAGCTCGCCTTCTGGCAGGAGCAGCTGGCCAAGCGCGACAAGGACCTCGCGGCGGCGCGGGCCCTCCTGGTCGACCTAGGCAAACAGGAGCTCCAGGGCGACAAGGAGGCGGAGGTCATCCCAGTCCTGGAGAGCGTCGTCGCGAAGCTCGAGGACCACCTCCTCGACGGGGCGGAGACCGTCGAGATCAGCAAGCTGTTTCTCCAGGCCAAGGACCGCCTCCTCCAGCAGGTCTCCGAGGCCAAGATGCAGCGCTCCCGCGCCTCGCAGGTGGAGCCGCCTGCCCCGCGCCATGTGGTCGCGCAGGTATTTGCGGTCACAGTATGGGAGACGGCGGCATCCAGTTGCGCATACCTCCAGTCGCTCGGCCAGCAGGTCCCCGACGACGACGAGGATGCCCGCGTCGCTGCCAAGCGCTTCACGGAGGTGCACACAGCGGCCACCCTGGCCGCGAAGAGGGCCAAGGTGGACGACGGCATAGACCAGCACGGCAAGGCCAAGCAGGACATCCGCGCAGCAGGCGAGCAGGCCGAAGGCGCCGGGCGCCGGGCGCTCGGGCGCAGCGCGGCCCCCAGCACTCCTGCGGATGATGGCGCACCACCTCCTGCTCAGGGCAAGTCTGCGCCTGGGAGTGGAGGCTCGCAGCAGTCCTAACTTCAGCTCGGACATCCAGGTACACTATGGCAACACCACGGAGTGGGGGCCGCAGGCACGGGGACCCCCCCCCAGGTCGGACCGCGCCAAGACCTTTGACGCGCAGAGGCGACCGACAGCGGCGGCGGTGCCAGGCCCGCGACGCCCCGTGCGGCCCCCCCGCGGCCGAGCGCAGCAAGCCCATGGCGGATCCAGACAGCAAGGGGTCGCGCCAGCGACGGGCAGCTCTGGCCAAGAGGGATGCGAGGCTCCCAGAGGAGCTGCAGCGGGACTTCCTAGACGCCCATCAGGCCATCTGCCATAGCAGCAGCGGCGGCCTCAGCGCGGGCGGCCCACCTGCCGCGGCCGCGGCAGGGACGGGACCCAGCGGGGCGCAGCCTGGCCCGAGCGTGGATCCTCAGCGCGGATCGGACCCACCACGAGGCCCAGCAGGGATAATGGCGGCCCCCACTGACCTCAGCTGGCGGATGGGGCCCCTTTCGACGACCCCGGCGACGCGCCCGAGGGCGCCCTGGAGCTGGACACCCCCGCCGACTTCGGTCCAATCTACGTCCCTGGTAGCACGGTAACACGTCACAACGCTGGACCCCCAGCAGCCCTTTAAAGTGGCTACAGTTTCGCAGCTCGCACTTCCCAAGGATGGCGAGATCCAGTCTACGTCCGCGTAAGACGTCAGCCTTCGAAAGTGACTACAGCAATGCAGATCGCACCCGCCAGGAACGGCGAGATCGAATCTAGGTCCCAGATAAGACGTCACTCCGCTGGAACCCCCCGCAGCCCCTGAGAGCGGCGACAGTTTCGCAGCTCGCAGTCCCGCTGGGATGGCGTGGTCCAATCTAGGTCCCTGGTAAGAGGTCACCCCGCTGGACCCCCGAGTAGCCCTCGAAATTGGCAGCAGCTTCGCAGTTCGCAGCCGGCCCAGGATGGCGAAGTCGAGTGTGGGTCCGCCGTGGGGCGTCAGTCCGCTGGACCCCCCAGCAGAAAATGGCGACAGTTTCGCTGTTCGGTGGCGAGGTCCAATCTACGTCCCCGGTAACACGTCACTCCGCTGGCATCCCCAGCAGCCCTTGAAAGTGGCTACGGTTTCGCAGTTCGCACCCCTCAAGGATGGCGAGGTCTACGTCCGCGTAAGACGCCATCCCGCTGGACCCCCCAGCAGCCTTCGAAAGAGAATACAATTTTGCAGTTCGCACCCCCCAGGGATGACGAGAACTAATCTAGGTCCCAGGTGAGACGTCACCCCGCTGGACCCCCCAAGCAGCCTTCGAAACTGGCGATGGTGTCGCAGTTCGCAGCCGCACAGGGATGGCGAGGTCCAATCCATAGGTCCCAGGCAAGACGTCACTTCGCGCAGCCCTCGAAAGTGGCGACTGCCTCGCAGGTCGCACCCCCCCGCGATGGCGAACGGGCAGGGCAGCAGGCAAGCAGGAGGCAGGGCAGAAGGCAGGTGGGAGGCAAGGCAGCGGGCAGGTGAGACGGGGGGGGGGGGGTGACCCTGACCTTCCAGGAGGGCCCAAAAATAGCATTAAGTCGGGCGTGTCCTTACAGGGGGGAGCTTCGACGAAAAATAAAGAAGACCCAAAAATACCCCAAAACAATCAACAAAATAGCCAAAAATAGTCCCCAGACTATTTTTGGAGTATGTTTTGATGTTTGATATGGGTATGTTTAATTTTTCGTCGAAAATCCTTCTGTAGGGGGACAGGCCCGACTTAAAAATAGCACCAGGACGTCGACGTCCTAATTCCTGTCGAGGTTTGGGACAGTCCAGATAGATCTGTAGGTCCGGGGTGCTATTTTTGAGCACTCGGGAAGGTCAGGGGGGAGGTGGAGGAAGGCGGGAAGAGGAGAGGCGACCGCAGTGCTCTATTCAAAGCGAGAACCCAACGCAGGAGGGCTGGGGGGTGGACAAAAAGAGGGGGTGCAGGGTGGGGCTTTCCCCACAGATGAACACCGGGCCCCCGGGAGGAGACCGGAGTGGGCGCCAAATCAGGGGGGCGGTGGGCCTTCCTGGGAGCAAGAGAAGCCGGCGGCGCTCGAGACGGTCGTCTTGTGGGCTGACTCCACGTGGCCGCCCCATGGGGTGGTTGGCCTCAGATTATTGCCGTGTGTCGTCGGTCGGCTTGGTATTGTGCGTCAGGTTCTCGGTGCGGTTGCCCTCCTTCGACTGTTAGGCAGTTGCCAGGGATCAGCATTGAGTGGGGCCTGTCCCTTTGCAGGAGGGAGATTCAAAAATAGTAGAAACATATTATGGGGACGATGTTTTTACTATGTTTGCCCATTTGGGGGGGTATTGTTTGAGTATCTGTGTAGCTTTTCTCCCAAAATCCACCTGTAGGGGGACACGCCCGACTTAAGATCAGCAGCGAATGGAAGCTGAGAGTCCGAGCCTTCCATCACTCCCCCGCCTTTCCCACGATGCGCAATTCAACACAATATCGAAATATCGGGCAAGTTCTTTGGTTTTTTTGGGGGCCAAGATCCTTTCATTTCTAATTATTCTATCATGGGCCACTGGGGGGCCAGGAACAATTAGACACGAGCACACTTAGAAATGAGCACGATTAGAAATGAACGACGTGTATGTCTGTGCGCGTGTATGTTGTTCACCACGCTGGATCGTCAGTTCCTGTTTCGCCAAAGCCTGCCCCAGAGCGAGGTGTGGCAAGCCGCTGGGGCGATAGCCTGTTCCCACTCGAGCGGCATCGCCTTCGTGGACGCGAGGGCGGGCAAGGTCGTCCACTCACAGCATACCAAGGCCCGCGGGGAGGGCGGACGACGATGGCGGCCGGCTCGCGCCCCTGTCTCGGTGGCGACGCCAGCGCTGGCGGTCGGGGTCGAATTCGGGCCCAAATGATCCCAGGCCTCCCAGATGGGGTCGGAGCAGGCGGGGTCGGAGGATCTTGCCGCATCGCCGATGCATCGCGATGCGGCTCGATGTGGAGCCCGATGTTCTCCACGCCGACGTCGCCGATGCGCCGATGCGTCGGCGATGCGGCGCGGTGCTCCGACCCCATCTGCTCCGACCTCCTTCGATCGCAGAAGAACAAACTGCAGAACCATAAGCTTTCGGAGCTCCGTTGGGCCGCCAAAAGTTTATGGTTATGCCGTCTTTCACTCCTCTAGATGCGGCGCGATACTCCGACCCCATCTGCTCGGACCCCAGCGGGTGTCGACCTGAACGGTTGTCTTGGCGATTTCGTGCACCGCTCTCGTTTCGACTCCGCTTTGCAGCAGAGACAAAGCGAGGGAAAACAGGAGAGGAGGAGGAGGAGCAGAAGGAGGAGGAGGAGGAGGAGCAGAAGGAGGAGGAGGAGCAGGAGGACGAGCAGGAGGAGGAGGAGGAGCAGGAGGAGGAGGAGGAGGAGCAGGAGGAGGAACAAAACGAGAACAAAAACACCGCTCGGGTCGGTCCCCAGACCCCAGCCGGGAGGCCTCGGAGAGCGGAGCTCGCGCGATGGCTGCGCGGCTCGCGCGGTGTCGGAGGCCCCGGCAGCGTCCAATGAAGGCTGCTCGGAAGCCGCGCGGGCTTCTGCAGGAGGCCCCCTTGCCTGCGCAGAGGGCCGCAGGCGTACCTTTTCTAGTGCATGCTCTTCGGCACCGCCTGTACTCCGCACCCTCCGGCCGCCTGAGGCCCCGCCCGCCCGCGCCCTGTCTCCCCAATTCGTGCTGTGCGCGCCCCGCTTAGCTCTTAACCAGAAGAGGGCCGCTCTCGACCCGCAGACCAAAAAAGCGCAGAAGGCCGCCCCCTCGTCGCGGCACCCACCGATGGGCGCCGCCAAGAGGCACGGGCAGGCAGCAGGGGGGGGGGAGTCGGCCACGCGCAGGGGGGGGGTAGTAGCGGGAGGGGGGGGGGGTTCTGGGAGGGAGGCTGCTTCCTGCAAGGCGCGGGCCCTGCCTGCAAATGTGAGGCCTGCGCCCCCTCCAGCAAGCAGCCTCCTTCCAAGAAGCTTCCCCCCTCCCCCCACTACCCCCACACCCCCGCACCCTCACATCTTCTGATTCTCATTATCATACCTTCTCCCATAATGACGAACACGGTCGAGACCGGTATTTCTTGAGTTTCACACAGCCCCCGAAGAGGGACAATCTCGTCATGATCAATGTTCTGTATTATTCACCACCTCCCAGAGGTGTTCCGTGACATCTTCCTCCTGCCGTTGCAGAATGCGTGTCGCCCGGAACCAAAGGTTGCCTGGAATATATATATATATATAATATATAATATATAATATATGAATATATATATAATATATATATATATATATAATATATATATACAAAAAAAAAGAAATGCGCGCGCCGCCGAGGGGGGGGGGGGGGGGGGCGGAGGAGAGCGGGGCGGCAGAGGAGGCCGAGCAGCGGCGGAACCTGGCCCGCGCGGCCCGCGGGGAAGCGGCGGGGGGACGAGCAGCCGCGCGACGGGCCGCGGGCGAGCAGCGGCGGAGGCGGGCGGGGCCCCCCCTGCGCCCGGAGGGGCCGCGCGGGACCCGGGAGGAGCGGGCCGAGCGAGGGCGCGTAGTGGCCCGGCTCACGCGGCGAGGAGAAGCTTCGCGCACACACACGCACACCCACGCACGCACGCACACCCACGCACACACACACACACACACACAC
>CAUYUJ010011392.1:284596-311755 GCA_963575745.1 Prorocentrum cordatum | reverse complement strand
ACACACACACACACACACACGCACCCACGCACACACACACACACACACACACACACACACGCACACACACACACACAAAAACACACACACACACACACACGCACCCACGCACGCACGCCAAGCAACGAGCGCATCGCGCTCGCCGCAGGAGGAGGGGGGGGGAGAGAGAGAGAGAGAGAGAGAGAGAGAGAGAGAGAGGGAGGGAGGGAGGGAGGGAGGGAGGAGAAATTGGAGGAGAGGGGAGAAGAGAAGAGAAGAGAAGAGAAGAGCAGAGCAGAGCAGAGCAGAGCAGAGAAGAGCAGAGAAGAGAAGAGAAGAGAAGAGAAGAGAAGAGAAGAAGTTGAGGGGGGGAGTAGAGGAGGAAGGAGGCCCGCGACCCATATCTCTGCGGGGGGGCGGCACCCCTCGGTCCCTGCTTCTCTCTGCTCATGCCTCTCTACCTCCCAGATCCCTGGTCTTGATCTTTTCGCGACGCGGACCCCGAGAAGTTTGGACCCCTTTCCCGGGGCAGCTCGTTGGTCCGCGGGTTGCTTTTGTTGACGGCCCCGCGGCATGCCAAGGGCCCCCAGTGGACCCTCCTGCCTGCTGATCAGCTCTGTTGCCGCCCCGGATCACTGCCCCTGGAGGTCCCTGGAGATCCCCGGAGGCTTCCGGATGCCTCCAGAGAGCCCCCCAGAGGCGGAGAAAGGGGCGCAGGTAGCAAATCGTGTATCAACAACGCTCGAAGACTTCGCTCCTCGGCCTTCGAGGGGTCCTGAGCAGAACTCACCACGTCCTGCCTCCCCACCCTCCGCGCGGGCTGAGAAGGAGGAGGAGGAGGAGGAAGAGGATGAGGATGAGGGATCAGGAGCGGGGGGGAGGCAGTGAGGCTGCAGAGGCTGCAGTACACGGGCCAAAAGGCCCCTCGGATCTACCGAAATAAAGCGCAGCTCAGCTTCGAGCAGGGCCCGCTGCTCTCGTTCGAATCGGCACGATTCTCCGATCCAACGCTATTTGAAAAGTGGCGCCGCCATTCAATCAGAGCGACCCCACGCAAGGAGCAGGAGCAGGAGGAGTCCTTCCTCCTGGTCCTACTCCTTGCCCTCCTACCCTTGCTGCCCCTCCTCCCTGCCTGCCCCCCTCCTTCGATACACCTAGGGAGACAGACAGACAGAGACAGAGCCAGAGTTTGAGGCAGGGGTAGACAGACTGACTGACTGACTGACTGACAGACTGACAGACTGACAGAGGATGAGGAGAAGGAGGAGGACTCAGGAGGAGGACCAGGAGGAGGAGGAGGCGGAGGAGGAGGAGGAGGAGGAGGAGGATCGACGATCAGAAATCAAGGTACGTGTGCGGCCTTGGCCACTTCGAACCTCCAGAAGCTTCCAGGAGAGGAGTAGCAGCAGGAAGAGAAGGCAAATGACGGAGGGGGAGGAGGGCAGGAGAAGCGGGATGAGCAGGAGGAGGAGTCGGAGGAGGAGGAGGCGGGCAGGCGGACAAGTGAAGGAGGAGGCGGAGGAGGATCACGAGTGGATGAGGAAAAGAGGAGGAGGAGGAAGAGGAAGGAGAAGGGAGGAAGAGGCAAGGTGGAGGACGAGGAGGACACGAGGAGGGGTACTGGGAGGAGAAGGTGGTGGAGGAGGGCGAGGACAGAGAGGGGGACTGGGGAGGAGGAGGAGGAGGAGGAGGAGGAGGACGAGGAGGAGGAGGAGCCCGCGGCCTGCACCCACGAGGGCGGGGGCCGAGGGGGGCCGCCCGGAGGACTCCTGCGGCGCGCTCGCCGTGCTGACGGGCGGCCATCCGATGCCGTCTGCTCAGCGCTCTCTCGGCGAGCGGCCGACCGCGGGCTGGTGGGAAGGGAGGGAGAGAGGGAATGAGATGAGGAGGAATGGGAGGAGGAGGAGGAGGAGGGGAACGAAAAGTGGCATGAACATAACAATTCGGAGGCGTAGGATTTCAGTTCCGCAGCTCTGGGCGTCGCGGGGATGCAGCGTGACAGGCTCTGCTGCACCGTTTTTCGAGCCCCGGGGCCCTCACGGATCGATCCGGAGCGAGAGCTCCGCAGAATGATGGAGTTCAAGGTTCTGAGCACCAAGGTGTGCTCTCAGCGAGCAGGGAGAAGGGAGGGAGAGAGGGAATGAGATGAGGAGGTATGGGATGAGAGGGAGGAGGGAGGAGGAGGAGGAGGAGGAGGAGGAGGAAGGAGGAGGAGGATGAGGAGGAGAGGAGGGGAGGAGGAGGAGGAGGAGGAGGAGGAGGAGGAGAGGAGGAGGAGGAGGAGAGGAGGAGGAGGAGGAGGAGAGGAGGAGGAGGAGGAGGAGGAGGAGGAGGAGGAGGAGGAGGAGGAGGAGGAGGAGGAGAGGAGGAGGAGGAGGAGGGGAGGAGGAGGAGGGGTTGATTTGGACGCCACTTGTCGTTGGTTAGGGGAACAAAAGTGGCATAAACATAAAAACTCGAAGGTCCGCGCGGATTTCTCGGATCGGCGCTGGCCCCCCCTCCCTGGCGCGCGGAGCGCGCCAGGGGCGGCGCCGGAGGCGCCGCTGGGGGGCCCCAGCGCCGATCCGAGAAATCCGCGCGGACCTCCGAGTTTTTATGTTTATGTCACTTTTTGTTCCCCTAGTGGGAGGCTCAGGGACGGGGCTCGGGTCCGGGAGTCATATCCCCGAGATCCTGGCGTTACAATTTTTTCACAGCGGGCGTTTTCACCCAGTTTCGGGCCCCAGGACCCTCACAGATCGATCTGGCTCGAAAAAGAGCCGAATCGATCTGTGAGGGTCAACCGGCAAGAAGGAGCGCGACAATCCCGAAGATTTGGGAGCTGTTCGGACGTTTTCGCTTGTTCTCGGCAGTTTCTCCAGCCTCGGGATACTCTGCAGCAGCTGCGCCTCGCCGAAGGCGTTCTGGGGTGCCCGGATCGTCCCGGATGGCCACCAGAGGCCCGAGTTATGGCCCGAAAGCCAAATTAGGCGCAGTGGTTATGTCATTCGAAGCTCTGTTTTGTGCTGAATTGAATTGCTTGTCTGCAAGTTTCATGCAAACATATATTATGAGGCAGGTGGCTGGTTCGTGCGATCTGGAATCCGTGTGTTTAAATGTCGATGTGTTTGTGTATGTGTGTGTGTTTGCGTGTCTGTGCCTTTGTCTGCGAGTGTGTATGTACTTATGTCTGTATGTCTGTGAGTAGATGTCTGCGTTTGTCTGTGTTGGTGGGTTGGTGGATTGGTAGGTTGACTTGCTGGTACGCTGTTGTGCTGCGTGTGTGTTGGAGAGTTGTTGCGTTGGTGTGTGTGTGTTTATGTGGCTCCACTAGGCTTGTTCCGGTACCCGCACTGCGCCACGCCGCCGTTGGAACCCCGGCGCAGCAGCCGCCGCAGACCGTGCCGGCGGGGCCGGCCGCGCCACGCGTTCCGGGTGCAACCCGTCCCCCTGAGCCGCCCTCGCTCCTCCTCCCCCTCCTTCGGCCTCCCTCTCCCCCTTTTTTCCTGTTGTTCCTTGCATTGTGGCACAATTCGCTACAACCGTGCCCCCGTTTAGCTAGCTCGTCCGCCAGCGCACTTACTCTGCCTTGCCGCCGACGCAAGAAGTGTTGATGTGGCTGTGTGTATGTGTGTTTGTGGGTGTGCGTGTGTGTGCCTGTAGATGCCTGTGTGTAGCTCTGTGCGTCTGTGTGTGTCTCTGTGTGTCAACGTTCTACGTGTTTGTGTCTCTGTCTGTGCGTGTCGGCCGATCGTGGCTGCATCATCGTGGAAGAGAAGCAAACGTGTGCGTGATCACATTTCGATATGCAGGAAAGGTGCGTGGCAGAGGTGGCGCGGCGATGAGCAAGTTGCGAGGTGCCCGCAAGGTCGCAGGAGCAAAGTGTCCGGCAAGTACGAGGTGGCACCGAGGTCGTTGCGAGACGGGCTTCGGGTCGCACCGAGGTAAAGAACGAATCAGCGAGGAGGCAGTTGCGGGCCAGGGCGAAGGGCGGGGCACGGGGGCGCAAAACGGGGAGGATTCAGGGTCGCGCTGCGGGCAGGCGGGCCTGGTTGCGCGATCAACATCGTCTGGATCGCGTTGCCGCTCTTGTGCGCGGCGAGATCCCTCCAGGCATTGCACGCACAGCACGACCATTTGCGCCGCGCGTGCCAGCAGTCTGCTGGTGATGCGAGAGGCTTTCTTCTGCACGGTCGGACCGAGATATAAGATCGAGGTCGGTTTGGGGAGGATACCCCAACGTTCTTCTTGTTTGTTGGATGCTATTGTGCATCCTGGGGGAGGGTCACCTCGAATGTTTCTTCTGTTTGGCCAGCGGAGGGTCTCACGTTCTTGAAGGCTGTTCTTCTGTCCCAGGTCTGGCCGTGCCCGGGATCTGCGCCACGAGGGAAGCAGGTCTTGCTTGGCATCGCTCGGACGTGTGCATTTTTCCTTCGGCGAGGACCATCGAGGAGAATCCTTGATCATTTGGCGAAAAACCCACGCACTAAACCGAAAAAAACACAGGGAATCGACGTCCGAGCGATAGCAAGTTTGAGGGAAACGCCTCCGGATGTCTTTCGCCGTGTTCGGTTCCCGGGAGCCCTCCACGGGCCATGGGACCGCCAGGAAATGACTCATGACTCGGGATGGAGAGCTGGTTCTTGGGAGAGGCCCCGTTGCCTTCAGGACTGGTTCCCCGCATGCTAAGATTTCGTGGAGAAGAGGAGGCGGGCCGGGGCAGGAGGAAGAAGTGCCCGATCGTAGTCTGTTCGTCCGAGGCTGTTCGCGGGAGTCGGCTGCCACCTCATGCAGTACGACACCCGCTGCTTCCCGGATGGCGCCGGCAGCAAGCCCCGCGCAGTGGGCCAATGGACCTTGCCGGCGAAGGTGACCGCCTTGTGTTGTACGGCGACGTTTGAGGGCAACTTGCTCCTGGGAGTCGGCTGCCCGGGCCCTAGGCGGAGGAGGGAAAGGAGGAGGAGGAGGGGGAGGAGGAGGAGAAACGTAACAGTTATCTTGGCGAAGGACCCAACCCGATGCAGCTGCGAGTATCGCGAGGCAGGTGAGAAGGAGGGGGGCCACGAAACGTATGAGGGGTGTGCCGACATAGGTGCAGCGGCGCCATGCGAACTTGCGGTCTTCGGTGGAGCTCCCTGGGGCCACGAAGCTGGAAAACGTCTGAGGGGTGTGCCAAAATGAGCGCGAGGGCGCCATGCGAACCCTCCCGCTGGGGCCTTGGGTGGAGCTCCCTATGGAGCCACGAGACGTTTTAGGGGTGCGTGGAAATGTGACTGATGGTGATGGTGGTGGTGGTGATGATGACGATGATGATGATGATCATCCTCATCATCATCATCATCATCATCATCATCATCATCATCATCATCATCATCATGATCATGATGATGATGGTGGTGGTGATGATGGTGCTAATGGTGGTGCTGACTATGTTGATGCTGAGGCTGATACTGGTGCTGGTGCTGGTGCTGCTGATGATAACGATACTTATGATGATGATGATCATCATCATGGTGGTGGTGATGGTGAGGATGATAACGGTGGTGGTGCTGCTCATGGTGATGGTGATGGCGATGATAATGATGATGTTGATGATGATGATGATGACACAGGTGCTGATGATGACGATGACGATGATGATGATGATGCTCATTATGATGATGATGATGATGAGGATGAGGATGATGATGAGTGCGATGATGATGATTATGCTAGTGATGATGATGGTGGTGGTTATGGTGATGATGATAGTGATGATGGTGGTGGTGGTGATGGTGATGAAGATGATGATGACGATGCTGATGACAGTGATGATGGTGATTACGATGATGACGAAGGTGATAATGATGATGAGGGGGAGGAGGAATAGAAGGCCAATGATGATGATGAGTAGGATGAGGATGAGGATGATGATGATGGTGATGATGATCATGGAGATGATCGAGATTATGATGATAACGACGAAGGCGATTATGATGATGATGATGATGATGATGATGATGATGATGATGATGATGGTAGTGGTGGTGATGATGATGACGATGGAGATGATGATGAGGGGACGGAGAAGAAGGAGAAGAAGGAGAAGAAGGTTGAGGATGATGGTGATCAGGATGATGATGATGATGAAGGTGAAGATGATTAGGATGATGCTGATAATGATGATGATGATGATGATGATGATGATGATGCTGATGCTGATGGTGGTGATGATGATGGTGGTGATGATGATGGAGATGATCAGGTTGGTGGTCAGGATGATGGTGATTAAGATGATGTAGATGATGGTACGTATTGAGATACTTGTGATGGTGGTAATGCTGATGATGATGATAACGATGATGATTATGACGATGCTGATGATGGTGGTGATGATGTTTGTGATGATGGTGGTGATGATGTGTTTGCTGGTGGTGATAATGGCGATGATAACGATGATGATGATGCGGATTGTGATGATGATGATGATGATGGTGATGTTGGTGAGGATGGTGATGATTGTGATGGTGGTGGTGATGATGATGATGATGATGATGATGATGATGATGATGATGATGATGATGATGGTGATGATGGTGGTGATGACGATGACGAGGAGGAGTGAAAAATGAATGAATGAATCACTCGTGGAGTCCTGCTGCTGCCTCCGTCAATCTGCAAGCCTGCCAGAACATATTTACATTCAGGGAGAAATGGTACGAGTCGGATTGCTTCTGCACCCGTCAGACATCGTTGCGAGAGCCAGCGCACTCCGCGAGTGCGGCACTGGCCGACCTGCACCCTTACACTGGGCGCGCCGCACGCAGCCCTAGGGGGCAGGCCCCAGGGGCACGGGGACCCCACCTGGGACCCTCGCGTGACCCAGGAAGTCCCGCGCGAGAGCGCGATATTGCGAGGAAGCATGAGGCGGGAGCCGTTACTGTTCCTGTCTGGGCAGTTTGATCAGGACGAATCTCCCTGATTAAAGAAACAGGGTGCAAGCCCCAGGGGGGGCACTTCAATGGAAGGGGTTCGACAATTAATTGATATGATCTTGCAAAGTTGTTTCTCAGAGCTCCGACTTCTTCATGTCCCTTCAGTCCTGGGTGGTGGCCCAGACCTCCAGCCTCCCTGGCCTCCCGCCCACCCCCCCCCCGTGGCTTCGGATCGCTTCATTTTCGTCGTCGTCGTCGTCGTGGTCGTCGTCGTGGTCGTCGTGGTCGTCGTCGTCGTCGTGTCGTGTCGTCGTGGCTTCCCCTGGCAGCCCCTGCCCGGGCCTCCCTGGTAGCCCTGGCCTCCTTCCTCCCAGTCCGGCCTCCCCGGCCTCCCCTGGCCCGCCTTGCCCCACCCCCCAGGGCTTCGGATGGTTTTATTGTCGTCTCGTCGTGTCGTCGTGTCATGTCGTCGTGTAGTGTCGTCGTGTCGTCGTGGCCTCCCCGCACCCCCTGCTCTGGCCTACCTGGCAGCCCTGGCGATGAGGGAGGCCGAACCGGTAGGGGTTGGCCCGGAAGGTGGAATGTCGGCCCCGTGGTCGCCCACTCATCAGGTTGGAGCTTGTGTGTCCCACCCCCAAACCCCGCCCAGAGGCGCGCGGGCCTATCGCCGATCTGTCGGGGATGCATCGCCGATTCCAGACCGACGTCTCCACCTTGAGCTAGTCCCTCCGCTCTTGTCTCTTCCCCCCAGCAGCAGAGGAAGGGAGGACCCAGACCTCCAACGTCGTGATTTTGTTCACGATATGGGCCCTGGAGCTGCCAGCCCCATCCCCAGGACTAGTTTGTCATTCCAGGTTGTTCACGTTGTGACCCACAGCAACGACCCCTGGAGGTCCAGATTGATAGAAAACGCCAGTTGTCCTTCTGTTCTCGACGTTTGGAGGTCTGGAGACGACGGCGGGAGAGGAGGGAGGAAGAGGGGCAGGGGGAGGAGGGGGAGGAGGGGGAGGAGGAGGAGGAGGAGGAGGAGGAGGAGGAGGAAGAGGAGGAGGAGGGAGGAGGGAAAGGGAAAGGAAGACGAGAGGACGCGCAGGAGAGGAGGAGGAGGAGGACGAGGAGGAGGAGGAAGAGGAGGAGGAGGAGGTGAGGAGGAGGAGGAGGAGGAGAAGGGGAGGGAGGGGAGGAAGAGGGAGGGGGGGGGAAGGAGATGGAGGAGGACGTGGACGAGGACGAGGGGGCGAGGAGGAGTAGCCACAGCAGCAGCAGCGGCAGGGGAAGGGGCAGCAGGAGCGGGCCCGCCGAAGGCCTGGACGGGAAGGTCGCGGCCTTCGACGCGGCGTGAGGGCGCAAAAAAGCGCGAGGCCGCCTGCCCCGTTGCAGGGCGCGGGGCTACCTGCGGCACAGCGCCCTGCTCACTCGCCGGGGAAGCTCGCGGCGGCAGCGCGGGCGAGGGTCGAGGCTCGGCCGCTGCTCGAGAGGGCCGAAGTGGGTGAGAGAAGGCGGGCACGAAGACCGACAGCAGGTCGCTGCCCGCTTTGAGCAGGAATCGCTGTCGGTGTCGCCGCGGACGTGGTCCACTTGAGGCGAGAAGTCGCCCGCCCGACAGCGACCGCTGTCGGTTTGGGACAACGTTTGCTGATGGGAATCGTACACCGTGTTCCCCGTACCAGCTTCGGGCGTGTCAAATGGAGCTCGCGCCGGCAACGCTGGCGAGGGTCGAGGATCGGTTGGCATGAAGAGAGTGGGTCTTGGAGGAACTTGGTCCTGTCAGGAGGGAAAAAAACACAGACATCATTAATCGTCGATCTTCAAGAAAGTATAAGAAAATACAGGAAGAGGGGGGGAAGACAAAAACCCAGAAAATATGAGAAAATATAGGGGGCTCCTGTTATTTGTATGTATCTATGTGTGTGTCCCAGGGCCCCTTCATCCTGGAGGGGGCTCTCCGCACTCGCCTTCCCAGGGCCCTTGCCGCGCCCTGCGGCCGTCGAGGTTCCTTTTCCCACTATGCCAGGTCGAGGTGCGAGGGCCGAGAACAAAGGGCTGTTTTACACTGCGGGTTCTCGATGAGCCTCTGGAGGCCTCAAGGGTCTGGGGTGGATAGACCTCCTACCCTGACACGTCGATTAGTGAATTGGCCGTTTTCAGTTCGCGAGAGGGCGTCGCGGCCGTCATTTTTGCGGGTCCAGGTCCGTCGGTTTCGGTCCCAGGCCGTTTTCACTAAGGGGAGGTTTACTAAAGGGAGGTTTGTCCACCGCCGAAAGGGGTCCAGGGATCTCTGGGGACATTTGGGGCCCTTCCATACGCCTGCAGGAGAACTCTGGAGACCTCCGGGCAACTTGCTGTCTGGGGGTCGCGCTGACATCATGAGCCGCATTTCTGCCCGTCACGGACCGATCCCGCTCGAATGAGGGGCGGGAAGATGAGCTCGCGAGCTCCGGCGGTGTTTTTTTCTTGACGTTGAGACTTGTTGGCGGCGTTGGATCTCGGAGGTTGCTACGAGGAGCAGCCGAACAACCCCGAGAATATCGCCAGCGCCCGAAAACAGATTGCACTGTTCTGCGGCCCGTTTCTTTCTACTGACATGTTTGTAGCTTGCTGAACGTGGTTGCTTGGCTGTTCCAGGGAGTTATGCCTCATGGCTGTCGCGGGCAACTGTCCAAACGACTGGTGTAAGAGGCTGCGCTTCGTGTATCGAGCAGCATGTCGATATTCGCATCACACCATTGGTTCGATGCTGCCCGCACGTGGGGCATTAATCACTTTGAAGGGTTTGCACCCTGGGATTTACCCAGCCCCGTTGCCCTCCAAGAGGTGGCCGTCACTGTCTTGTCTGTTGTTTAGAATGGGTCTCATATTCAGCCCTCTTGGATGCCTCATTGGCCGTCCTGGGACGATCTTGGGAACACCTTGCGCCGCCTTTGACCATGTGTCAGACCGACGAAGGCGAGTACGTTTAAAAAGTACATATCCGATAGGAATGGGACGGTTTTCGCTTCTGGGGGCCCTCTCGGCGGTCCTCTGGGAGCACTCTTGAGCCGTCTTGGGCGCCTCGTGGGCCGTCTCGAAGCCATTTGGGGTCGTCGTGGGGCTACCGTGGGCGATCTTGACGCTTTCATGGGCTGTTTTGGCACTGTTTTAGCGTTCTGTTTTTGGACCCATGCGCCGTCTTGGGTTTCTGGCGAGGCTCCGGAGGCCCCGGGGATGCGTTTAGGAGCTCGTCCCCCCCCTCCATCCCCTCAAGCGGCATTTTGGACCCCAGGGGAAGGGGGACAGGCCAATGTCTCACACGCATTTTCACCCCCCAGCAAGCGGGGGTCGGCGGATTCTGAGCTCGGCATGTGCGCATCAGGTTGTTGTTTATGTTCGCTTGTTGCCACGGGTTGTTTTTGCATCGATGCTGCCTCGGCAAGCGTGGCACTGTTTCTGCATGTGTCGCCTCTTCGCGTTTTTTCCTCCCTGTACAGTGCCTCCAGTGGGGCAGCACAACCATAATAGATGGCCACTGAATGCGCACAGCAGCCGCGAGAGGGCAAAATCTGCAGCTCCTCCGTACTGCAACACCGTCCGATGGATCACCATCACACCAGCATTGAGATCGTCGTGCCCCCGCTGCGCTCTGTGTTTCCTCGTCTTGCGGGGCCCGAGCTGGGATGGGTGCGGGCACGTGAGCAGGGGAGGACAGGACACCCGCAATCGCGCCAAGGTTTGGCATCGCTCGGACGTGTGTATTTTTTCTCGGCGAGAACCATCGAGGACCATCCTGGACCATCGAGCAAAAAAAACACGCACGAAATCGAAAAATGCGCGGGAAATGGACGTCCGAGCGACGGCAGGAAGGCGCCCCTTCGTGGCGG
The DNA here is from genome assembly GCA_963575745.1 of Prorocentrum cordatum. Lineage (NCBI taxonomy): Eukaryota > Dinophyceae > Prorocentrales > Prorocentraceae > Prorocentrum > Prorocentrum cordatum. The sequence goes on along the minus strand of CAUYUJ010011392.1, from coordinate 301,026 downwards.
AGCGGACATGGGCTGGGAGGAGCGAGGGCGTGGGAGCGGGGTAGGGCAGGACGCCCGCAATCGCGCCGAGGCGCCCCGTCGCAGCGGAGAGGGCCAGATGCGCCGTCGCAGGAGAGGAGGAAAGAGGCCAGGATAACCCACATCACGAGCCGTGGAACCATCCAGCGAAAGCCTCACGATTCCTCTTTCACTCTCTCCTTCCCTCCCTTCCTTTCATCCTCATGTTCCTTCTCCTCCTCCTCCTCCTCCTTCTCCGCAGTCCTCTCCTTCATCCTCCGCCTCCGCCTGCGTCTCCTCCACACTCCCCCCCATTCCTCCGCCTCCTCTTTCTCCTCCTCGTCCTCCTCCTCCCCATCCCCCTCCTCCTACCCTTCCTCCTCCCCTTCCTAATCACCGTTCCCGTCCCCTCGCCTCCTCCTCCTCCTCCTCCTCTCCTCCTCCTCCTCCTCTCCTCCTCCTCCTCCTCCTCCCCTTTCTCCTCCTCCCCTCCTCCTCCTCCTCCTCCTCCTCCTCCTCCTCCCTCCTCCCTCCTCCTCCTCCTCCTCCTCCTCCTCCTCCTCCTCCTCCCCCCTCCTCCTCCTCCTCCTCCTCCTCCTCCTCTTCCTCCTCCTCCTCCTCCTCCTCCTCCTCCTCCTCCTCCTCCTCCTCCTCCCTCCTCCTCTCCTTCTCCTCCTCCTCCTCCCCCTTCCTCTTCCCCTTCCCCTTCCCCTTCCCTTCCTCCTCTTCCTCCTCCTCATCCCACGAGGGCAGCAGCAGCAGCAGCACGGGGAGGAGGGAGCCTCGAGGGAAGAGGCCAAGAGCCCCGGCGGCGAGCCCACAGGGGGAGCCCCCAAAGCAGACCGCCGGACGCGCGGCGTGCCGGCGCGACGCGGCATGCACGCCCGATGCCCATGACTCTCCTCGCCCCCGCCGACGACCGCACCGCGGGCATTCCAGGTTGAACGACGCCAGCGGCCATTCGTCCAACATCGAGCGATCTGCGCTTTCTGAGAGCTCCAATCGTTCTGAACGTTCCACGCGGTGTCGAAAGCCAACACCCAAGTTGCCACGACACGAGCCTGCCGAAGGCCATCACGGGTGTTCCTCGCCGTGAGGCAGACACGGCTTAAGGGAAACGGACTTTGAGGCTCCTCACCGCTTCTGTCCCTCCCGCGCCCCCCCCACCAGCCCCAGGACTGTCGGAGATCGGCTCGGGACGCGCAGCTGGCCTCGAGGGGAGACCCAGGGGTCCAAGATCCTCGGGCCGAACGAAAGGGGTGAATAGGGACAGGGGGGGTACGAAATCTGCTGCATGCAGCTGGTTTCAGCCCCACCGAGGGGCCCATTCCTCGATACATGGCCGCCTCCGGCGCCCGGAGGCGCCAGGAAAATCAGCTACGCGTGCTGATTCTCAAACCCCCCCTTTGCTATCCCCCGCTTTCGCCCGACCCGAAAGACCCAGGGGTCCAAGATCAGTGTCCCTCGGGGCCCGTTTGTTGCATGCCCCCCTTCGGGCGGTTTTGCCGGGGCCCAGACGACCTCACCGAGCGGGGCCGCAGGCTGCTTGCCCGAAGGGGCGGAGCGAACAATCATCTAAATGCCCAATGTTTCGGCTGATGGCTTCGAGCTGTCCCAGAGAACACACCGCGTTGGATCGCAATCATCCCTGTCGGTCTTGTTCCTTCGCCGTTCCCTTAGCCGCTCCCTGCTCGTCCTCCCCTTGAGCTCCTTCCTCCTCGTTCCTTGCTCATCGCCCTCCTCCTCCTCCTCCTACTCGCCATCGTCAGCATAATCATGGTCATGATCATCATCGTCATCATCATCATCGTCATCATCCTTCTCATCAGAATCATCATCATCATCATCATCATCATCATCATCATCACCACCATCACCATCACCATCACCATCACCATCACCATCACCGTCATCATCACTATCATCATCAGCATGATCATCAGCAGCATCATCACCCTCCGTGTCCTCCTGCCCCTTCCTCGCCCTCCCTCTCCCCATCCTCGCCGTCCTCCTCGCCCTCAGGCTCCTCCCCATGCCCCCTGTCCTGCTCCTCCCCCCCGCCTTGTCCTCCTCGCCGTCCTTCCTTCCACCTTTGCCCTCCGCCTGACCCGTCCCCAGTCTTCCGCGGAAGCGCGTCAAAGGGCGCGCGTGGCCGCGGTAGGTACCAGGCTCCGATCACGCAGATGTTTGCTACTGGTTTCCTGCCCTTCAGCGCGATCTACATAGAGCTCCACTACATCTTCAACTCCGTCTGGGGAGGGGCAGGGACGGGAGGCTCATGCCGCACGCTCCTCCTCCTCCTCTTCCTCCTCCTCCTCCTCCTCCTCCTCCTCCTCTTCCTCCTCCTCCTCCTCCTCCTCCTCCTCCTCCTATTCCTCTTCCTCGTCCTCCTCCCCCCCCTCCTAAACCATGTTGGCTCAAGGCGATGTTCCCCCCGTGGATCAGAGTGGAGACTCTGGTCCAAAGCGGGGCAAGACACTTTTGTCTGGCAATCCTTCTCGGCCTCTTCCACGGGACCTGGGCCCCCGCACAGCAGCATCTCTTCTCACCAGTCTCTGCGACGCCGCTCGTGCAGTCGCGCTGGCGGGTAAATTGGAATTCCCAATTCCTGCCACGTCGACGTCGGACAGCTCGAGGAGCAGCAGCGCACATGCAGATCTTGACCGCAGCCACAACCGTAGTGGCCGCAGTGCTGGGGACAACGCTCCTCGTCCTCGTCAACGACGGCTCCAGCAGCAACATCATGAGCAAGCTGATGGCAGCCGCCCCCGTCCTGAGCGACGTAAGCCGCGGAGCTCCCCTCGTCAGGTGCCAGGGGACAGCCGCGCAGCTTCTGCCGCCGCCACGCTGGACGTCATGGTCGCTGACGGTTCCCTCTTCGCTGACCTGGAGGCGGCGCCCACCTTTCCCAGCCAGGAGGTCAACAGTCAAGGCTTCGCGGCATCCTTTTTCTGCAGCGCCCTTTGCCCCGCGTGTTGTTGAAGACCCGTGGCAGATTTTGGGAGGCCCCGACCCGTGGAGTGGACATGGCACCGCCGCCACTGACATCGAGAAGCAGTTCGAGCACGTTTTTTCAAGACCCAAACCACCCCCGCATCGGCGCAGCTCCAGAAAGTATGTGGGGACACGCTGCTGAAAGCTCAGACAGACGTCGTGGCCAGCATGCGTACCTGTATCGCCCAGGCGCAACAGACTAAGATTCGCGCCGACCAGCAAGCACACCAAGCCGCTGACATCCAACAGCGCCAAGCAAGGATGAGAAGGAGCAGGATCGCGTTCGTGATGCCACTGCGAAGCTGGAGCACACTCTCGCCCTCGCGGAGTCCGAGGCCTCTGCCGTCGACACTGCCTAGCTGGCGGAGTGGGAGCGCGCCGCGTACCCGACCCTCCTTCACGAGCGGCTCGCCGCACGCGCACGCGCACGCGCACACGCACACGCACACGCACACGCACGCGCACACGCACACGCACGCGCACACGCACACGCACACGCACGCGCACACGCACGCGCACACGCACACGCACACGCACACGCACACGCACACGCACGCGCACACGCACACGCACTCGCACGCGCACACGCACACGCACACGCACGCGCGCGCGCGCACGCGCACGCCCGCCCGCCCGCACGCCCGCCCGCATCGCCCAGTGGCTCGCAGACGCGAGCATCTCCGCGGAGCAGGTCCAGCTCATCGGCGACATCCCGTCCAGGCGTTGGATGAGGTCGACAGACCGCGCGCCCTTGCTTTGGCGCAGCATCTTCGAGGACCCAGTGGCTGGCGCACATTCGAAGAAGCGCGCCAAGCTCTGGGGGCCTCGCGGCGCCACGCATGTCCTCCAGGGGGCCCAACCCGAAGCCACAGCTGGGGCGCCAGATAACGCGCCTCCGATCGCGCGCTCGGCCGAAGATATCCGCGCCGCTCTATCGGACCACTGGAACAAGTGTCCATGGCCAGACGCAACGAGCCTGACGGGCCCCGACAGCACCTGGACGGGCATGCGGGCCCAGGTATCCTCGCGGGCGGATCCGAGCTCGCCAGCCTCGCCGCCCCGACCCGTGCTGGCCTCGAGCAGGCTCTCCGCTGTGCCCGCCATTCCGCGGTTGGCCCAGATGGGTCTACCTGCCCTGCTTGGGCCGCCCTCCCCATACAGCTCGACACTCTGCACGACGCGGCACCCGCGCTGGTCCAGAGGCGGCCCTGCCCCGCCCCGAATCTCAACGGCTCTGCCCCCGCCTTGCTGCCGGAGTGGCCCGCTCCGCCAGACGCGCGCGGCTGCGCCTCTGACCTGAACGGGGCGCTCGGTAACGCGTTGAAGCATCCAAGAAGGCCCAAAACGGCTTCCAAAACGTCTGGAAGATTTCAAAATAGCGAAGATGCCTGAAAATCGGCCAGGAAAACATTCAAAATGCTTCAAAGGCCTCAATACGGCTTCAAAAACTTCTGGCGCGCGCGCCAGCCGAGCAAAGTGAGACCCCTCCCCCTTTCGCAACACCGGTTCCAAGATCATTGCCAGCACATCTCAATTTCAGATTCGCAGCCGAGCCCCAAGATTGCGCGCGCGCGAGTCGCGGGCGAAAAACACGCGCGCGACGTCCACGCGGACGCCGCGGCCCGTGCTCTCAGCATTGCCCCGCAGGGGGGCATCAACATGCCACGCTTCGCTCCCTTCGACATGGCTGCGGCTCGCCCGTCGGCAGCGCGCCGTGACATTTCGAGACTCTTCGTCGCCAAGGGCTGCCACAGGGATGCCTCAACCCCCCTCATACGTTCTACTTCTCTCCCAAAGGCTCTGGCCGGTTCGGCGGCAATTCATGTTCTAGATTTGTAGTGGAGTGTTCCAGGGTTGCCCCCTCTCGGGCACTGCGTGGGCGTTGATCTTCGACCCTGCTGCGAGATTGGTTTCGGCTGTCGTTGAAAGGCCGCCCGTCGGGAACACCCCTGGAAAGCTCGGGGGTGGCGCTGGCGACATTGGTGCGCTCCTCCCTCAGCTCGGCACGCTCTCTGCAATGCGGACATCGAGCAGCTTGCGCACCTCGGGCACTATCCCTCCAAATGCTGCATCGTCCAGCCCTGGCCCGAGCGCAGAGGAGTCGTCGTTCGCCGCATCCGCTCGCGGCTAGCATCCGAGGCCCCTGTCTCTGCATCATTTGACGCGCAGCCTGCCACCGCGCACCTGGGGGCACAGTTCGGACGAGGGGGCGGGATCCTCGAGCAGTGGCAGGATGCATCTCAGAAACAGCGGCAGCGCACAACCGAGCTTCCGCCCTCCAGCGCCGCTGCTCCCTTGATAATGTACCAGTACCAAACGCACGCAGTCAGCACGCTCGGGCACTTGAGCCAAGTATTCCACGCGTCGCCTCTTGCTGTGTCCCGCGAGGCTCCCGCGATACACTAGATGCTTCGTCCCCCGTCTAACACTTTCCCCCGTGCCGATATCCTCTCTCTCTATCTCTGTCTCTCCCTCCCTCTTTTTTTGTTCTCTCTCTCTCTCTCTCGTGGATTTGCATTGCCCCCTCTCTTGCTGTCTGTGGCACTTCCTCTGCATGGCGGGCGGCGAACGACGCCGCCCCCGACGGGCGGGCCGCTCACAATCTCCTCGAGACTGCCGCGGGCCAGGTCTGCGGCGCCGCCCCTCTCTCTGCGCTCCGCGGCGCGGCGGGCGCATGGCGCGCACCCTGCTGGCAGCACCCCCGGGCCATCGTCCAAATGTACCACGAGCTTTGTGCATGCCACCCCTCGTGTCCTCCTCCTCCTCCTCCCTCCTCCTCCTCCTCCTCCTCCTCCTCCTCCTCCTCCTCCTCCTCCCTCCTCCTCCTCCTCCTCCCCTCCTCCTCCTCCTCCTCCCTCCTCTCCTCCCCCTCCTCCTCCTCCTCCTCCCTCCTCCTCCTCCTCCTCCTCCTCCTCCTCCTCCTCCTCCTCCTCCTCCTCCTCCTCCTCCTCCTCCTCTCCTCCGCCGCGCCCCCCGCGCCCTCCGCGCTTCCCTTCCCGCCCCCTTCCCGCGCCCGGGAGGGAGAGCGGGGGCCGCGAGCGGGCAGGAGGCGAGGCCGGGCGCAGCGCAGAGCGGGAGGCCGAAGATCCCGAGGGTCGTCGGTCAGTCGCGCGTCCAGTCGCTGCACGCAGACAGGCCTCACTGATCGGCCGCCGTCTCGGAGCCCGGGGATACACAGCGCCGCCAAGCCTCGCCGATCGCTGGACCCTGGCCCGAGAATGCCTGGCCCACGTCAGACCCTGCCTGGAGGCAGCCTGGGAGTGGGCGCACGCTGAGAGTCTCTGCGGCGGCTGGACCACGAGCACACGAGTGCGCGTGTCTCGCCATACTCGCGATGGTATATTCAGGCGCGGTGGATCTGACTCGATTTCTCATTCGCTCCTTTGTCCCCGTCTCCGTCACCACGTCGCCTTGTGTTGGGTGCGGCGCGTCTTTCCCTCGGACCCCCTTCTCTGGCTGGGCCTCGGGTGTCCTTCGGACTACGGCTCGGAAGAATGCGAGATCTCGAGGCTCCAGGCCGTTGAGACCACTGTCTTTGCTTTTCACATTTACCACAAGAGCAAAGACTAGATCCCCACCACTACCACCACTCCCATCACACATATGCTACATCAACACGGGTTGCTGCTGCGGCTAGGCTCGCCATGCAGGCCTAGTTGGCTCGGGACTCTTCCTCGGGGTACGTTCGCTCCTCCTCCTCCCCCCCACCCGCCCCCACCCCACTTCCTTACAGATGAGTCCCCCCTGTGGCACCACCAGATGCGTCCGTGGGCTAGGCGTTTCGCTTGAGACTCTCTCTGTTGCGTGTTATCTTGAAATTGAAAACTCCAGACCCAAGGATTGAAGGCCGGTCGTTTTAAAAACGCGGCGTTTGCCCTAGCGCCGCGCACATCCTTCTTCACAGCCGCACACAGCTAGAAGGATAGAGGGCGGGCCGTTATCAAAAGACAGCGTTCGCTTTTTAGGGACGCGCACATTCGTTTGCTAGGTTTCCAACAAATGCGAGAAAGGAAGGCTGGTCGTGTTTAAACGACGTCACTCGCCTCAAATTCTACGACGCGAAGCTGTTGATCGTGCAACAGTTTCACTGATGGGGAGTCGGGCGTTTGCGAAATCGGGCTCTCGCTTGAGACTTCCGCAAACTTGGCGGCCAGCTTCCTGAAATGGTGAAGACACTCGCGCGGATGGAGGGCAGATCGGGTCCAACAGGCGGCTGTGGCTGGGCGCCGCGCTGAATTGTATCACCCTGCCTCTTTGCAAACCTTGTGGGCTGGCAGGATGGAGGGTGGAGCCTTCACAGGAGGGGGTTTCGCCTGAGTGGCAGGCCCACCGGCCACTCGTCACTCAAGGGATCGCCCCCCGCAGTGGAGAAGAAGATCTTCAGGGGCAGATGGCGAGAGGATTTGGGAAGGGAGCGTGCGTTGCAGCATCATTGATGCACCCTCCCTGGGTTCCCTCCGGTCCTCCTCCCTGGTCTTCCTCCCCATTCCCCTCCTCCTCCTCCTCCTCTTCCTCCTCCTCCTCCTCCTCCTCCTCCTCCTCCTCCTCCTCTCCTCCTCCTCCTCCTCCTCCTCCCGCTCCTCCTCCCCCTTTTCCTCCTCTTCCTCCTCCTCCTCCGCCTCCTCCTCCTTTTTCTCCTTCCCAGACATCCAACGTCCTCATAGCAGAATCCTCCCCAAACATCCGACATCACGTTTTTTTCCTGACGTGGGCCCCCAGACCTCTCAACCGCAACCTTCTTCATACCAGGTCGCTTTTGCTTGTAGTCCTGGGGATCGAAACGCGTCCCCAGAGGCCGAAACTGTAGGAAAACCAGATGCCACTACTATTTCGTGACGCCGGAGGTCCTGCGGGCCATGTTTTACTTTGCACGCCAGCGACGACCGCAACGACTACGACGACGGCGACGAATACAACCGAAGTCCACGACATCGTAGCTGGCGGGGCCCGCGCGTCCACCGCCGTCGTCGTTGCGGTCGTTGTCGTCCTTCGCCGCCGCCGCCGTCGTCGTCGTCGTCGTCGTCCTTCGTCTCTGCCCTGCGCGCTGCTATCTCTACATCCTTTTCACTCTCGACCGACTCTGGGAACCTCGCCGCCCACCGAAATCGGCAGGAAAGTTCTACCCAAATCCGGAGCCACGAACCGGCCCGAGTTCTTCGGTGAATGTGCGGCTGTGGCGCCAGGAGGCGCCGAGGAGACCAGCTGCGCGAGCTGATTCGCTACCCTCCTCTTTACTGGCCCCCTCTCCTGTCGTGCGTGCCGAGCATGGCTAGGAGCAGGAGCAGGAACAGATGAAGGAAGGAGCGTTGAACTTGAACCCCGATGCCACCAGAGGAAGAAGATCCCCCCCCCTTTCCTGCATGCCGAGCACGAGGAGGTGGCGGGGGCGATCCCTTTCCGGGAGGCCCCCCTCTGTTTTTCTCAGCCGAAGGCCACCACCCGTGCCCTTGGCGGCTTCGATGCCAGCCGCCGAGGGGTGGCCTTCCGGTGACCTGAGCCGAGCAATCGGGGGGGCGGGGGACGCAGCGCGAGCGGGGAAGACGAGCAGGCACGAGAAGGATACATGTATGCACACATATCTAATATGAGTAAACAAGTATAGCCTGAAATGAAAATCCGCGCGCTCTTGCGAAGACGTAAGAAAACCTTAGGTTTTTCACAATGTTCAGAACATGCTACCAGACGGGCTTCGCGTGCGCATGTCGAAATCGTTCGAACGCCCTTGCGCGCGTGCCGTCGCGGAAATCCTTTCTGCAAAAAACGGAACGATGTGCACACGCGCGCGTCGTCGCGCGCATGCCGAAATCTATCAAAATCTTCCGTTGCGTAACGATTTCGCAAACGAATGTCCAAAACACATTTAATAGGAACACATGGTTTCGCAACAGCAGTTTTTTTGAGAACAAACAAGACTGCGCTCGCATTCTTGCGGGTACTTCAGAAAACCATAGCTTTTTCAACTTGATCATGGAATTCTGCCAAACGGGCCCCTGGCGCCGCATGCCGACATCAATCGCACGCCCTTGCGCGCGTGTCGAGGGCTGGGGGGGCCCGATCCGTGTCAAATAATACCACGCGGGCCACTCTCGCGCGTCGGCCGCGCGCGCATGTCGAACTCTTTCAAAAACCTTCATCACCGACACGAGATTGCCGTCATCGTCGTCGGTGTGATCAGCATCCGCGCCGTCACTGGACGTGCCGTCGTCGCTGTCAGCATCGTCACCAGCACCGCTACTATCATCACCGTGTCTACCGTTGTCGATGTTGCCATGATACCGCGCCCGCCCAATTCGCGGTGGTCAGCACCACCGCGGCTGCATCGGTCGTGCCAAAGCAACTGGCCGCTGCGCGCGCGTGCATGCGCAGGGTGTCGCGGCCGCAGAGATGCACCAACCAGCGCCAAGCACTCATCGCAATCGCCACCGCATGGGGTTTGCAAACCAAGTTGCGGGTGGGTGGGTGGGATGTTTGCGCGAGCAGTGGAGGTGGTCAAGCGCGGTGCAGGGTTGTCAATTCCACCGCGTCGATTGCACCACACGGATTGCACAACCCACGTTGCACCACATAGGTAGCGCCACATAGAGTGCACAACCGATATTATACCACCATTATCGCGTCTACCCTTGTCGACGGTGTCATGATACCGCGCCCGCCCAAATCGCCGACTCGCACTGAAATGCCCGTTGGAAAGTGCCCTGCGGTCAGCGCCACCGCGGTCGCGCCGGTGGCGCCAAACTATGTGGCCGCTGCGCCCGCGAGCATGCGCGGGCTAGCACGGCCGCAGAGAAGCACCAGCCAATTCCAAGCACTCGTCGCAGTCGTCGCCGCATGGGTTTTACAACCCAAGTTGCGGGTGGGTGGGTGGGATGATTGCGCGAGCACTGGGGTGGACAACTCAGTGCGAACAGAAATTAATTGCACGACTTAGACTGCACTACATACGGAGGGGGGCGTTGGTTAAGGAATGTGCCCAGGAGGCTACAGACCCTTGGGGATTCCTTGTCTGATGAGGGCAGTGGTGATATCCATGGCCGGCCACGATTGGAGTTCCACCGGCTTTCACACTCTGGGTTTTTTTTCCAAAAGTTGCCAGCCAATGCCTTAACCGTAGTTTGCACAACCTATCGTGGACAGCATCGATTGCACCACATGGACTGCACAACATATGGTGCACAACTTAACCTGTACCACATAGATTGCATCACCTTGCACAACATATTGTGGACCATTCAGATGGCACCACTTTGATTGCACAACATGTATTGGACCACATAGTTTGCAACACATGGATTGCACAACACCTATTGTACCACACAGACTGCACAACATATGGCGTGCCACATAGATGACATCACATAGATTGCACAATCTATAGATTGCACACACTAGGTTGCACCACGTAGATTGCACAACACAGAGTGCTAGAACACAGAACGTGTGGGGGGCCCACGCTGGCTAAAATCTATGAGTAGGTATCTTGCACATCTAGAGATTATCCTAACAGTATTTGCACTTAGTGAAACTTATTTGACACTGCTTGGTAGTTGTTGGCATTGGTTTGCATTGCGCTGCTTTGCCATTACTTCGCTTTGCATCGTTTTGAACCGTGTTGTACTAGTTCGTTTTGCGTTGCATCGTTTTGCATTGCATTGCTTCGCGTTGCTTCTAATTGCTCTCCATTGCCCTGCATTGCTTTGCATTGCTTGTCGTTGGTTAGCGTTGCTTATCACAACATAGATTGCACCAATTGTCGTTGTTGAGCGTTGCTCTGCGCCACATAGATTGCGCCACATGGATTGCCCCACCTAGGTGACACCACATTGGTTGCACCATTTAGACCCACTGCATACACTGCAAGAACTTACTATGTTAGGGCCCACGCTGGCTAACACAACATACGCAAATGTATCATGAGCTTTAGATATGTTAAAAAGCACCCATAATACAAACAGTAAAAAGAGGAGGAGTACGTCCCGAAGGACGGCGGCGGTGACGAGCGGGCGCGCGAGAGCGGGCGGCCGAGGACCCCGCATCTATTCGCTGTACGGCATCCTGCTGCTGGCCTTCGGTATGCTCCTGCTGGTGGCGATGACGGTGACGGTGCTGTTCACCTACTTCCACCTCAACGCAGAGGAGCGGAAGTGAGGAGGAGTAGGAGAATAGAAAGGCGGAGGGGAAGCGGGGAGGAGGAGGAGGAGGAAGAGGAGACGGAAGAAGAACAAGAAGAAGAGGAGGAGGAGGAGGAGCAGCAACAGTAGCAGCAGCAGCTGGCGGTGCGCAAGGAGGAGAAGGGCAAGGAGGGCGGCCGTCTCGGGGCTGGCGCATCTGAAAAGCCATCCGCCGTTCGCCTCTCAATGGGGCGGGGGGCGACCTCCCCGCCCTTGGCTTGGCATCGCTCGGACGTGTGCATTTTTCCTTCGGCGAGGACCATCGAGGAGCATCGTTGATCATTTGGCGAAAAAACCACGCACGAAACCGAAAAAAGCACAGGGAATGGACGTCCGAGCAATGGCCAGTTGGCGCCCCTTCTGGACCCGCCACAGCCAGGGCAGTTGCGGTCCGTGCGCCCACCGTGGGGGGTGGGGCCATTGGCTTCGATAGCCCTCTCGAGACCCTCTCCTCCGACGTCGCAGTCTTGTTCGTGACTTTGGCCCTGGGGATCTCGACTCTCTCTCTCTCTTGGGCTGGTTTTTCATCCTAAGCCTGTGTTTGACGGTCCTGGGGCCGGGAGACGGCCTCCGGAGGCCGAAAACAACGACGAGTCGGTTGTTGGGGAGATCGTCGATACGACGGGTTCTCTCCCGGAGGGGTTGGGAACATAGCTCCCCCAGGTGCGGGTGGCCGGCCTGCGCGCGCCGCCAAATACAGGAGAAGGCAGCAGCCGCCAGAGCAGTCGCGGACCAGCGGCCACACATGCTTCCGACGGACTGTCCGCGGGCCCCAGGAGGCTTCCAGCCCCTCGCTGAGGGCAGATTCTCGTCCTGGATCCATGTCTGATGGTACCGAGGCCAGAGAGACAGACAGTCAGTCAGTCAGTCAGGCAATCAGACAGGCAGACAGACTCTGCGCACGAAGTCTGTCCGACGGGGAGCATCCGCAGGGAGGCAAGCAGACCCACGCAGGCAAGCAGGTCGTGCTGCTGCTGGCGCCCCACCCCCGGGAGACGTCCCGTACCCGGGCGGGGCTCCTCCCAGCGGGTGGGAGAATTGCTCGCTTCCGGGTCGACGCCCCCGCGGCGCAGCGCCCGCCCTGCGCCGCCCTCCGCCCCGCGGCCAGGGCAGCGACAGGCCGCCCGCCGAGCCGGGCGCCGCGGCTCCAAGCCTGCTCCGCAGCCCCGCGCCAGCTCGCGGCGGCGCCGCGCCAGCGCAGCAGCGCCCGGCGCGGCAGCCACAGGCGCAGTCGCGGGTCGCCCGCCCGCTTGGCATCGCTCGGACGTGTGCAGTTTTCCTTCGGCGAGGACCATCGAGGAGCATCCTTGATCATTTGGCGAAAAAACCACGCACGAAACCGACAAAAAACACAGGGAATCGACGTCCGAGCGATGGCCAGCCCGCGCGCCAGCGCGGGCCCTCGGCTTTGCGCGCAGCTGCGGTCCCCAGCGCCGCGGCTCGCCGCCCGCCGGCGCCTCCGCGCCAGGCTGCGGCACGCAGCCGGGTCGCCAGCTCGCCCTGCAGGCCGCAGGCGGGCACGCGGTGCGCGCGAGGGAGCTCGCTGGCCTGCTCGGCGTCAGGCAGGCGGCTCGCCTTCAAGCCAGGGGCGCGCCTCGGCACCGAGCCGCCCCTCCGCCTCGAGGACGACTGGGGTGAGGCGCTCGGCAGGGCAGCGAGCGTGCTTGCCTCGCTCCCCGCGCCGGCTCGCCTCGCCAGAAGAGGCAGCCCACTGAGTCCACTGCGCCTTGCATCCAATGCGCCTTGCCAGAAACCGAAACTGAGAGGAGACACTGGGATGGAAAGATCATGACGCAGGAGGTCTGGGTCTTACTCCTCGCGTATCGGCTCCCTGGGCCTCTCCCGAGGTTCGACCTGGCCGGACATCCAAGACGGACTCACCACGGCGACAAGGAGGCCCAGAAGAGGCCGAAAATAATTAGAAAATTCGATCCTCTAGTTTCGGTCGGATCTGCCTGAAGTCCAGGCAGAGCTGTGGCCAGGTCGGGTGTCGGCGAAGAGGCGGCCAGGCGCGCGGGGCGATCCACAGACATCCGACGGTACGATGTTGCTCAATGCGCGGCCCCAGAGGTCCCGACTCCTTCCCCGGGTCCAGTTTTTCGTACCAGGCCCGTTGTTGATTGCCCAGGGAGGGCCCCAGAGGCCAAAGAAAGACACTCGGATTGAAAAAGTCGCATCGCCGGATATCTGGGAAGAGGCCTGCCCGCCGGTCGGGCGGAGGAGCGCCTTCACAACCGCTTGCGGCCTGGGGTTCAGCTCGTCGCTGGCTTCAGCGCGCGGCACGCTCGCGGGCTGCAGGGGCCTGGTCCGAATTTACACCGAGGCACCCATCAGTTAGGCCCAGGCAGCCGATGCGGATATTCTTGCCCCCCCCTGGGAGCCCTGAGATAGGACAGCGAGATCTATACATGCTCACTCCCACAGGCCTGGCCCACCCTGGGCCCAGGAGCAGTGCATGTGCCTCCCTGGCCAAGCCTCCACCTCCTCCCCGGACATCCGACGATCTGCCGTTGTCCAATGCGCGGCCCCAGAGGCTTCGACCCCTCTCTCCGGGGCCCGTTTGTCTTGGCATCGCTCGGACGTGTGCATTTTTCCTTCGGCGAGGACCATCGAGGAGCATCCTTGATCATTAGGCGAAAAAAACACGCACGAAATCGAAAAATGCACGGGAAATGGACGTCCGAGCGACGGCAAGTTGTCGGCCCGGGTCAAATGTCTGATGGCCCCGGGGCCCGCAGGCGGGCCACAGAGGCCGAGATCAAGGACGACTGCCCAGACCGTCCGGCGCGAATCCGGCCATCGGAGACCCGGGAAGCTGGCCCCCAAGAGGCCCACGCGAAGCCTACGCAGGGCACGGACTCTCTGGCATCAGCCTCCGTGGCCACCTTGGCTCCATCAGCACGATTGGGTCGGCCGGGGGTCGCTCGTGCGTCAGAAGCTTGAGCATCGCCTCGAGCTGGTGAACAAGGCGTTTCTCCTGCACTTGTCCGACATGGCCGGAGAGGGAGAGCTGCTGAAGCTGAAGTCTTCCCAGGGCGAGGTCTTCGAGGTGGAGCCGGAGGTTGCGTGCATGTCCACGCTGATCAAGAACATGGTGGATGACAGCGGCACCGACGAGGAGATCCCGCTGCCAAACGTGAAGACGGCGATCCTCAGCAAGGTCCTCCTCCTGCTCTGATCTGGCAGGAATAGGGAAGAGTGCAGAGTGAACTGTCAGGCATCATGCAATCATCACGGCTGCAGCAGTGCATCTAGCATGTTGGCCCAAGCCTTTTAGCTTGAAACCTGGTGTTCGCCTGCTCTTTGTGGCACTCAAGAGGCCGTACAATGCGGCAGCTCTCGCGTTTAGGTTTCAGAGGGCCGTGACATGTCACGCCCATGATCCGAAGCTGTCGTCCTCGGGCCTGTCGAGCCATACCATGTAACATGTCTCGCTCTCAGATCACGTTGGGCTGACATCTAACGGTTTACTTCCCTGGTGGACAGCGACCGTAATATGTGACAAGTATTTTCCCCATTGTCCAGAGGGTCATGCGTCACGCCAGTGGGGGTTCGGCCGCCAAAAGCTCGGCAGAGAATCGTTGAGGAGATTGCTTGGGACTCTTGGGGTAACTTGCTGGGGGTCTTCGGTTCACCTTGGAGGGTCTTGCGGTCGTCTAGGGAGTCTTGGGGCAGGTTTTGGCTGCCCTGGCGCCATCCAGGGGGTGCACAGGGGGCCGCCGTGGACTGGTCTTGCGTCGTGGCCAGCCTCGGCGAAGTCTTGGGGTGGTCTTGAGGTCCCTTGCGGCCGTCTTGGGCCATCCAGGGGCCGTTGAGGGCCGGTAAAGGGTATGATTGGGGTGTTTCTTCAGAGGCGCGAGGCCAAAATGCCCTGAAAAATCAAACGTGTTTCAGTGCGTCTCCTTCTGAAGGGCCTGTTGGAAAGCCTAGGGGCTTCTTAGGGCCTCATTGGAGCCGTACCGGGTCTATTGGACGTTTGTCGGGTCTGGGCATTCTTGGAGCCCCCTGGTAAGAGGGCAGAGGGACCCCTGCAGGCAGCAGGAGAGCGCACGCTACACAGCAAGGGGGTCGAGAAGTGTAGAAATCGAATTGCCGGGGGGCTGTCTTGCGGGTCGGATGAGTGGGTGCACGCAGAAATTTCCACCACCTCATCCTCCTTCCCTCCTCCTCATCCTCCTCTTCCTCCCATTCCCTCTCCTTCTCGCCCCCATCCTCCTCCGAAGGTCCTGGACTACTGCAAGTACCACAAGGACAACGCTCCAGAGGAGATACAGAAGCCGCTCAAGAGCACGAACCTCATCGAGTGCGGCGTCTCAGAGTGGGACAGCGAGTACGTCAACATCGAGCAGGAGGTGCCAAACGCGCAAGCATCTGTATCCAGGCGAAGAGCCCCACCCTTGCAGCTGCACGGCGCAGGGCGGCGTGGACACCTCCCCCCTTTGCACACAGGCACGGGGCGGGCGCGCACACCCCGGGTGGCAGGCTGGGCGCTCCTCGGGCGGGGGGGGGGGGCGTTGTCGATGCCGCCGCACGGAGCACGAGGATATGACATGACGGGCCCGCCAGATGCAGGACCGTAAGCACGTAAACGCGTAATTCGGGGAATCGGATCCGATGTGGACAAGTACTTCTGCACGAACGAGATGAGCACGGAAAGTATGGGTACGATGCCCAACAGCAGTTCCTGCTCATTTTGAACAGGACTCGCTGTCCGCGTCGCCGCGGCCTGTATCCATTTGAGACAGAAGGCCGCCTGCCCAACAGCGGCCGCTGTTGGTTCGGGACAACATTTGCTGTTGGGCATTGTGCCCACTGTTTCCGTGCCCATTTCGGGCATCCAAAGTACTGTGTACCCAATATACGTGTGTCGTGTCAGGCCAGGTTTGAGGTCTGTTTCCCTCCCACGGACACACGGACAGACAAAGCCCACCGAGATATACATATATATATGTGTGTGCACACCCAAACAAAGACAAACAGATCAAAAGCTCACAATGATACGTTGACTGCCATCTCCGAAGAGGACCGCTTGCCGCGTGCCCCGCTCCCCGCGGCGCCTTGAGGCCGACCTGCGCCGCCCCCGACCAAGAGAGGCGCCAGGGCGAAGGCGGTGCGCACGCGAGCGCGCTCCCTGGCGCCGCCCGCAGTCCAGCCCCCCAGCGGGGCGGCACGAGGAGCTCCGAGGGGTGTGCGCACGAGAGCGCGCTCCTTGGCGCCGCCCGCAGTCCAAGCCCCCAGCGGGGCGGCACGAGGAGCTCCGAGGGGTGTGCC
>CAUYUJ010011392.1:265505-281996 GCA_963575745.1 Prorocentrum cordatum | reverse complement strand
CCTCCCTGGCAAAAAGGCCCAGGGGCACCCGAGTGGGTCCGTACCCCCGTCACCAAGGGGAACCCCCGGACGTTGGGGTTATGGTCCCAGGTCCCTATCCCTAAGAAGCGTAAGATGATTCTAAAGTACGTTTGGAGAAAGGCATGCAGGTGCGGCCTGGCAGGGGCGGCAGGGGGAGGAGAGGAAGAAGAAGAGGGGGTGGCTGGGCGGGGGGCGGTCGTGGATGACGTCCTGGTGGCCGTGGAAGGCGGCGTGGTGGTGAAGTCGTAGTAGTCGTAGTAGTCGGAGTGGCGGTGGTGGCCGCCGGCGCCGTGGCAGTCGCGGTGATTGTCGCGGTGCTGCCGTCGTCGAGCTGTTGGGCCCCAGGCGCTAGTGGTGGCGCTGGTCGTGGTGGTCGGCGTCAGGGGTCGGTGGGGTTGAAAGTGGTGATCGTAGTGGGCGCGCTGGTGACCGTGGTGGCAATCGCAGCAGTGGGAGAGGTGGTAGTCGTGAGGGAGGGGGTGCTACTGCTGCTGGCGGTTGTCGAACTGGGGCTGCTGGTGGTGGGAGCCGCAGAAGCAGCCAACTGCCCCTCACCGTCCCAGGGCGCTCAGGATCATCTCCGCGCTCCTGTGTTGGAGGGTGCGTGAGATGTCCCGCCAGGTCCGACTCAGGAGCTCAGAGCGGTCGGCGTCATTGCGAGAGGCACCGTAGCTCCGAACGAAGCTCAATGCCTCGAAGGACGGCCGCCCCCCGGTTTCGAAGACCATCGGGACTAGATCGAAGCCCCCCTGGGGGGGGGGGGCGGTCGCGTTTGTCCTCGACCATCTAGGTTGCTGCGAGCCCATCTCATTATGGTCGGGCGTGCCTGCGTGGGGCGTAGGTAGAGTGTACGCATGTCACCGCCCAATCGACGAAGATGGGTCGGCCAGTGCTGGGGTCGTGCGTCTGGATGTCCGACTTTGCCTCCTGAAGGATCCCAGTGCGGGGGATTACGGCGGTCCCACGCCAGCACCCGTTGTTCCGTTGGCGCCGCATGACCCGTGATGTCCTGATGCACAGTTGCATGTCGGTCACGCAGGCGCTCGTGCCGAGCAACGCGGGATTGGCCCACCTCGAATGACTTGGTATGGAGCCTGTGTGGGTCGAGGGCCTTTCCGCACAGCGTGCCGTCTCGACGTCGGTGTTGGCAGCGTGAGCCCGCGGGGCAGACCGGCGCACGGAGCCGGGACGTGAGGCTGACCTCGACTTGGTCGTCTGGTTGCACAGGGTCTCCCGGTTGCCGCTGCTGGAGAAACGCCCTTGCGCCCACGCCGCCGCACTCCCGGAGCGCAAGGCGGTCGTTTTCTGGGAGCTCCCGCAGCAACCGTTTTCTGTTTTCCCCGGAGACCGCCTGGTTCCACACACCCTGGAGCTTAGCGTGGGGCTCCTGGAGACTACGGGCCCAGTCGATGGGCTGTCCGTCTGTCGCCCCCGAGGCTTGCAGCGCCTGCCCGGCCTGGGCGAGCGCTTGCACTGTTCCCGGGCACCGCGTTCTGAACCCCTCCAGCGTGCTCACGTCCAGGCACTTGGCCACGTCGTGGAGGCAGAGCGCCCAGCTCGCGGCGTGGGCTGCTGGCGTTGTCTGGGCGGCGGACGGGATGGCGCACCCTCCGTCGGCGAGGCGCATGGTGGCTTGCAGCCTCTGGAGCTCGTCCAGCTGGCTCCCGCGAAGTAAGTGTTCGAGGGCCGAGAACACCACCGCGACGAGCTGCTCCACCCAGATGCTTTGCAAATTGGCTTGCAGGTGGTGGGTAATGCAACCCTGCGCGAAGGTTCTCAGCAGAGTGAAGTAGGCCTCGGCGGAAAGTCCGGCCCCTTGCAGTTCTCGGAGTCGCCGAGTGAAGGTCTGCGCCTTCTGCACTGCCGCCACTCCGTCTGCCCCCGCGTGCACTACCACCCTGTCTTCCTGCTGGTCTAACCATGGCGCTGCATTGCCCAAACACTTCAACGTGTCAACCTTGAGCGCGCGGATCGGTTCTGGGAGGTCGCTCTCCCGGTCCAGTGACCACGCTTGGGTTTTGGTCTGGTTGACCGTCAAGCGTGGTTAGCGTCCACCACAAGTCGCGCCGTTCCTGCTGCGTGGTCCGGGGGCGCGAAAGCCATGAAGTCGTCCAGGCAGGAGAACACCCTGCAAGCAGGCGGGAGCTGCTGGAGTTCCTGGGAGACCTCGGCCAGACAGCCCGCCACTGCAATCGCGAAGAAAGCGGGCGAGGGCGGGCAGCTTTGGCCCACGCCTGTGGCAGCCGTAATCGGCCGTGCCGCGTCGCCAGCGTCGTCCCGGTAGAGGTGCGTAGTGGCCCCCCCCCCAGCCAGCAGCGCGCGGTGCGAAGAAGACCGGGCGTTCGTGTTCGGAGCCCCTGAAAGATTCGGGCCCGCGGGAGATTGTTGCACGCGTTGGAGCAGTCGAAGACGAGAACAACGCCTCGTGGATTTGCTTCGGAAAGGGCGAAAATCCATATGCGCATCACTTCGCACGCATGCCTGGCTTATCTCCTCTTTGTAAACCTCGCAGGCCGCTTTGGCCGCCAACCGCCTCAGCACTCCCCCGCACGCGATAGGCCGCAAGCCGCCAGTCGTCTCTCGAAGCGCCACCAGCCGCGCTCCGAGGCTGGCCCTGGTGGCCTCTGCGCTCAGGCCCACGTGCAGAAAGAGCACCGCGACTTTGGCAACTGCGTCGAGCGCCGCGCTGTCGGCGAGGAGAGTGCGCCAGTGTTCGAATCTGCGGCCATTCGGGCCTGGCCCCGACCACCGCGGGCTTTTGGCCAAGCTCGTCTTCACTGCGGCTACCAGGTCGTCCACAGTGGCTTTGTCTGGAAGGTTCGGGGCCGCGCCTTGGTCAGCCGGCGCGCCTGCGGCGGGGCAGAGCTGCTGGACTTCTGCCTGGACCCCCGCTCCCGTGGCCAGCGTGGCCAGGCTGCTGGCGCGAACCATGGCTTTGCTAATCAGATGCTCCCCAACGAGCTTTTCCACGGCCTTCGCGGCGGAAGTTGGCCCAGGCGGCAGTCGCGCTTGCGACGGTGCTCCGCCCACTGCGGCGAGCGCGTCTCTGGCGAGTCCCCCCCCGTCTCCTGCCTCCGCCATCCTGATCCGGCGGGCAAGGGTGCTGGCCAGCCCCCGGTGTTTTTCGCCTTCTGGCCGCCGCGCTGTTTCAACGGCTTGAACGAGACCGTTATGTCGAAGAAGAAGGACATCTGTTCCGCCCGCTGTTGGGGCTGGGCGTCCCCGCGCGCCAAGGCTTCGAGAAGCGCCGTGGCCACCTGGCCCCGGAGCTCGGCTGGGGCCCCCGCCACCTCCTGGGGCACATCTGTGACCGTCGGCACGAGGTCCTCCAAGGCGTCGTAGGACACGTTGTCCCACCAGGCCAAGTTCTGGGACTGTTGGCGGTCGACCACTTCTCCCTCCTCTGGCGGCCTCCCCGGGGCGTCGTCGTCCGGGCCCAAGTGCGGGACTCCCAGCGCAACCGCCTGGATCTGTTGCCCAGGTTCCTTTCTGGCCCTCTTTGCCCAGGTTCTTTTCTGGCCCTCTTTTCTGGACGGCCTTCTGGGCCGGTCGCAACAGTCCCGCGCCTCTTCCTGCTGGGCGGACATCAACGCCGCCGTGCCTTGCAACCTCTCGTATGGACCCAACCCCCCTTCTATGCACCGCAAGTGGAAGTACTGAGGGTTAGCCAGTGCTGGGCTGAAAGCTCGAAGCTCGCCCTTGCCAATGAGGCCTCGGCACGTGATCGCCCGGCAGAGGCAGCCCCGGCGGGAAGACATGACATCCACCGCCCACGTCGTTTTAGGCTCCACGTGGCCCCCAGCGTGAGGGCTCGACACAATGGGCGGTCGACGTGGAAGCCCGATCCCAGGGCCCACGCGCAGGCGCAAGCTACGGCGATATGCCCGAGCCCGCCATGAACGCAGGCTCCGTAGCACAAGAACTCCAGAGGTGTGGCGCTCAGGCACGCTGCGAAGGTCACCATGGCGGGGTGCACCGGCCCCTGGACGAGTGGGCCAACGAGTTTCTGGGCCAGGGCCGCCGCAGAGATGCCTCCCGCGATAAGCGGGGCCCAGGCGGCAAACAGGACAAGCGCTGAGGGCGCAACGGTGAGGGCACCGTGGATGCATTCCAAAGCCCTGCTGGCGCCCGCCAGTGCCCGCGGCCATGGGGCGCGCTGCTCGGGCATACAACCCGGGCTCGAGGTCGTGCCCCTTGCTCCCGTGGCCCGAGCTGCGCACGACCGCACGTGGAAGAGGTAAAACAGCTGTGCAGGTGAGTCTTGGTGCCCGTCCGGTGCGCCAGGGCACTCCACTGCGACGGCCCTGGTCTGCTCCTTCTTCATGGGTGCTCCTTACCGCAGTCGTGGCTCTCATGTTCGCGTTGCTTTTTCTCTCTTTTTTTTTCTTATCAAATTTTTATCTACTCTTTTTATCATCTCTCTTTTTTTCTTTTTTTACAATGCGCTTCTCTCCATACTGTTTTTTAATGTTTTTTATTTTTCTTTTGTTTTATTTTGTCTTTTTTTATTTATTTTTTTTTTTTTTTTTCCCCATCGTACTGACCACCGACTACGTGCTACGACCGCCAGTGGTGCTGCCTGGTTTGAGGGAGTTTCTGTGGAACTCATGTCATCCTCACCCCCGGCGCGAAGAGCACGAGCCCAGAGCGGCCTCCGGCACCGTTTCCGGACAGATCCGGCGGATCCGCGGACGAATCCCAAACCGGCGCCTTCGCTTGAGACATCCCCACAAAACGGGCCCCGGGGGAAGTGCCCACAGGAACCCAGAGCGGCCTCCGGCACCGTTTCCGGACAGATCCGGCGGATCCGCGGACGAATCCCAAACCGGCGCCCTCGCTTGAGACATCCCCACAAAACGGGGCCCGGTGGGAGGTGCCCCCACAGGAGCCCCAGAGCGGGCCTCACGACACTCAATCTTCGTTTTACGGGACGACAGATGCCGGCGGATCAGCGAGACGAATCCCAAACCGGCGCCCTCACGATGAAGAACACTCCCCCACAAAACGGGTGGCCCGGGGGGGGCGGAGAGGGACGAATCCCAAACCGGCGCCCTCGCTTGAGACATCCCCACAACGGGCCCCGGGGGAAGTGCCCACAGGAGCCCAGAGCGGCCTCCAGCACCGTTTCCGGACAGATCCGGCGGATCCGCGGACGAATCCCAAACCGGCGCCCTCGCTTGAGACATCCCCACAAAACGGGCCCCGGGGGAGGTGCCCACAGGAGCCCAGAGCGGCCACCGGCACCGTTTCCGGACAGATCCGGCGGATCCGCGGACGAATCCCAAACCGGCGCCCTCGCTTGAGACATCCCCACAAAACGGGCCCCGGGGGAGGTGCCCACAGGAGCCCAGAGCGGCCTCCGGCACCGTTTCCGTACAGATCCGGCGGATCCGCGGACGAATCCCAAACCGGCGCCCTCGCTTGAGGCATCCCCACAAAACGGGCCCCGGGGGAGAGAGCGGCCTCCGGCACCGTTTCCGGACAGATCCGGCGGATCCGCGGACGAATCCCAAACCGGCGCCCTCGCTTGAGACATCCTCACAAAAGGGGCCACAGGAGCCCACAGCGGCCTCCGGCACCGTTTCCGGACAGATCCGGCGGATCCGGCGGATCCGGCGGATCCGCTGGATCCGCTGGATCCGGTGACGAATCCCAAACCGGCGCCCTCGCCTGAGAGAGACATCCTCACAAAACGGGCCCCGGGGGGGATGCCCAGAGGAGCCCAGAGCGGCCTCCGGCACCGTTTCCGGACGGATCCGCTGGATCCGCTGGATCCGGTGACGAATCCCAAACCGGCGCCCTCGCCTGAGACATCCTCACAAAACGGGCCCCGGGGGGGATGCCCCGAGGAGCCCAGAGCGGCCTCCGGCACCGTTTCCGGACGGATCCGCTGGATCCGCTGGATGGACTGGGATTAAATATTTGTTGCACTAAATTTGGCTCTTTATGTTTTGTGCACACGGCGTGCGCCTGAGACATCCTCACAAAACGGGCCCCGGGGGGGATGCCCCGAGGAGCCCAGAGCGGCCTCCGGCACCGTTTCCGGACGGATCCGCTGGATCCGCTGGATCCGCTGGATCCGGTGACGAATCCCAAACCGGCGCCCTCGCCTGAGACATCCTCACAAAACGGGCCCCGGGGGGGATGCCCAGAGGAGCCCAGAGCGGCCACCGGCACCGTTTCCGGACGGATCCGCTGGATCCGCTGGATCCGCTGGATCCGCTGGATCCGGTGACGAATCCCAAACCGGCGCCCTCGCCTGAGACATCCTCACAAAACGGGCCCCGGGGGGGATGCCCAGAGGAGCCCAGAGCGGCCTCCGGCACCGTGTCCGGACGGATCCGCTGGATCCGCCGACGATCCCAAAACCGGCGCCCTCCTTCGGGCTTTCCTTTAACGGTCAGGATTCGTCCCCTTCCCACTCCTTCCAGGACGGCACGGCCAGAGCCCGAGGACGGCCGAAAGTGTTTTCGTAAAGCCCGCGAGAGATACAATCCAAAGTATTATAAAACTTGTGGGGGAACTCCGATAAGCATTTAATTTGGGAGTCTTCGTGGTCCGCATGGGATTCGGGCGCGTCGTCCGCATAGAGGCGAGCATGGCGTGCCCCATCAACTGCCACTGCGACTATGGCGTGTCTGGCATCTTGTTGGGCAGAGGCCTCCAAGCCTGCCCCAAAACCGCCCAAGAGGCCCCCAAGAGGGCCCAAGACGGCCCAAGAGAGGCCCAAGACGGCCCAAGAGGCGCCCAAGACGGCCCAAAAGAGCCCCAAGACGGTTCCAAGAGAGGCCCAAGAAAGGGGCCACGAACCGAAAATTCCAGCTTTCCCGGCACCTAAAGAGGCCCACTCACTGTGGCAATCAAACGAGGTGGTTTATGCTGCTTGTATGCCGGCCACCTAGCTGCGGCCCAAAGGTCTTAAAAGTTTTTCTGCTACCCTCGCGGGGGGGGGGGAATTCGCCCATGCGTTTCTCCCTCCCCAGGCAGACTGGCCCGTCCCAGACGTTACTATCCAGGGCCATGCAACACAGCAAATTGCCGCACGGAGGAAACCGGTATTCAAAATCGTAACCGGCGAACGCTCTGCGCTATTTTTTAGGGCGTGCCGGCCCAATCCGCTAATGATTGCGGTGCTTCGCCCAACCCTAAAGTCATAGCCCCCCTTCCTACATCCCTCCCCACAGGTTGCCTCTGCATCCTCCCCCCCCCCCTCCCGCCTCTCACCACCCTTCCCACTTCTCTCCCTCCCCTCCTTTCCCCCTCCCCCCCCCCCTCCCTCCCTCCCTCCCTCTTCCGCCCTCCCGGGGAGGTGGTGGGGGGGCGGGGGTTGAGGCAGGAGGAGGAGGAGGAGCAGCAGTAGCAGGGGGGGTGTGGAGGATTGGGAGGAGGAGGAAGAGGAGGAGGAGGAGGAGGAGGAGGAGGAGGAGGAGGAGGAGGGGGACGGGGAGGAGCCGATGGGGGAGGAGGAGGGAGATGAAGAGGAGGAGATAGAGAGGAAGAAACGGGAGGATGCGGAGGACGAGGAGGAGGAGGGGGAGGAGGAGGAGGAGGAGAACGAGCAGGAGGAGGAGGAGGCGGAGGGCCCTGATCTCCGACGATACGATTCTTTCAATCCTGGTGGCTTTCCTCGGTTTCGGGCTTCGGTGCCGCGTTCTGGCATCATGGCGCAGCAAAGACGGATCTGGGGAAGGGGTCGGGACGTTCTGGGGCCGCGGGGGCTGAGGATGCGGTGTGTGGAAGAGCAGGATGAGGAGGAGGAGGAGGAGGAGGAGGAGGAGGAGGAAAAGGAGGAGGAGGCGGAGGAGGCGGAAGAGGAGGACCAGGGTGCGGGAGGAGGAGGAGGATGAGCAGGAGTAGGATGAGGAGGAAGAGGATGAACAGGAGTAGGAGGAGGAGGAGGAGGAGGAGGAGGAGAAGAAGGAGGATGCGGTAGGACGATGATGCTGATGATGATGATGATGATGACGATGACGATGATGATGATGAGGAGGAGGAGGAGGAAGAGGAGGTGGGCGAGGAGGAGGAGGAGGAGATTTCTCGGGGCGCGCGATTTCCGCAGACTTTTCGCCGCTGGTTCGCCCCCTCGCGAGCCTCGCCCTCCTGATGCTCACGCTCTTTCTCCTCTCGATCATTTCCCTCTCGCCCAGAAGCGCGCGCCCCTTCTTCTATATACAGAAACTCCCGATCAACCGCAGAGCGGCGGATGTTAGCGGTCGTAGTCGTGACTCTCGAGGTGCTACTCTCATTCGTATTGCCCACCGACGTACTCGACATATTGGTGTTGTTGGTGGCGGTCGTAGTTGTGACTCGCGTGGTGTTGTTCTCACTCGTACTGCCCACCGACGTGCTCGACAGAGTGGTGCTGCTGGTGGCGGACGTAGTCGTCACTCTCGTGGTGCTGTTCTCATTCGTACTGCCCACCGAGGCGCTCGAAAGAGTGGTGCTTCTGGTAGCGATCTTAGTTGTGATTCTCGTGGCGCTGCTGGTAGCGGTCGTAGTCGCGACTCTCGCGGTGCTGCTCTCACTCGTATTGCCCACCGACATATTCGACAGAGTGGTGCTTCTGGTAGCGGTCGTAGTCGTGACTCTCGTGGTCTTTCTCTCACTCGTACTGCCCACCGACGTGCTCGGCAGAGTGGTGCTGCTGGTAGCGGTCGTAGTCGTGATTTTCGTGGTGTTGCTCACACTCGGTTTGCCCCACCGACGTGCTCGACAGAGTGTTGCTGCTGGTAGCGGTCGTAGTCGTGACTCGTGATGCTACTCTCACTCGTACTGCCCACGGGCGTGCTCGAAGGAGTGTATTGTTGGTGGCGGTCGTCGTCGTGACTCTCGTGGCTCTGCTCTAACTCGTACTGTCCACCGACGTGCTCGGCAGAGTGGTGCTGCTGGTAGCGGTCGTAGTCGCGACTCTCGTGGTACTGGTCTCACTCGTACTGCCTGCCCACCGACGTGCCCGACAGAGTGGAGCTGCTGGTAGTGGTCGTTGTCGTGACTCTCGTGGTGCTGCTATCACTCGTACTGCCCACCGACGTGCTCGACAGAGTGGTGCTTCTGGTAGCGGACGTAGTTTTGACTCTCGTGGTGCTGATCTCACGCGTGTTGCCCACCGACGTGCTCGACAGAGTGGTGCTTCTGGTAGCGGTCGTAGTCGTGATTCTCGTGGTGTTGCTCTCACTCGGTTTGCCCCCCGACGTTTTCGACCGAGTGGTGCTGCTGGTGGTGGTCGTAGTCGTGACTCTTGCGGCTCTGCTCTCACTCGTATTGCCCACGGACGTGCTCGACAGAGTGGAGCTGCTGGTAGCGGACGTTGTCGTGACTCTCGTGGTGCTGCTCCCATCCGTACTGCCCACCGAGGTGCTCGAAAGAGTGGTGCTTCTGGTAGCGATCTTAGTTGTGACTCTCGTGGTGCTGCTCTCACTCGTACTATCAACCGACGTGCTCGACAGAGCAGCGCTGCTGGAAGTGGTCGTAGTCGTGACTCTCGTGGTCCCGCTCTCACTCGTACTGCCCACCGACGTGCTCGACAGAGTGGTGCTGCTGGTAGCGGTCGTAGTCGTGACTCCCGTGGTGCTGCTCTCACTCGTACTGCCCACCGACGTGCTCGACAGAGTGGTGTTGCTTGTAGCGGTCGTAGTCATGACTCTCGTGTTCCTGGTCTCACTCGTACTGCCCACCGGCGTGCTCGACAGAGTGGTGCTGCTGGTAGCGGTCGTAGTCGTGACTCTTGTGGTGCTGCTCTCACTCGTACTGCCCACCGACGTGCTCGACAGAGTGGTGTTGCTGAGAAAGAGAGAGAGAGAGAGAGAAGCAGAGAGAGATAGGAGGAGGAGGAGGAGGAGGAGGAGGAGGTCCATGTACAAATTCTCGCGCTCGCTCTCTCTCTCTCTCTCTGTCTCAAGGGGAGAAAGGAGGAGGTGGAGGAGGAGGAGGGGGTTAGGGCCTCTCCGCCGTGCGTCATGCACGGGCGTTGGCTCGCGGCGCTTGCCGTCGGATCGGTCGGGCCCCATAGTCGTCGAGCCGGTCGGACAAAAGTATCAAGAGCAGCGGCAAGCCAACGAGGCCGCGCAACTATTGCTTGTATGCCTTGTGCTGGTCGCAGGACGAAAAACTGCGTAAACCTAAACTTTCGGAGCTCCGCGCGGATTTCTTGGATCTGCGGTGGAGTCCCCTGGCGGCGCTTCTAGCGCCACCCCTGGCGCGCTCCGTGCGCTAGGGAAGGGGGGTTCAGCGCAGATCCAAAAAGTCCGCGCGGACCGTCAAAAGGTTATGTTAATGCAGTTTCTTGTGGGACGATGGCGCTGGTAGGAGGTGGGGGAGGTCGTAATCATCGCGGGGAGGGAGATGAAAAGGCTGAGCGTCCTCCGCGTCATGCGGCACGCACACTATGTCCTGGCATCCCAGTCCTCCGAGGACGTACGAGTAGCGGTCGATAAGCAAAGATGCAAGTATCCGGGATATTAGTCGTACGCGTCGCGTCGCTGATTTGATCTGGGCTGCTGGTGTACTCACCTGGTGTCGGTGCTGAAGCTGTTCTCTAGGGTGGGTTCCTCGTCCTCGTCGCGCGCCTCGCTGTCGCCGTACCCTTCCCTTCGGGATCGACGTCTGCGTCCGCCGAAAGCGCCCTGCTAGCCAGGGGTGTTCCTCGCCTGGCACCGAGCGTGTAACGGTGGCCTGCCTTTGCCTCGATGCAGCGCTTGAGCTCCACGAGCGTGGGATCAATGTCGCTGGGGTCGTCCTATTGAGCGATGCATTTCTCGATGCCAACGAGGGCCCCGCTAAAATCGGACGAGTGGTGGTGGATCTCGGCGCGCGCGTATAGCGCCCTGCCGCGGTCCCCGTCGATGCTGCGCGCGCCTCGGAGCAGTCCGCTTCCACCTCGGGCCGGGCCTCTCCTGTGCCTCGTGGAAGCTGCACCCAGGCTCGGTTCTCCGGTACAGTGGGGGTCTTGAAGAAGGAACCCTTTTCGTTGGGGAGGGGCTCGGTGTTCCTTGATTGTTTCAAAGTTTGCCTCGGGTTTTCCTGAGGTTTTCCATCGGAAATCGAGGTTGAACTCATGGGAAAAAGGGGCCTCGTTCCTTATTTAGGGTTCCTTAGGTCAACGCCCCGACTGTAATATTCGAAGAATCTCTGACGAAATTACACCTGCTCGATTTCGCGCAAGCCCGATGTCTTTCGAGTACCATGTAGTAGCCTCCATTCGCCTCCTTCAGGTCGTCGTCGTCGTCGTCCTGAAAGTCCTCGTCGGCCCTCCCCCGACGAGCGAAGAGGCCGTTCCCCTTCCCCTTGGCATTCCTGATGACATCCGCAAGGATCTCAAGGGAGCCGGACCTCGGTAATTCGGCGCCTTCTCCGTCTTGTAGGTGCTCGCCTCCGCCACATGCGTGGCCCCCTCCGTCTCTCACGCGCGCACCTCCACCTCGCAGCTGCCCACCTCCGCCTCGTAGGTGCTCTCCTGTGCCTCGTAGGCGCTCGCCTCCGCATCGTAGGTGCTCACCTCCGCCCAGTACTCCCTCACCTGCGCCTCGTAGCTGCCCACCTCCGTCTCGCGCGTGCTTACCTCCGCCTCGTAGGTGCTAACCTCCGTCCCGTACGTGCCCACATCCTCCAAGTACGTGCTCACCTCCGCCTCGTAGGTGCTCACCTCCGCCTCGCGCGTGCTCACCTCCGCCTCGTAGGTGGCCACCTCCGTCCTGAGCTCCGCCACGAGGGTGCTTTGGTCCGCCTCGTAGGTGCCCACCGCCGTCGCGTACGTGCTCACCTCCGCCTCGTCCGTGTTCACGTCCGCCGCGTACGCGCCCAGGTCCCATCGTCGTCATGAGCGTGGACGGCGCTGAGAAGGGTATTGTCTCAATTTTCGTCACACTGCTGTTGCCACCATCTTTCCCACCAAGCGAGCTGGGCCTGAAGTTCTATGATGTACCCAGCTTGCCGCTGGGGGGTCCGAATCAACTAGCCTCGGGGCGGCCAGTTGATTAGCTGTGCGTGCTTGTCATGCTCCCTTGGACCTTGGTTTGGTCAGACGTCATCGCACACATCACAGCAGGGCCTCGCGCACCAGACGGGTGCTCCGTGCCCTGACCAAGCCATGGCTGCTCGCGCCCGCCAGGCCGCGGCGCGGCCAGCGGGCTGAGGCCGTCCCCCCCTCGCGTGCGGGGACACCAATTTCCAGGCCCCATCCTCCTCTTCGTCCTCCTCCTCATCCCTGAAGCCCGTCGCTGTATGGTTGCGCTCACTCGTTCTTCCTCTCTCTCTCTCTCTCTCGCTCTCTCTCTCTCTCTCTCTCTCTATATCGCTTTCTCTCTGCTTACATTTCATATATATATGTATGTGTAAATATATATATATATATACACGTGTATCCTCCCTCGCCTCCTCCTCCGCCTTTTCAAAGTGAAAGTTGTGATAACAATGATCAATTGAGAGGTGCTCTTACTATCGACCCTCCTCGTCATCATCCTCATCGCTCTCCGCGAGTGGACCTCCGCCATAGGTCGCTTCCATGATCAAGGGCAAGAACACCGAGGAGATCCGCAAGCAATTCAACATCGTGAACGATTTCACCCCAGAGGAGGAGGCGCAGGTGCGCGAGGAGAACCGCTGGTGCGAAGACGCCTGAGCGCCGGGGAGGAGCTCCCTGAAGGCCCCTCGCACGAGCCTGGCGTGGCGAGCGTCGAGAGTCGAAGAACAACAAGAGGCACATATTGTAATTGTCTGAGGTCCGCTCGGATTTCTTGGCTCGGCGCTGGACCCCCCTCCCCTCACCCCTTACTCAGCGCGCGGAGCGCGCAAAAGGCGCCGCCAGAGGCAGCGCCGACCCAAGAAATCCGCGCGGATCTCCGAAAATCGAGGTTGTGCCTTTTTTGTTTTTCTACGCAGGGGGCTTTGCATTGCACGTCTCTCGCGGTGCCGTTGGGCTTCGCTTCCACTGCTAAAGCGAGACGCGAGCAGACAACCAGTGAAGCCCGAATACGCCAGACGACGGCGGTCGCAGAACTGCGTGTGCCTCCCCGAGCGGGCGACGCCGCGCGGTGCTGCAGCAATTGCAGCATGTAGTGGTCCTTGCTGCTTTCGTGCTCACCAAGGGCGCCTTGCAACCTCTTGCGTTCCCCAGAAAACCGATCATCCCGGCTCTTGTCTTCCCCAGGCACCCGCCCCTTGCCGCGGCCATGATGCCAACACCCCCGTCTAGAACGAGAACGCGGGATGCAGCGCCCTTGGCCCAACATTTGAACCCCAGTAATGAGGAGGAGGAGGAGGAGGAGGAGGACGACGACGGTGCAACCTAGTCATTTGCTGCCTCATGGTATTCGGTAGCGGCACGAGCTCTTGGAGTAAGAAAGAGGAGAGGAGAAGAGAAGGGAAGGGAAGGGAAGAGAAGAGAAGAAAAAAGGAAAAGGAAACGGAAGAGGAAGAGGAAGAGAACGATGAAGAAGAGGAGAGGAGAGAAGAGAAGGGGGAGAGGAGAGGAGAGAAAAGGAGAAACGAGAAGAGAAGAGGAAATGAGAGAAGAGAAGAGAATCCACTGTTGAAATACCAGGTAAGAGAAGTGACTCTGCTTAACTACACCATTAAGGTCAAAGGTTGGTCAGCGAGGATATGATAAGGAGAGAGAGAGAGAGAGAGAGAGTTTGTGGGGAAAGAGAGAGAGAGAGAGCGAGAAGAAACAGCAGAGAAGAGGAGAGGAGAGGAGAGGAGAGACAGAGAGACAGAGACACGGAAACACGGAGAGTGGGGAACACGTGCAGGCAGGCAGCAAAACAGCAGAGAACACAGAGCTTCAGAGTCCGCCCGCTCCGTCCTCCCGGGGAGCTCGAGCAGCTGGCTCCGCCGCCCGCCCCCAGAGGACCACCACTGGTGGTGGCGCTCCTTCGGGTCGGGGGGCGCGGTCGCGGTGTTCTTCTACGCGTATTGCGTCTACTTCTGGCGCGCGCGCGCCCCGCCTTCCCGCGCGCCGCGCCCTCCTCCTCCTCCTCCTCCTCCTCCTCCTCCTCCTCCTCCTCCTCCTCTTCCTTCTCCCCGCCATCCCCCCCCACTGTCTCAGGAATGGGGGATCGAGGTTCTGGATCGACGTCCCATCCTCCACCCACTCCTGCAGATCCTCCTCCTCTAGAACGCAGCGCGCACCACGATCTTTCATTTCTGTTCAGCTACGGTTCGCCCTTCTCGTCCTCTCCTGGGCCTTCGGGCGGGCCCTTCGCCGCCACGGCTTGATCTGCTTCAACTGCTCAGAACGCGCTCCAGGAGAAGAAGGGGAGGAAAAGGAGGAGAAGGGACGGTGAGGAGGGGGAGGAGGAGGAGGAGGAGGATGAGGAGGAGGAGGAGGAGGAGGAGGCTCAGGAGGAGGATGAGGAGGAGGCGGAGGAGGAGGAGCAGGAGGAACAGGAGGAGCAGGAAACGGAGAAGGAGGAAGAGGAGGAGGAGGAGGAGGAGAAGGAGGAGGAGGAGGAGGAGGAGGGGGACGTTGGTGTGCCTGTTTGCGTTTGTGTGTGAGCGTCGCCTCTCGCCTGCCTTCCTTTGGCGTGGCTCCCCTCGCCGCCGGCCCCGTGGCTCTCCGCCTCTCCGCTGCCGTTGATCGGCGGCTCCCTGCTGCTCGCCTGCCCTGCCCCGCTCCCGGCCCGCTGGCCGCCCGCCCTGCGGCGGCCACCATGCTACTCCCGCTGCTCTCCCGCGCCTGCCCGCTTGCCCGCTGCCCCTGGCGCCTCTGCGCTGCTCTGGGCCACTGCCCCGTGAGGGGCCGGCGGCTTCTTTCTTTTCTTACTTCTCTCGGATTGCTGGGCGCGCGCGCGATTCTCCTGCGCGCGGGCTGGACGGCGAGGCGCTGCACCCGCCCGCGGCTTTGCGTTCGTGTTTGTGTGTGCGCGTGTGTGTGCGCGTGTGTGTGCGCGTGTGTGCGCGTATGCGTGTGCGTGTGCGTGTGCGCGTGCGTGTGCGTGTGCGTGTGCGTGTGCGTGTGCGTGTGCGTGTGCGTGTGCGTGTGTGTGTGTGCGAATTCCTGTGCGTGTGTGTGTGTGCTGTGTATTGTGTGTGTTGTGTGTGGATGTTGTGTGTTGTGTGTGTGGTGTGTATGTGTGGTGTGTGTGTGTGTCTGTGTGTGCGTGCATGCGTGCGTGCGTGCGTGCGTGCGCGTGCGTGCGTGCGTGTGTGTATGTATGTTTGTGTGTTTGTATTTGTGGTTGTGGTTGTGGTTGTGTGTGTGTGTCTTTGTGCTTGTGTTTGTATGTGTCGGCGCGTTTGTGTGTTTGTGTGTTTGTGTGTTTGTGTGTGTGTGTGTTTGTTTGTGTGTTTGTGCGTTTGTGCGTTTGTGTGTTTGCGTGTTTGTGTGTTTGTGTGTACGTCTGTGTTTGTGCGTTTGTGTGTTTATCTATGTGTGTGTTGGGTGCTTGTGTATTTCTGTGTTTGCGTGCGTGTGTGATTGTGTGTTTGTGTGTCTGTGTGTGTTTGTGCATTTGTGTGTTTGAGATGTGTGCTTGTGTGTTTGTGTGTTCTTTGTGTTTGTGTGTTCTTTGTGTTTGTGTGTTTGTGTGTTTGTGTGTGCGCGTGTGTGTGTGTGCGCGTGAGTGTGTGCGCGTGTGTGTGCGCGTGTGTGCGCGTGTGTGTGCGCGTGTGCTTGCGCGTGCGCGTGCGCGTGCGCGTGTGCGTGTGCGTATGCGTGTGCGTGTGCGCGTGCGTGTGCGTGTGTGTGTGTGTGTGCGTGTGCGTATGCGTGTGCGTGTGCGTGTGGGTGTGCGCGTGCGTGTGCGTGTGCGTGTGCGTGAGCGTTTGCGTGTGCGTGTGCGCCTGTGTGTGTGGTGTGTGTGAGTTGTGTGTGTGGTTTGTGTTGTGTGTGTTGTATGTATGGTGTGTGTGGTGTGTGTGCGTGGGTATGGGTGTGCGTGTACGTGTGCGAATCCTTGTGCGTGTGCTAGTGCGTGTGCGTGTGCGTGTGCGTGAGCGTGAGCGTGAGCGTGAGCGTGTGCGTGCGTGTGTGTGTATGCGTGTGTGCGTGTGTGCGTGCGTGTGTGCGTGCGTGCGTGCGTGCTTGCGTGCGCGTGCGCATGCGCGTGTGCGTGTGCGTGTGCGTGTGCGAGTGCGTGTGGGTGTGCGCGTGCGTGTGCGTGTGGGTGTGTGTGTGTGTTGGTGTGCGTGTGCGTGAGCGTGAGCGTTTGCGTGTGCGTGTGCGTGTGTGTAAAGTGTGTGTGTGTGTGTGTGAGTTGTGTGTGTGTTTTGTGTTGTGTGTGCTGTATGTATGGTGTGTGTGGTGTGTGTGTGTGCGTGGGTATGGGTGTGCGTCTGCGTCTGCGAATGCTTGTGCGTGTGCTAGTGCGTCTGCGTGTGCGTGTGTGTCTGTATGCGTGAGCGTGTGCGTGCGTGTGTATGTGTGTGCGTGTGTGTGTGCGTGCGTGCGTGCGTGCGTCCGCGTGCGCGTGCGCGTGCGCGTGCGCGTGTGCGTTTGCGTGTGCGTGTGCGCGTGCGTGTGGGTGTGCGCGTGCG
>CAUYUJ010011392.1:202500-265405 GCA_963575745.1 Prorocentrum cordatum | reverse complement strand
GTTTGTGTGTGTGTTTGTGTGTGTGTTTGTGTGTGTGTTTGTGGGTGTGTTTGTGTGTGTGTTTGTGTGTGTGTCCGTGTGTGTGTTTGTGTGTGTTTGTGTGTGTGTCTGCTTGTGTGTGTTTGTGTGTGTTTGTGTGTGTGGTTGTGTGTGTTTGTGTGTGTTTGTGTGTGTGTGTTTGTGTGTGTGTTTCTGTGTGTGTTTGTGTGTGTTTGTGTGCGTGTTTGTGTGTGTTTGTGTGTGTTTGTGTGTGTGGTTGTGTGTATGTGTGTGTTTGTGTGTGTGTTTGTGTGTGTTTGTGGTGTGTGTTTGTGTGTGTTTTGTGGTGTGTTTGTGTGTGTTTGTGTGTGTTTGTGTGTGTGTTTGTGTGTGTTTGTGTGTGTGTTTGTGTGTGTTTGTGTGTGTGTTTGTGTGTGTTTGTGTGTGTTTGTGTGTGTTTGTGTGTGTTTGTGTGGGTGCTTGTGTGTGTTTGTGTGTATGTTTGTGTTTATGTTTGTGTGTGTGTTTGTGTGTGTGTGTGGGTTTGTGTGTGTGGGTTTGTGTGTGTGTGGGTTTGTGTGCGTGGGTTTGTTTGTGTGTGTGTTTGTGTGTGTGTTTGTGTGTGTGTTTGTGTGTGTCCGTGTGTGTGTTTGTGTGTGTGTTTGTGTATGTGTTTGTGTGTGTTTTGTGCGTGTGTGGTTTGTGGTGTGTTTGTGTGTGTTTTTGTGGGTGTTTGTGTGTGTGTTTGTGTGTGTTTGTGTGAGTTTTGTGTGTGTGTTTGTGTTGTTTGTGTGTGTTTGTGTGTGGTTTGTGTGTTTGATTGTGTGTGTTTGTGTGTGTGTGTTTGTGTGTGTTTGTGTGTGTTTGTGTGTGTGTGTTTGTGTGTGTTTGTGGTGTGTTGGTGTGTGTTTGTGTGTGTTTGTGTGTGTTTTTTGGGTGTGTGCAGTGTTTGTGTGTTTTGTGTGTGTTTTGTGTGTGGTTTTTGTGTGTGTGTTTGTGT
Organism: Prorocentrum cordatum; assembly: GCA_963575745.1. Taxonomy (NCBI): domain Eukaryota; class Dinophyceae; order Prorocentrales; family Prorocentraceae; genus Prorocentrum; species Prorocentrum cordatum. The sequence goes on along the minus strand of CAUYUJ010011392.1, from coordinate 264,426 downwards.
GCGTTTGTGTGTGTGTTTGTGTGTGTTTTGTGTGTGTGTTTGGGTGTGTGTTTGTGTGTGTGTTTTTGTGTGTTTGTGTGTGTTTGTGTGTGTTGTGCGTGTGTTTGCGTGATGTTTTGTGTGTGGGGTGGTTTTGTGTGTGTGTTTGCGTGTGTGTTTTGTGTGTGTGTTTTGTGGTGTGTTTGTGTGTGTGTTTGTGTGTGTGTTTGTTGTGTTGTGTGTTTTTTGTGTCGTGTTTGTTGTGTTTGTTGTGTGTGTTTGTGGTGTTTTGTGTGTTTTGTGTGTGTGTGTGTTTTTTGTGTGGTGTGTGTTTGTTGTTTGTTTGCGTGTGTTTGTTGTGTGTTTGTGTGTGTTTGTGTGTGTTTGTGTGTGTGTTTGTGTGTGTTTGTGTGTGTTTGTGTGTGTTTGTGTGTGTGTTTGTGTGTGTGTTTGTGTGTGCGTTTGTGTGTGTTTATGTGTGTTTGTGTGTGTTTGTGTGTGTGTTTGTGTGTGTTTGTGTGTGTTTGTGTGTGTTTGTGTGTGTTTGTGTGTGTGTTTGTGTGTATATTTGTGTGTGTGTTTGTGTGTGTGTTTGTGTGTGTGTTTGTGTGTGTTAGTGTGTGTTTGTGTGTGTGTGTTTGTGTGTGTGTTTGTGTGTGTTTGTGTGTGTGTTGGCGTGTGTTTGTGTGTGTTTGTGTGCGTTTGTGTGCGTTTGTGTGCGTTTGTGTGCGTTTGTGTGCGGTTGTGTGCGTTTGTGTGAGTTTGTGTGTGTTTGTGTGCGTTTGTGTGCGGTTGTGTGCGTTTGTGTGCGTTTGTGTGCGGTTGTGTGCGTTTGTGTGCATTTGTGTGCGTTTGTGTGAGTTTGTGTGCGTGTGTGTGCGTTTGTGTGTGTGTTTGTGTGTTTTTGTGTGTGTTTGTGTGTGTGTGCTTGTGTGTGTTTGTGTGTGTTTGTGTGTGTGTTTGTGTGTGTGTTTGTGTGTGTGTTTGTGGGTGTTTGTGTGTGTTTGTGTGTGTTTGTGTGTGTTTGTGTGTGTGTTTGTGTGTGTGTTTGTGTGTGTTTGTGTGTGTTTGTGTGTGTTTGTGTGTGTGCGTTTGTGTGTGTTTGTGTGCGTTTGTGTGTGTTTGTGTGTGTTTGTGTGTGTTTGTGTGTGTTTGTGCGTGTGTTTGTGTGTGTTTGTGTGTGTGTTTGTGTGTGTTTGTGTGTGTGTTTGTGTGTGTGTGTTTGTGTGTGTTTGTGTGTGTGTGTGTGTGTTTGTGTGTGTTTGTGTGTGTTTGTGTGTGTGTTTGTGTGCGTTTGTGTGCGTTTGTGTGTGCGTTTTGTGTGCGTTTTTTGTGTGCGTTTTGTGCGTGTCGTTTGTGTGCGTTTGTGTGCGTTATGTGCGTTTGTGTGGTTTTGTGTGCGTTTTGTGTGCGTTTGTGTGCGCTTGCGTGTGTTTGTGTGTGGTTGGTGTGTTTTTGTGTGCGTTTGTGTGCGTGTGTGTGCGTTTGTGTGCGTTTGTGTGCGTTTGTGTGTGTGCGTTTGTGTGCGTTTGTGTGCGTTTGTGTGCGTTTGTGTGCGTTTGTGTGCGTTTGTGTGCGTTTGTGTGCGTTTGTGTGCGTTTGTGTCTGTTTGTGTATGTTTGTGTCTGGTTGTGTCTGTTTGTGTCTGTTTGCGTCTGTTTATGTATGTTTGTGTCTGTTTGTGTCTGTTTGTGTCTGTTTGTGTCTGTTTGTGTCTGTTTGTGTCTGTTTCTGTCTGTTTCTGTCTGTTTGTGTCTGTTTGTGTCTGTTTGTGTCTGTGTTGGTGTGTTTGCGTGTTTGTGTGTTTGTGTGTTTGTGTGTTTGTGTGTTTGTGTGTTTGTGTGCCTGTGTGCTTGTGTGTTTGTGTGTTTGTGTGTTTGTGTGTTTGTGTGTTTGTGTGTTTGTGCGTTTGTGTGTTTGTGTGTTTGTGGGTTTGTGTGTTTGTGTGTTTGTGTGTGTTTGTGCGTGTTTGTGCGTGTTTGTGCGTGTTTGTGCGTGTTTGTGCGTGTTTGTGCGTGTTTGTGTGTTTGTGTGTTTGCGTGTTTGTGTGTTTGTGTGTTTGTGTGTGTTTGTGTGTGTTTGTGTGTGTGTTTGTGTGTGTGTTTGTGTGTGTTTGTGTGTGTTTGCGTGTTTGTGTGTGTTTGTGTTTGTGTGTGCGTGTGTGTGCGTGTGTGTGTGCGTGCGCGTGTGTGCGTGCGCGTGTGCGCGTGCGCGTGTGCGTGCGCGTGTGCGTGCGCGTGTGTATGTTTGTGTATGTTTGTGTATGTTTGTGTATGTTTGTGTGTGTTTGTGTGTGTTTGTGTGTGTTTGTGGGTGTGTTTGTGGGTGTGTTTGTGGGTGTGTTTCTGTGTGTTTCTGTGTGTTTCTGTGTTCCTGTGTGTTTCTGTGTGTTTCTGTGTGTTTGTGTGTGGTTGTGTGTGTTTGTGCGTGTTTGTGTATGTTTGTGTGTGTTTGTGTGTGTGTTTGTGTGTGTGTTTGTGTGTGTTTGTGTGTGTTTGTGTGTGTGTTTGTGTGTGTTTGTGTGTGGTTGCGTGTGTTTGTGTGTGTGTTTGTGTGTGTGTGTGTGCTTGTGTGTGTTTGTGTTTGTGTGTGTGTTTGTGTGTGTTTGTGTGTGCTTGTGTGTGTTTGTGTGTGTGTGTTTGTGTGTTTGTGTGTGGTTGTGTGTGTTTGTGTGTGTGTTTGTGTGTGTTTGTGTGTGTTATGTGTGTGTGTTTGCTTGTGTGTGTTTGTGTTTGTGTGTGTGCTTGTGAATGTGTTTGTGTGTGTGTTTGTGTGTGTGTTTGTGTGTGTTTGTGTGTGTGTTTGTGTGTGTGTGTGTGTTTGTGTGTGTTTGTGTGTCTTTGTGTGTTTGTGTGTGTTTGTGTGTTTGTGTGTGGTTGTGTGTGTGTTTGTGTGTTTGTGTGTCTTTGTGTGTGTGTTTGAGTGTGTTTGTGTGTGCTTGTGTGTGTTTGTGTGTGTTTGTGTGTGTTTGTGTGTGTTTGTGCGTGTGTTTGTGTGTGTTTGTGTGTGTTTGTGTGTGTGTCTTTGTGTGTGTTTGTGTGTTTGTGTGTGTGTTTGTGTGTGGTTGTGTGTGTTTGCGTGTGTTTGTGTGTGTGTTTGTGTGCATTTGTGTGTTTGCGCTTGTTCGTGTGTTTGTGTGTTTTTGCGTTTTGTTGTGTGGTTTTGCGTGTGTTTGTGTGTGTTTGTGTGTGTGTTTGTGTGTGTTTGTGTGTGTTTGTGTGTGTTTGTGTGTGTGTTTGTGTGTGGTTGTGTTTGTGTGTGTGTTTGCATGTGTGTTTGTATGTGTGTTTGTGTGTGTTTGTGTGTGTTTGTGTGTGTTTGTGTGTGTTTGTGTGTGTTTGTGTGTGTTTGCGTGTGTTTGTGTGTGTTTGTGTGTGTTTGTGTGTGTGTTTGTGTGTGTTTTTGTATGGTTGTGTGTGTTTGTGTGTGTTTGTGTGTGTTTGTGTGTTTGTTTGTGTGTGTGTGTTTGTGTGTGTTTGTGTGTGTGTTTGTGTGTGTTTGTGTGTGTGTTTGTGTGTGTGGTTGTGTGTTTGTGTGTTTGTGTGTGTGTGTGTGTTTGTGTGTGTGTTTGTGTGTGTTTGTGTGTTTGTGTGTGTGTTTGTGTGTGTTTGTGTGTGTTTGTGTGTGTTTGTGTGTGTGGTTGCGTGTGTGTTTGCGTGTGTGTTTGCGTGTGTGTTTGCGTGTGTGTTTGTGTGTGTCTGCGTGTGGTTGCGTGTGTTTGCGTGTGTTTGCGTGTGGTTGCGTGTGGTTGCGTGTGTTTGCGTGTGTTTGCGTGTGTTTGCGTGTGTGTGTGCTTGTGTGTGCTTGTGTGTGCTTGTGTGTGCTTGTGTGTGTTTGTGTGTGTTTGTGTGTGTGTTTGTGTGTGTTTGTGTGTGTTTGTGTGTGTGTTTGTGTGTTTGTGTGTGTTTGTGTGTGTGTTTGTGTGTGTGGTTGTCTGTGTTTGTGTGTGTTTGTGTGTGGTTGTGTGTGTTTGTTTGTGTTTTTGTGTATTTGTGTGTTTGTGTGTGTGGTTGTGTGTGTGTTTGTGTGTTTGTGTGTGTCTGTGTGTGTTTGTGTGTGTGTTTGTGTGTGTTTGTGTGTGTTTGTGTTTGTTTGTGTGTGTGGTTGTGTGTGTTTGTGTGTGTTTGTGTGTGTGTGTGTTAGTGTGTGTGTTAGTGTGTGTGTGTTAGTGTGTGTGTGTGTTTGTGTGTGGTTGTGTGTGTTTGTGTGTGTGTTTGTGTGTGTTTTTGTGTGTTTGTATGTGTTTGTGTGTGTTTGTGTGTGTGTGTGTTTGTGTGTGTTTGTGTGTGTTTGTGTGTGTGTTTGTGTGTGTTTGTGTGTGTTTGTGTGTGTGTTTGTGTGTGTTTGTGTGTGGTTGTGTGTTTGTGTGTGTTTGTGTGTGTTTGTGTGTGGCTGTGTGTGGTTGTGTGTGTTGATGTGTGTTTGTGCATGTTTGTGTGTGTGTTTGTGTGTGTTTGCGTGTGTTTGTGTGTGTTTGTGTGTGTGTTTGTGTGTGTGTTTGTGTGTATGTGTATGGTTTTGTGCGTTTTTGTGCGTGTTTGTGTGTTTGTGTGTGTTTGTGTGTGTGTTTGTGTGTGGTTGTGTGTGTGTGTTTGTGTGTGTTTGTGTGTGTTTGTGTGTTTGTGTGTGTGTGTGTTGATGTGTGGTTGTGTGTGTGGTTGTGTGTGTTTGTGTGTGTTTGTGTGTGGTTGTGTGTGGTTGTGTGTGTGGTTGTGTGTGGTTGTGTGTGGTTGTGTGTGTTTGTGTGTGTTTGTTTGTGTTTGTGTGTGCTTGTGTGTGCTTGTGTGTGTTTGTGTGTGTTTGTGTGTGGTTGTGTGTGTTTGCGTGTGTTTGCGTGTGTTTGCGTTTGCGTGTGTTTGCGTGTGTTTGTGTCGTGTGTTTGTGTGTGTGTGTGGTTGTGTGTTTGTGTGTGCGTTTGTGTGTGTGTTTGTGTGCGTTTGTGTGTGTGTTTGTGTGTGTGTTTGCGTGTGTTTGCGTGTGTTTGCGTATGTTTGCGTGTGTTTGCGTGTGTTTGCGTGTGTTTGCGTGTGTTTGCGTGTGTTTGTGTGTGTTTGCGTGTGTTTGCGTGTGGTTGCGTGTGTTTGCATGTGTTTGCATGTGTTTGCGTGTGTTTGCGTGTGTTTGCGTGTGTTTGCGTGTGTTTGCGTGTTTTTGTGTGTGTGTGGTTGTGTGTGTTTGCGTGTGTTTGTGTGTTTGTGTGTGTGTTTGTGTATGTGTGTGTGTGGTTGTGTGTGTTTGTGTATGGTTGTGTGTGTTTGTGTGGGTTGGTTTGTGTTTGTTTGTGTGTGTTTGTGTGTGTGTGTTTGCGTGTGTTTGTGTGTGTTTGTGTGCGTTTGTGTGTGGTTGTGTGTGTTTGTGTGTGTTTGTGTGTGTTTGTGTGTGGTTGTGTGTGTGTTTGTGTGTGTTTGTGTGTGTTGATGTGTGTGTGTGTGTTTGTGTGTGTTTGTGTTTGTGTGTGTGTTTGTGTGTGTTTGTGTGTGTTTGTGTGTGTTTGTGTGTGTTTGTGTGTGTTTGTGTGTGTTTGTGTGTGTTTGTGTGTGCTTGTGTGTGTTTGTGTGTGTTTGTGTGTGTTTGTGTGTGTTTGTGGATGTTTTGTGTGTGCTTGTGTGTGTTTGTGTGTGTTTGTGTGTGTGTTTGTGTGTGTTTGTGTGTGTTTGTGTGTGTGTTTGTGTGTGGTTGTGTGTTTGTGTGTGTTTGTGTGTGTGTTGTCTGTGTTTGTCTGTGTTTGTGCGTGTTTGCGCGTGTGTGTGTGTTTGTGCATGTTTGCGTGTGCGTTTGTGTGTGTGTTTGTGTGTGTGTGTGTTTGTGTGTGTTTGTGTGTGTGTGTGTTTGTGTGTGTTTGTGTGTGTTTGTGTGTGTGTTTGTGTGTGTTTGTGCGTGTTTTGTGTGTGTTGTGTGTGTTTGTGTGTTTGTGTGTGTTTGTGTGTGTTTGCGTGTGTTTGTGTGTGTTTGTGTGTGTTTGTGCGTGTTTGTGTGTGTTTGTGTGTGTGTGTTTGTGTGTGGTTGTGTGTGTGTGTTTGTGTGTGTTTGTGTGTGTTGATGTGTGTGTGTGTTTGTGTGTGTTTGTGTGTGTTTGTGTGTGTTTGCGTGTGTTTGTGTGTGTTTGTGTGTTTGTGTGTGTTTGTGTGTGTGCGTTTGTGTGCGTTTGTGTGCGTTTGTGTGTGTGTTTGCGTGTGCGTGTGTGTGCGTTTGTGTGCGTTTGTGTGCGTTTGTGTGTGTTTGTGTGTGTTTGTGTGTGTTTGTGTGTGTTTGTGTGTGTTTGTGTGTGATTGTGTGTGTTTGTGTGTGGTGGTTTGTGTTTGTGCGTGTTTGTGTGTGGTTGTGTTTGGTTGTGTGCGTTTGTGTGTTTGCGTGTGTTTGTGTGTGTCTGTGTGTGTTTGTGTGTGTTTGTGTGTGTTTGTGTGTGTGTTTGTGTGTTTGTGTGTGTTTGTGTGTGTTTGTGTGTGTTTGTGTGTGTTTGTGCGTATGTTTTTGTGTGTGTTTGTGTGTGTTTGTGTGTGTTTGTGTGTGTTTGTGTGTTTGTGTGTGTTTTGTGTGTGTTTGTGTGTGTGTTTGTGTGTGTTTGTGTGTGTTTGTGTGTGTTTGTGTGTGTGTTTGTGTGTGGTTGTTTGTGTGTGCTTGTGTGTGCTTGTGTGTGCTTGTGTGTGCTTGTGTGTGGTTTGTGTGTTTGTGTGTGTTTGTGTGTGTTTGTGTGTGTTTGTGTGTGCGTGTGTGTGTTTGTGTGTGTTTCTGTGTGCTTGTGTGTGCTTGTGTGTGATTGTGTGTGCTTGTGTGTGCTTGTGTGTGCTTGTGTGTGCTTGTGTGTGCTTGTGTGTGCTTATGTGTGCTTGTGTGTGCTTGTGTGTGCTTGTGTGTGCTTGTGTGCGCTTGTGTGTGTTTGTGTGTGTTTGTGTGTGTTTGCGTGCGTTTGTGTGTTTGTGTGTGTGTTTGTGTGTGTTTGTGTGTGTTTGTGTGTGTTTGTGTGTGTTTGTGTGTGTGTTTGTGTGTGTTTGTGTGTGCTTGTGTGTGTTTGTGTGTGGTTGTGTGGGTTTGCGTGTGTGTTTGCGTGTGTGTTTGTGTGTGTTTGTGTGTGTTTGTGTGTGTGTTTGTGTGTGTTTGCGTGTGTGGTTGTGTGTGTTTGTGTGTGGTTGTGTGTGTTTGTGTGTGTTTGTGTGTTTTTGTGTGTGTTTGTGTGTGGTTGTGTGTTTGTGTGTTTGTGTGTGTGTTTGTGTGTGCTTGTGTGTGCTTGTGTGTGCTTGTGTGTTTGTGTGTGTTTGTGTGTTTGTGTGTTTGTGTGTTTGTGTGTTTGTGTGTGTGCGTATGCATGTGTGTGTGCGTATGCATGTGTGCGCGTGTGTGTGTGTGTGAATGTGCTTGTGTGTATGTTTGTGTGAGTGTGAGTTTGTGTGTGAGTGTGAGTGTATTTGTGTGTGTGAGTGTGTAAGTGTGACTGTTACTGTGTGTGTGCTTGTGTGTGGGTGTGTGTGTGCGTGTGCGTGTGTGCGTATGTGCGCGTGTACGTGTGTGCGTGTGTGCGTGTGTGCGTGTGTGCGTGTGTGTGTGCGTGTGCGTGTGTGCGTATGTGCGCGTGTACGTGTGTGCGTGTGTGCGTGTGTGCGTGTGTGCGTGTGTGCATGTGTGCGTGTGTGTGCGTGTGTGTGTGTGTCGCGTGCGTGTGCATGTGTGCGTGCGTATGCATGTGTGTGCGTATGTTTGTGAGTGTGTTTGTGTGTTCGCGTGCGTGTGTGTGCGTGTGTGAATGTGAGTGTGAGTGTGAGTTTGTGTGAGTTTGTGTGTGAATGTGTGCGTGTGTGTGTGCGTGTGTGTGCGTGAGTGCGTGCGTGTGTGTGTGTGCGTGTGTGCGTGTGTGCGTGTCGTGTGCGTGTGCGTGTGTGCGTGTGTGTGTGTGTGCGTGCGTGCGCGTGTGCGCGTGTGTGTACGTGTGTGCGTGAGGGCGTGCGTGGGTCGCGAGGGGGATAACGACATCAAACAACAAACAAACAAACAAACACATACGCAAACAAACAAACAAACAAGCAATCATCATCAGTTATCATTCGAAGGTTGTTCGCTCTTATTTGCCTGCGTGCCATTCAACGCGTATATCCCAAACCCTCGATACCCGCCCTCTTCATCTTCGATCGTACCTCACATGGGGGTATACCTTTCTTACCTGCAACATGTATGTCGTGTCGCCCCTGAGGCAGGGGAAGAGAAGACGGATGGAAGGAAGGGACAAAGGGGAGGGAGGAGGATAGAGCACGAGAGATAGTAGCAGGAGGGGGGCCAGGAGCAGACAACGTGTGGCAAAACCAGACGGACAGATCGGGCGGGTAGGCATGTAACCCAACGGTTCGGGGAGGCGGGTCCAGGCGGCCAGGTCGAACAGGCGGGTTGCTGAAGCGTGCGTCCTGCACGAATCGCGTGGAAGTCTCGAGCGATAGCGCGATTCCAAAATGAATCGCGAGGACATCCACAGCGAGAGCGTGATTCCTGAGTGTCGAGGGCGCGGCGTCTGAATAGATTGCGAGGAAGTCCCACGCGAACGCGCGATTGCAGTATAAATTGTGGGGACGTCCCGCGCGAAAGCGCAATTTGGGAACGAATTGCGAGGACAAAGAACACGCACGAGACCAAGCAGCGCACGGGGACCGGACGTCCGAGCGATGGCAAGCAGAAGCCGCTTTCGAGAAGGAGGAGCCCTGCCTGAGGGCCGCACCCCTCGTCCTGCCCTGCCCCCCTCCCCTTCCCCAGCGCGCGCCGCCGAGCTGTCGCCGCACGGCCCGAGCGCTCCGCAGGCTTCAGACTGGGATGAATAGCTTCCTTCAGTGCGCCTTCTTCTTCCTGTACTCGGCCCTCATCGGGTGCGCCCGCGCCTGCTGCCGGGGGGCGGGAGGTGGGCGAGGCCGCCACGGTGCCGCCGCGAGGATGCAGGAGTGGTGCGCAGAGGCCCTCGGATCCGTTCGGAGGCGCTCGGAGTCCATCGGAGGCCCTCGGAGGTCCACGGAGGCCCTCGGAGTCCCTCGGACGCCCTCTGGGGCCCTCGAAGGCCTTCGGAGGCCCTCGGGGGCCCTCGGAGGCCTTCGGAGGCTTCTGAGGCCCTCGGAGGGCCCCAGCGGCAGCAGGAGAACGAAGAAGAAGAAGGATGATGATGATGATGAGAATAGCCATGAGAATTGTGATGATGATGATGATGATGATGATGATGATGATGATGATGATGATGATGATGATGATGATGATGATGATGATGATGATGATGATGATGGTGGTGGTGGTGGTGGTGGTGGTGGTGATGATGATGATGACGATGCTGCAGAATGGACTCGTCTTGTGTCAGTAAGCTTCGCAATGGGTGAGCATGCCACCGATATGTGGGGTGCGAACTGGAAGCATGCCTGTGGAGCGTGGCATACATCGTGGCTTTGCTTGAGGATCCTAAAGCTGCTGACGACTGTGCCCAGAATTGGATGACCTTGAATGTCAGATATCACAGTGTGCTATGCTTGGCCAACTCAGTACGATGAAGGCCATCACGGCGAGTGAGGGCAGCCTTGCACTGCTTGAGAGCCGTGCCCGCCAACCAGTCCCCGATTGCAAAGCGGTCGAAAGAAAGAAAGAACCATTAGAATTCAATAGCGGCAAAAAGGAAGAGAAGAAGACGAAGAAACAGCAGAACGAACGAAGAAGAACAAGGAGATTTCGACGAAGACGGGGAGGAGGAGGAGGAGGAGGAGGAGGAGATGGGGGAGGAGACGGAGGAGGCGGAAGACTCGAGGGTCGGGGAGGCCCAGAAGCCCACATAGCATCCAGACAGATAAAAAATAAAACATGTTTCATGTCTCCCCCTCGTCCCCCCCCCTCCTGCTCCACATCCAGAAAGGGCTGCAGTGGAAGGAGGACTTAACCGCCCTGCTGTGCTGGCTGGCAGACGTGCAGTGATCCAATGCCCGGCGCACCACGCGAGCCACACCATGAAACACCTCGCGAAACACATCTCGAAACGCGCCACGCCGAGAAACATCAATCTCGTGAAACACCCCCTACGAAACACGGCATGAACAACGCCAGGAAAGAAGCGCGAAACACCCTACAAAGCATCCCTCGAACCACCCCCCTGGAGCACCTCGCGACTACCTCGCGAAACACGCAATGAAGCTTTCCATGAAACACCATGATGAGCGCGCAGCGAACCACACCACTAAACATATCTCCAAACACCACGCGAAATACGCTGCGATCAACCCCGCGGAACACCCATGGAAGCATCCCATGAAGCACCCGACGGAACGCCTCAATAAACACCCCGCGAAACGCGCCAGGAACCACCTCACGAAACGCTCCATGAAATACCCAACGGAGCACCCCACCAAAACACACCGCGAAACATTACGGAACACCCAATGAACCAGACCGCGAAGCATTCCACCGGACACCTCGCGAAACACCGCCCGGAAGACGCAGCGAAACATCCGGCGAAGCAATGCACGAGTCACCCCGCGGAACGCAACACGAAACACCCCAGGGCACACCGCGCGAAATGCAACACGAATCGCCCCGCGAAGCACGCCACGAAACACCCCGCGAAATCCAGCAACAAAACAGCACGAAACGCCCAACGAAACACCCAGCGAAGCATCCAGCGAAGCATCCCGCGATCCGCCCCGCGGAGCGCCCTCCGCGAAGCGCGGAGCGAAACAAACAGCGGAACGCCCCGCGGAACGCCCCGCGAAGCGCGACGCAAAACGCGACGTTCCTCCCTTCTCCGCCTCCGCTCGGCCTCACGCGCTGGCTTGAGTGCTGGGACCTTTCGCGAACTGGACCCCCTGGTCGTCGCCTCTCTGGCTTCCAGGGGGCGCATCGGTCTGCGTCCCTCCTCCAGCTTGTCTGCCTGCCCCCCTCCCTCCTCCTCCTCCCCGGGGTCTCCTCCTCTTCCACCCGCCTCCTCCTCTCTGCCTGTCTGCCCTCGCCCCTCCCGGCCCTGAAGCGGGCCCCGACGATTCAGCTCTCGGCCCGAAGGATCGACAGCGACCTCCGGGCGCCGAGACGAGCGAAGCACCTCCGCCTGGACTTCAGCGCAGCGGCCACGCGCGATCTGGAGACATGCCGCGCCCGTCGGCGCGCCAGCGCACGCGCTGTGCCCAACCAGGGCGCGCTCCGTCTGGCATGCGTTCGGGCCCTCGCACCCAGCAGCCGCCCCACGGCTGGCGCTGCCGACGCCGAGCGACAACGCCCGGCGGCTGCCGACGCAGACAGGGCGCGCGCCTTTCGACCTGGCCCCGGAGGCACCCGGTGCTCGGAGCGACCCTCGGGCGCGCAAGCAAAGGACCCCGAGCACGCGGTGTTCGGAGGGCCGTTGGCTCGACCCCGAGCGCCGGGCTGATGCTCGGAAGCCAGCGCCCCGGGCGCGCAGGCGTGCGACACTGATCAGAGAAGCGGAGGCGGGGCAGCAGCAGACGGGGTAACACGAAGCGGCCGGTTCGAGGCAGCATACGCGCACTTTGTTGCAGTGCCGTTGTTAGGGCTTTCGCGTTTCGAGCAGCACCTGCCACATTCTGTCTGCAAGGAAAGTTTTCGGCGGCTGCACTGCAACTCTGTGGTTTGGGCCCCCTGTTGCCCGGCCTTTGGAGCTTGTTTGCAGTTTTTTCCGCACTTAGTTGCAGGTAAAGTGCAGTGCGGTTGTTTCGCCGTGCAGTTTTTTTTTGGCCACGGCCATTGCAGTCTCTCCGTCTGGATCCCGTGGTGGGTCTGTTACCCCGTACAGGTCTTACCCCGTAGTTAAGTCTCCGCGGTGGGTCTGTTACCCCGTGGTCAAGTCTCCCCTGAACAGAACGCTGCATGCTCGGACCCTGGCACCCGACGTCGCGAACAACATGCGACACCGCAGGGAATTGCGACCAGGGCCCTGGACCCCGTCGTTCTGCGGCGCGCTTCCAGCCGCGTCGACCTGCGATGGCCCCGTGCCCCGGCGCCCGGGGCGAAGGCGCCCCGCGCGCAGAGAACCCAGTGCCCAGGGCTGGCCGCCCGGGCCCCGCGCGCGGAGCCGGCAGCCCCGGCTCCAGGCCGCAGGCCTCGGGCAGCCCGTCCTCGGAAGGCTGCCCGCCGTTGTCGTCGCCGCCGTCGCCGTCGCCGCCGTCGCTGTGGTGCGACAGCGCTTAGACTCCAGGGGAGGCCGCGCGATCCTCGGGCGCGCGCGCAGCGCCCCCCCCCCCCCCCCCCCGTGGGGCGCAGGCAAAGTGCGCCGAGGTGGCGCGTGGAGCGGCCCCGAGCAGCTGGTGCTTGGAGGCAGGCCGCGGACATCCGGCCATGCCGGCGCCTCGCGGTTGGAGCCATTGCATGACGGGCGCGTCGCGGCTGCTGGCCCGAAACGAAGAGGGGGGAAAAAAGATGAGGGGCAGGAAGAGAAAGCAGAAGAGAGGAGAGAGAGAGAGAGAGGGGAGAGGCACAGAGAGATCGCAACAGTTCGACGAGCCGCAGTCTGTCTGTCGCGAGGGCTACAAGCGCCCTCGACGCCAACCTCATGTTGCGGGAGGTACCGCCGTGCGAACAGGGGCGGGGAGACTACCTTCCACCCGGGCGCAGTCTGCGGGGGCCCCGACTGGAAAGCAGGAGCGGGGCGGGCGTTATTGGCGAGGTTCGCCCCGATTGCACACTCGCAAATAGAGGGACACCAGTTGTAAACACCCTCTGGCATGCGTGACACGGCGCCCTGGCAGCAGCGGCGCCGCCTTGGCCCCCACAGCGGCCCAACCAGAGGGCAGCGAAACTGGCGCCAACAGTTCACGAAGCCCACAGTGACGAAGGGCGCTAGCATTGGTGTGCCCCGCGATAAGCAGCGAGGAAGGCCTGGATACCGTTCTGGAGAGACGCCCCAAGGGAGGCGGCAGGCCGGATGGCCTGCTGCAAGTCGTCCCCGGCCGCATGTGCACGGCGGAACTTGGCAAGCAGCGTGTATGATTGTTCGTGGATGTGCTGGAGACATTGGGCGAGGTGGTTGGCGCTCTGGCGCAGCACGCTGACACTAGCGACGAGGCCCGAGGCACGGTCACCGTCGGGACGCCGTGTAGCCGCAGAAACAGGTTCCATGCGGGATTGCCTGCGGCCAGAACGCGGGATACTCGAAGCGCCGTGGTTTGTGCTGGTGGTTGCGCTTGGCCGTCCATTGCCCCCCGTACCATAGTGGGGGGAGGAGCTGGCCTGATGGCGGTGGGAGCTGGCGACAGCGGTCTGGGCGGGGAGATCGCGAGCCGCCTGGTCCTGGCGCGCGTCGCGCGGGTGAGCGTGGCCGCTGCGTTCGTCGACGCCGTCACCGTCGCTCCTCGAGGCCAAGCCCGAGAGGGTCGAGTTCGCCTCTGTCGAGGGAATCGAGTTGGCCCGACCACAGCTCGTCGAGGTGTTCGAAGTAGTCAGGTCCTGGTGGACCGTCTGGGTGGTCGGGGCCGTCTGGTGAGCCTGGTGGCTCGTTCCCGCCGCCTTGGCCTGTGGCGAGAGGGGTGGGTTTCTTCTTGTTGAGTTCAGCCCTAAAGTATCCCGTTCTTCTGGTAGGCACCGGGAGCGACTGGCAACGTCGGTCATACATGGTGACGGCTGCGCAGTGGAGGACTGCAGCGAATGCGTGTCACCACTTGGCGGAGTCGATGAGGCCTTGTGGAAGGGCGCGCAGGCGCGCGCTGGCGGCGGCAAGCTCATCGGCTTGGCGTTTGAAAGCCTTCCTGCACATGGCGCGACGCGCCCCTCGTTGATGCCCAGCTCGCCCAAGTGGTGCCCTACCTTCTGGATTTTGAACGCGCCCAGTTTGGCCCACGGGACCCGGTGGGTCTCGAGCCAAAGAACGGCCTGAGCACCCGCTCGCGGCAGAGGCTTTTTAGAAAAGAGGCCCTCGATTCCGTCGACCACGGCGCGGTCGTTAACGACGACGTGAGCAGGCCGTTTAGCCGTGGCGACGCGATGGAAAATAGCCAGCGCCTCGGCTCTCTGCGCGGACTGAGCCAGCCCACGCGCCCGCGCAGAGCAGCTGAGACGGAGGCCAGGGCCACTGCGCACTCTGAAGCCAACCGCAGCGAGAAGCGGGCGCGCTTGGTGGGAGACAGCCCCACGGGTGGCAGCGCGCGCCCATCGGGCCCCGCGCGCGTCGGCGAGGGCGACCTGGACGCCGAGGAGCTGGGGGCATTCACCCAGACGGCCGCCGCGTCTAGCACGCGGCGGCAGGACTCGCCACCGCTGCTCGGCGATCATAGTTTTCAGAGCAGTCCTTGAAGAGCCCCAGCACGGGCATTCGCAGACGGTGCGCTCTTGGTTTTCTTCTCGGTTGCACCACCTGCACGGCAGGGGTTGGCCAGCCGAGGCGCCGGACTTCACGTTTCTCCGCTCGGGGCGGCCACTCCCGCACAAGTAGTTGTCGAGAAGACCGAATTACCGAGCCGCGCATTTGGCCCTGCCACTGGCACAGGGGAGCAACGCGCTAGCGAAGTAGAAAAGACCCTGTTCGGCAGCAGCGACGGCCCCCAGGTCGCGCCTGGCGGCTGGGACGCGTCGAAGGAAGGACTTTCTCTGCGCGTTTGAACAACCCTGCTGGCTGTGTTCCCATGACAGGTGGTGGATGCCCGAGTCATCGTGCATCGTGCCGTCGGCTGGCCAGCTCCATTCGACTTGGGGAATGTTTTGCCGCGGTCGACCCACTGCGCCTCCTCCATGGAAGGTTTGCGCGTGGCCACGCAGCATTACGGCGTTGGCGTCGAGACTGGTGTCTCTCCGCGCTTGCCTTCGGAGACCGAGCAAAGCACCCTTTTGCGCGGCAGCGCCCAGCTGGATGGCGCGCCCAGGGACGACGAGAGCGCAGAGGGCCCATCGCACGATCCAGGACCCATCGGCCCGAGGCACGGAGAGCATTCATGTGCGATTATCTGCCGTGGGCCTCGCAATCGAGATGACAAGCGCCAACGCGGTCAAGATGAACACCCTGACGCACGAGATCACGGAAGGACTCGACTGGGCGCCGTGACCACCAACGGCGACCATAGCCCCATTGCGCGGGAAGCGGGCGAGCACATGAGCAGAAATAGCAACATCGACACGCGGCCGGCGTGCATCGAGTCGCTGTTGTCCCGCGCCCCTATGAGCGACTTCCTGAAGGTAGACGCGGACCGATTTATTCGGAGACTCGCGCCGCTGCCGGAGGTGCCCGAGTTCTTTGCCCCGACGGGGCAGCAGCCTGGAAGTTCCGAGACGCCCTGGAGCTGGAGAGGACACACGCGACGGAAACCGACGAGCAAGTTCCCCCATCGGAGTCCAACGAGGAGGGCCAGGACGAGACGATGAAGGATCAGGGGAAGGAGAGATGAACGACGAGGAAGACAAGGGCATGAAGACGACGGGGGAGGGCGATGGATAAGCGGCGAACATTGTCACAGAAGACGAGGAGGACAAGTAGCACGAGGAGGCACCCGCATGGCTCTGGCACGTCGAACGCAGATCTATGGTTCAATTCGACGTGCTCCGCAAGGTTGCAGGCCGGCCACGCCAAGCAAGCATTCACGCGCACATCATGAACGAATGAGCGGCGCCCCGGCGCCACACCCAACCCCTTCGCGCGGCCGCGCGCGCGGGCGACCTGGGGCCCCGCCCCACCCCATTGGGCCCAGTGGCCGCGGGCGCGGCGTCGTTGTAGAGGTCTCTGACTCTTTGGCCGGGCGCTTCCACGTCGGCGCCGGCGGCGCGCGCTGGCCATGAAAGACTTGACGGCGCGATCTCGCCCGAGCGCCTTGGGGAGACGTTCGGCCACGCGCAAGTTTGACCCATCGCTGGAGCGGCCCGCGGCGCAGGCTCACATGGCCCCACCCGACCGCCGAGCGCGATGCGACACCCCCTAGATCCGCGCACTAAAGACCGCTCCTGCCTAGGGTCACACCTGCGCGCGGCCGAGACGACAGACGCGCGGTTGTCCAGCGACGGCGCGTCGTGCCCCGGCGCGATCGATGGCCCCGAGGGGCAGCTCGGCGTCGCAAACACTTGGCGCGACGTTGATGCATCTTCCTATAAGCTTCACCCAGGGGCGAGCTTGCAGCGGCTGCCCATGGAGCAGAAGGGGGGGGCACCTGGCGGCGGCGAGGTGGGCCTTCTGAACAGACAGCACGTCGAAGAGGGCGGCCTCGTCAAGCGACATTTGGAGCCTCCTGGACGCGCGGGCCGCGGAGCGGTCGTCTTCGACGAATGTTGAATTCAGAAAACGGGGGGCGCGCCAACGCCGTCGCTCGGCCCGCGCGCGCGACGAGATTTCCGCCCCTCGGAGGCGCCCTGGAAGCGCCCGCTCGCGCGGGCCAGACGGCTGGGGCAGGCCCCGCCCCAGCGGATGCCCCTCGTCGTAGGAATGCCGCCAGACTTGGACGACGTCCAGCGGGCACCCAGCATGTAACGCCAGTCCAAGACAGATGTCCGCGGCGAGGTCGTCGAAACGCGCCTGCCGGTCCAACGCTGCCCCTGCCAGGGGGACTGGGAGGTGGCGCGCGCGTCCAGCCCGAGGCGCCAGAGTCGCGCCGACGCCTCCAATAGCGGCGCGCGGGACCGCCCCGAAGCCAGGTAGCGGAGCTGCGGTTGGCCGGCGCTTCCCAGGCGCACTTCCAAATGGACGCAACAGAAAGGAGCCGTTGAGAGCGGGGGGCTCGCCTGCTTTTTTGTTGCAGGCATGGGTCTGGCGCGCGCGGGAGAGGCCGGGGAACTCGACCCGCACGCTGCACGGTCCTCGATGCTCTTTAGCGAAAAGGCGGAGAACGCCTTCAGTGAGCGCTCTGGCCTCTTCAGTGGCCGACCCGCCCTGGCCCCCGCCCCGGCGACGGGGCGGGCAGGCGCGAAGCGGGCGAGAGCCTCGTCAGTCAGGACGAACGGTCTGGCCGGCGCCAGCCCGGGGAGTTCCCGGCGGCACCCCGCAGCGAAGTCTTTCCACAGGGGAGGGGCTTCGTCAGGGCGGGGGGCCGCGCTTCCGCACGCGCCCAGGATGGGCCCCCGCGCGTCCGCCATGAGCTTGAGCATGGCAGCGGCGTCGGCCATGATGGCGCCATGATCTGGCCCCCGCGGGGCGCGTTCGTCGGAGTCACATTCGTTGTCCGATGCGGAGTTGCTCGAAGCGCCGGTAGACAGATCGCTGGAATGCGACTGGGCGCCAGCGCCGCCCCCGT
This sequence comes from Prorocentrum cordatum, assembly GCA_963575745.1. Taxonomy (NCBI): domain Eukaryota; class Dinophyceae; order Prorocentrales; family Prorocentraceae; genus Prorocentrum; species Prorocentrum cordatum. Next base: position 247,297 of record CAUYUJ010011392.1, on the reverse strand, counting down.
CATCTGCTGGCCACTGCGCTTCGCCCCCTCGCCCCCGTCGGCGCCTAGCGGCGCGCGCGGGCGCCCATTGCGCGGGAGGCGAAGGTGGACAGAGTTGGCATTGTCAGCCGCTTTGACCCACTTGATTTTCGTTCTGCCAATTTGGCTCGCACGCGCGCTCCCCAGGCGTTGACGCGGTTGGTTTCGTCGGCGCGGCAGCGCCTTCATAGCTGAGCGCCGGCGAGCGCGATCAGACTGTCGAGTTGGCAGTCGGTGGAGAGTTAGAGTGTTCGTCGCTGTCCCAGATGCGCGGGAACTCCGCCAGGCTGGCGACGCGGCGGCGTCTGGCGAGGACGTTCGCCGCAGCTCGGGCGCTTTTGATCGGCGCCCAGAGGCCAGGATGGATGGCGCCACGAACGCCACTGCGCCCCTGGCGGGACGCCGGGCTGTTGTCGACGGCCCCGAGTTGTCGCATGAGCTTGTCGAGGGCGGCAGTGGCTCCATTGGCCGCCCCGTGCTCAAGATGCATGAGCGGCGCGGCGCAGGCATCCTGGTAGCGTGGCTCCTCGCCGCGGCCTGCGGGGCCTTCTCTTTGGTCTTGAGACGGGCACTTGCCACGAGTGCCGCGTGGAAAGCGTGCGCCGCTTGGTTTGCATGGCCAGAGATCTGGTCGACGTCGCTAGCGACATCGGCCATGTCCATCCGCGCGGAGTAAGCATGCTCGACGCGGCCTCCAAGCGCTCGGTGTTCATTCGGGCCCATCGTTGGAGAGGCCGGCGGGTAAGGCACCGCCGCCTTCAGTCCTCGCGCAGGATGCTCGGCTGCATCGAGGTCGAGGGAGACCACGAGACCACGGGGAAGAGTTGCTTCGCGGTGGAGACGTTACGCAGGATAACAGAGATTGCGACATGCTGGTTCGCTTGTAAGTTGGCGAGGACGTCGTCGATGCGACTTCTCCCCGCGCCAGCGGCGCGTCGGCCCCAGTCGATGTCTCGGCCGCATGCGCACGCTCGCTCGCTGGGGTAGCCCGCCGCGGCGCTAGGAGGCTTAGGGCGCGAGCGAGGAAACCCGGATCCATCAACTCGAATTGGGCGCCCATGCAATGAAACACGGCGCGCCCCCGACCCTGTTGGCAGCGCCCCAGACTCGTTGGAACAGGGCTGGGCTGTCGGCACACGAATTGGCGTAGATTGACGCCGCCAAGATGACTTCTGGCGTCCCGCCTAGTGGTGGTGGTGAGGGCAGGGAAAGAATCAAAAGCTTCTGTCCATTGCGCGGCCGCGAGGAGGCGCGCGACGCTTGGTTTGCACTTGGGCGCGTCATCTCGCGGAGCGCACCGTGTGGCCAGTGCCCCCACCCACGCCCTTTGCGCTGGACGCAATCGCCCGCGGGGCTGCGACCGAACGCATACAGGTCGCCAGGCTCCGTTTTCTGATGTGCAGGCGCTTCTTTCGAAGGTGCGAGCGCAGCCGGTGGGGTGTCGGGTTTCTCGGAGGGCCATGGTGGTGGCTCCGTTGTGCTCCAGAAGCTTTGATGGCCAGTGAGGGACAGATCATCTGGTCCTTGAAATGATTTGGCCACAGGTTCGGGTTTCCGTCGCCGGTATCGATGAGCACCTCGTGGCCGCTGTCGACGCGTTGGTCGTAGACCGTGAGGACCTTCCCGCTGACGTTGAACATGACCCACTCCTTGACCTGGGAGTCTGGTTTGGCCCTGTAACTCTGGTTTGCGACTTCCTTTAGCAGGTGCGAGCCGTCGCGCGTTTGGCGCTTGTCTGGCGCGTCGAAGATGGGCCATCCTAGGGCGCACGCCGTGCCTGGCATGCTCCTGACGTCCCAGTGCGAGACGTAAGTCTTTGCTGTGCGATCGAGCTGGTGCTCGTCCATCAGCGTGCCGATGTCCATGTCGTCGTTGCTGCCACCATGGGATGAGCTGTGGGCGTCAGTGGCCAGCTCAGGAGCTTCCCCGCCGGAGAATGCCTGAACTTTGACGCGTCTCCAGGGCACCCGCAGCTGCCGCCCTGGGGACTGCTGCGCAGGTTCCCCGGTGGGTCCCCGTGCTCTGTCGGGATTGCGCGCGTCTTGGCTCCTCGAGGCTCGGTTTCGCGGCCACGGTGGGCAGGGCGCCTGTCGCTGGCGCCGTTGGTGACCACTAGCCGCGCGTTTGCCGTGGTCGGTTTTCGGTGGGTCCGTTTTATCTCCGCGGCTTTGCGGCGCCCCGATCGGTAGACCAGGGTTGCTAACCAGGCTACCAGCCGTGATCGGGACACGGGCGTGGTCGCCGATGCCCCAGCAGCCCCCGAGCCTGCGCACTCGGGAGGGGGCTCCGCCCATGCAGGCTTCGCCCCACCAGACGAGGAACTGAAGTGGACGGGCGCGCGAATTTCCATGGGTGGCTGCCAGCGTTGAGGCTGCGCACAATCGCCCTGCAATCCCTTGAACCTGCTTGTGCCTCCTGTGCCCCGCAGACCACCAGAGCGATAGGGCCCGCCGCTCTCGGGCGGCTTTCTGGACCGGTCCAGGCAAGGGCCGCGCTGCAGTAGTTGACAGCGTGGACTGGGGGGCGTTGGAGTAGACTCGGTCTGCTGACCGCGCACCAGCGGTTTCCCTGCGCGGGCCAGATCGGAGTGCCCACTCGTTTCGGTCGATGCGAATTCACCGCACTGGCGCGCATGGTCGGTTGGCTCTTCGATGCCCCAGGTTGCCCATGGAAAGATGGAGTGCCCCGACGGGGCGGCATCCTCCCTTACCCGCGTGAATCAGTCGACCTGCTGTTGAAGAAGTGCTTCGTGCAGCTGGATGGCGGGGGTCGTGAGGCCTTGGTCGCCGGGCGCAGTCGGGCCTCGCGCGGGCGCCTGGTGGATGGCCTCTTTGCTTGTCACCGTGGTGTCTCTGGCTCAGCCTCTCGGAGATCGCGTCGAGTAGGCAGCCTGGTGGTTGCGGAGCACGGTAGTTTCATGTAGGATCCCTGACCATCTTGTCAGGCGTAGGGCGGGAAACTCCAGATGTGCGACAGCTGCGTTGGGTCGAGCACTGCGCGCGCTGCCGCAGCGGTGGGCGGCGGCGTAGAACCTGGCTCCGCGGTCGCAGGCTCTGTCCCGCGGGCCCTGCCGACGGGGCTGGCGCTCTCGCAGTCGCAGAGCGGGCCGTGGTCGACCTCCGCCACCCCAAGCGCGCAACACGTGCGAGCGCACCGCGCGCTTCCATAACCTTAGACTGAAGTAGGCCCCGATCGCATGGATGGTGGCCGCGGTCAAGGAGATTTCTGCATGCTGATTTTGGACGAGCGTTGTCTGGAGATCCGCCGACGAGTCGCTAGCTCTGGTGAGCTCGTTGGCCCATGGCCCTCTGCCGCAGTATCGTCGCACCCAAGCTCCCATCGGTCCGCGTCCCATGCGCCACTCGCCTGTGCGGGCGCTGGTAGTGTAGCTAATTCCGTGGCAGATGGCTGCCCCTGAGCAAAGGAGCATGGCACGCCAGTTGCTCGCGATGCATCAACGAAGCCCGCTCACCGGTTGCCCAGCGCAGGTTTGGGCACACCTGGCGGCGCGGGCGAGTTTGGGCAGAACGAGCCGCATGCGGGTGCTGATCGCGGTCGTGCCTCTGGCTGGGCCTTGGAGCCGCGCGCCGACAGCATGGAATTCGGCATGATTGATGGTTTTGGGCTTGGACCCCGTGGTCGTGGTCGTATCATGATGGGCGAAAATATTCGGGGGCCCGCTTTCAGCCGCCGCGCCTGCGATGGCTTCGGCTAGGAGGCATAGCCAAGAGAGGCTGGTCTTGGCTCCGGAGCGCGACGCTGAGATGAGCGCGAGCTTGCGCCGTCGCGGCCGACGTCGCCACGCCGCTGTGGGCAGTCGTGCATATGCCGGTCTCGACCGCACCTGCGCCCTGGCGATGGCTGCGACCAGCGCGAAGGTGAGCCGAGCACGTGCAATCATTGTGTGTTGAGTCTTGCTGGTGCCGCACCGCGTATAGTCAGCGTCGGCTTGGTCCTCCGCGTGGATCGGCCACGCAAGCTCGTCTCCAGATTGGTCTTCCATGGAGGAGTCGTTGTCGAGAGACCCATCCCTTCTTTCGGTGGCAATCCTGTCAGGGGCGGCGGCGGCGGCAGCGCATCGCGCGGCGGTGGAGGGTTCCCCACGGCAGAGTTGCGCAGCCAGGCTTGTCTGTGCTGCTGCATCTGCTGCTGACAGGTCAGTTGCGTGGCCCGTTGGGCCTGCCGGTGCGCCGCCGCCACGTCACCGTGGGAGCGACAGGGACGAGGCCGGCGGTCAGCACGCGGCAACCTGCTGAGGTCCCCGCGTTCGACGGCTCTGACCAGACGCGTGTTCCCCCACGCCGTGAGGCAGATGTCGCGGGCCTCGCGTTGGCTTCTGCATTCGCTGAGCGCCTGTTGGTTGCGCGTGGCACGGAGTGGCGGGGCGCACCTGGAGCGCCGCAGGCACTGCGACACCCGCGCAATACATTGGTCCATCCAGCTTTGGAGCGCCTCCTGTTCGCCGCCCCAAGGCGACCGCATTTCGGTTGTACTTTGGAAACGGTCGAGGATGTCCTGGCGCTGGCAATTAGCGTGTCGCCGTCTCATGCAGCTGCAGCATGTGCGTATCTTTTGGATGGCGCATGTCTGCATGAGGCCTCACCCGTCGCCTGGGTCCTCGATGGGGCCACTGGCAGGGCCAGCGTCCCTGTCTGGATCTTGTATGGGGCCGTCGCTTACCACCTGGCGAGCAGCACAGACTGCGGGAGTGGTGCCCCTAGACCCAGCCGACCCCGCGTCCTTGCCCAGGAGGCATGCTGCCTGGGGGCCGTCGGGACTGGTGTCCGTCAATACCCTTGCCGTCGCGCCGTGCGTGGGCGTCGTCGGTGAATTGGGTATCTGATGGTCGTGGTGCACGGCATCCATTGCTGCGCGCAGTGCTTGAGCGATGTTCATGCTTTGTCACTCTGCTGGTGCAGGCCCAGAGCCGCATCGTCCTTGGCATGGGACTCGTGCCGCATCTGATGCCGGTGGACGTCCCAGGCCGCGGCGGCTGGTCGCCCTGGTTGTCTGTTGCTAGTTAACCCAGCCTTTGCACGGCAGCCGCACCTTGAGTGGCGCATGTTGGTGCTGCTAGTCGTCTCACTAGCAGGTGGCTTGGACGTAGCAGAGGAGCAGCGCGGCGCTGCGCCTCGACCAGGATCGGCGGAAGGGTCACCGAGCATAGGGGCCTGTGCCCCTAGCCCCCAGTCGCTTAGAAGAAGACTGCGCACGGCGAGCTGGGCGCGGGCGAGAGCTCTCACGAGGCCGCGGCACCATGAAGACGCCCACCCAGAGGCGGCGCCCGCAAGCGCGCGGCTGGCCAGGCAGACGCCGCTGAGCAAAACGCTGCGCAGCGGTGAGGTGCGAGCACCAGCAAGCGAGGCACGTCAGCAGCCCCATGACGATGGTGAAAACTGAAAGAGCGATGCTTACAGCACACCCCGTGCCATAGCGGACCGGAGTCAAGTGCCCCTGCACAAGTGTGTCAAATAACTCAGCAAGTCGTTCGGTGAGTCTTGCTCCGATGGGAGAGGGAGACCCATCAAGGCGCCTTCAGCACGGCCCATGTGGTTGTTCTGGTCAGGTGCGGCGGGGCGCCTCGCCTGCCAGGACGTAACCCGTCTCCACTCCTCCAGCCGGCGGAGGCTCCGCCCTTCTTCCGTCGGTGGCTGGGCGCCGGCGCTCGGCTGGGATTGGGCCGTTCGGGCTGCCAGGGCCGTTTGGGCTTCCGCCTGCATGACCAGTGGGGCCATCAGGGCCATGAAGGCCCTTCTGCATGTGTTAAGAGTGGTCTGCTCCACTGCCAGTAGGGATATCCCTTGTTCCAGCTGGTTGCATTGTTGGGCGAGGGTGGCCTGGCTACTGGCTTCACCTGACACGGTGGTTTCCAGGCGCCTGACCTTGTCGGCCAGCTGCTGTTGTTCGGACTCTAGGCCTCGGAAGCTCACGTTCCGAGATCCCTTGGGCGGTTGGTGGCGAGAGCCACTCTTCGTCGGAGTCTTCGTCGTATTCTGGTGACTCGGCCCGACCTTTGGGCGGTGCTGGCGGAGTGCCGGCGTCCTTGTATTTTGCGTGTCGCTCGGACACGTCGCAATCCCCTTGGTCGCGAAGAGCCGGTGGCGCCTGGTCCGGGGTGGCCACTGGCTCCTCAGGCTGTGGCTCCGTGGCTTGTTTGGTTGCACAACTAGAGCGCCGCTTCGTCCTCGTGGCACTGCTGCCACGCTGTGCCTTGCCAGGTGGCGGGGCTGCTTGGAGGGCCTGCTGCTTCCTGGTGGTTTGGCGGCGTGCATATGACTTGTAGGCAAGGCCCGGTGGCCGCCCTCTCCAGGGGCGATGGCGACGCGAGGGCACCGGGCACCGCCTGGTGGCCGCCTCCGCCTCCTCCTCCTCCTCCTCCTCCTCCTCCTCCTCCTGCTCCTCCTCCTCCTCCTCCGCCTCCTCCTCCTCCTGCTCCTCCTCCTCCTCCCCGCCGCGGGCCCGTCCGCCACGGTGGTCTCTGGTGGGACGAAGGCTTCGGTCGGCTCTTGGCGGGCGTTATTCTGGGGCTCGATCTTGACAACGGTCCACGGGGCGGTAGACCCGTGGGCGTGAACTGTAGTGTTGGCTGGTGGCGCGGCGGCTTTGAGGAGAGCAGGATCACCTCTGGTGGATTTGCCCCATCCTGTGCGCGGCACTTCGCAGTGCCATTTGATGGAAGTCAGGACCTTGGCGATTTGCATTCTCGTGGCGTTCTGGGGCTCGATACCCGCGATGGGGCACTTGGGATTGGCGGGTGCGGCGCCGGCGCCGGCGCCCCCGAGGTCGAGCGCGACCTGCTTAGCCTCCGCAGCGTCAGGTTCGACGCAGATGCCCACCTTTTTATCCGCGCGGATGGCACCGCAGGCGTTGTGCTTTTGGGAGGTCGCTCGTGCTTCTCGGAGAGTGCGCAGGTGGTCGCCTGGGCACCAAGCCGTGACGTAGTCGTGGGGCCCCGTGGGGTGGCGGCCCTCGTGTTCCGCGGTAACCGGCATCGAATTGGATGTCCCCCTGGCCCGACGTGGAAAGCACCCGGGGCACGTCCGCCAGTTTGATACCGAAGGTGGCCGTCAGCCCGCGCTTTCCCCGCTCTCGTACCGAGTCGCGCGAGGAGCCTCATGAGCTCTTGGAGTTTGACGGTGCAGAAATGGCAGGTGAAGATGATTGTGAAGGCGTCCGTGAGGTCGTCATCTGGTCGCTGCCTCGCACTGTCGCGCTTGGCTGTCTCGTGGCGCTCGTGAGCCTTTTGCTGAGCCGTGCCCGTGCCTCCCGGAATGCGGTCTCCGTTGATGGGGGCGGCGCCTGAGAACTGGGCGGCGAACAGGTGAACAGGTCCTCCAGTGCTGGCGTGGCAGCGATGGCGTCTGCCTCGCAGATGGCTCCTCGAGACCAGGTGGCACTGCCGGCTGGATGGAGGGTAGCTTGGACCACGTTTCGGAGGCAGTTGACCTCGGCCCAGCTGGCAGATGGTCCCATTGATGTGTCATGGCGTGGGCTTGGGAGCTTTCGCCGTGGTACGAGGGTCTGTTTCCACGGGTAATCGGTGCTGATCGGCCCCAGGATTGCTAGTGCCAGGGTTGTGTCTTAACTGCGGATCTGTTGCAGGAGTCGGGTCCCTTCTTCTAGCTTGTGGATCGAGATGCTGCTGGTGTATGATGTCCCGTCCTCCGCCCTGTTCGGCGCAAGTGCGACGGGGACATTCCAGTTTGGTGCATCGACGCTCACTGGTGGGGCAGGGCCGTTGCCTTGGTGGGCGTTGGCGGAAGCCGTGGACCTTGGTGAGTCGCGGTTGGAGCCCGTCTTGTGCGTGAAGGAGTAATGCAGCATGGTGTAGCCGACGTTGTTTTTGTCCGCACAGTTGTACCAGGTCGTCCCTTGGCTTGCGCTGGTCGGAGCGGCGTTGTCGGCAAGTGTTGTCAAGGTCGCCTCGATGCTTATGAACGAGGTCGTTGTAGGCAGCGATTGCTCGGTAGGCGCCGCCACTGTTTTGCAGTGCAGCGACGCAGGCTTCCTTGCGACTGAATTTGGTGTCCTGTCGGTCCTTTGAAGTTGCCTTTAAGCGGCCCTTGCCCGGTGGCTCGACTTGAGGTGGTGCAGATAGTGCACGGCGAAGACTTTTCGGAACCATGGCGCGCGCGCGGAAAGAGAGGGATGTGACACGCATCGGTCCCATATGATTTGATATGGTTGCAATCTCACCGGGCTGGGGGGCGCGGCAGGTTACGTGTCGCGGCTTCGCCCTGAGCAGAAGTGTTTTCGAGCCGAGGTGGGAGAGGGAGAGAGAGAGAGAGAGAGGAAGAGCAAGACGGAAAACCACAAAGGCGGACAGAGGAGGAGGAGAAGAAGAGCGCGAGGAGGAGCAGGAGGAGGAGGAGGCGAGTGGAAAGAGAGGAAGCGCAAGAGGAACTAGTTCAAGGCGGACAGGGGAGGGTGAGAAGGAGAGCGCGAGGAGGAGGAGGAGGAGCAGGATGGCGCGGCCTCGCCCGACGGCCGCACGCCCGAGGTACGGCCTGGCACTGATCTTGGGGTCGGCCGCGTGGTACTCGTCGTGCCTCTTCGTTGTGTACATCTACTCCAGGAGGGTGCGGGCTCACAGGTCGACGTGCGGCCGATCCTCCCACCCTGCTCCCCTCGTTGCCTCACCCTCCATCTCCGCTCGCCCCACCCCATCACCATCACCATCAATCACAGTCGCCACCACCAGCGTCACCATCACGCTTACCATCATCAACATCACGATCACAGTCAGAATCACCACCACCATCGTTGTCCTGTTTTCGGGAGCTGCACGGAATTAGTCTCCGGGTGTTGAGGCCGAATCGGGTTGGATTGGGTCAAGTGGTCGTGTTCATTAGCAGGGTGCTGGCTGACGCCGCCGACAGATGTGCGAAACCAGCGGCACAATATATCTACACATTCGGTGCGCAATTCATTGCCAAACCTATTGCAGGACGGTGGACGAGGGTGCAACGACCGATTATGGCGTAACCAACAAGGGGACATTTTGTAGGTTCTGCCAGCCGAGGACGCAAACTGAAGCGCGGTCATTAGCAGGCAGTCTTAAGTCTCGGCGGCCCTCGGCGCAATACAGACAGCTTCTAAGTTTCAGCGGACTTCGGTGCAACCTATGGCAGAATCAATTGCAGGACGCTTGAAGCTTCGGCGGCTGAGGGTGCAGCAAATTCTGCATGGTGCAATCAAGCGAAGGTTTTGGGGGGCGAGGCCGAAACGAAAAGGAGCCCCCAACGGGAAATCGATGTCGGTGTCGCTTCGTGTCGCGCGTGACGCGCGTGGGGCGAGGCGAAGCTGCTCGAGGGCGAGAGAGATCCTACCCTGTTGGGGGCCAGGAGCCAGCATCTGCCCCTGACCTGGGCCGGCGGGCAGGGGTTCCTGTGGTTGTCCCGCAGTTGGCCCGCGGACGTCCCAGTTATCTCGCGGTTGTCTCGATGGTTGTCCCGATGGTCGCCCCGATGGTTGCCCCAATGGTTGTTCCGCTGGTTGTCCCGATGAAGGACCTGAATGTGCCCGGATGGCTAGATAGCCAGACAGATAGATAGGGATATCGAGCGACACGGATCGAGCTCGCCTGATACATGGCGAATCCCATCCGGAGCCAATCGCAAACCCAAAGCTGCACTCACCCCCTCCCACCCAACCGCCGTATCACCCAAAGGTTGGCATATAAAATAGCAGAACTAGCACAGTTTCAGCGGCCGAGGGCGCAATCTATACCGCAACTAATACCAGGACGTGCTAGGCTTCAGCAGACGAGGGTGCAACCAATGGCGCAGCTAACAGCAGGCAGCTTTATATGTCAGCGACTATCGACGAACCTTCTGGCGCAACCAGGAGCAGACAGTTTCAGTTTCAGCGACCTTCGGCACAACCCATGACGCAGCCAATGCCAGGACGCGTTAAGGTTTCGGTGGCCCTAGACGCAGTCTAGGACGCATCCAGCAACAGACATTTAGAAGTGTGGGCGGCCTGTGGTACAACCGAAATCGAGGACGAAAAAGAGGACGAGGAGGCGGACGGGGCTCAAAGTACCCCGTTTCTCATAGTTTCTGCGGGGTCACGCCCGATGTATCCTCGCCGCTTGGGCTACGGGGTGGTGAAACCCAAACGACGAGATGCCTTGTGATTGCGATCGCACCTCTGCAAAGAGCGAGCACGCTTCGGCCGACGAGGCAAGCCACAACACCTAACCGCAACAATTGTGACAGGCACCGAAAGAACGCACCCCCGCCGCCAACGCGAAAGGGAGGGCTGGCGGACGCGGAGGAGGAGAAGGACGAGGTGAAGGGAGCACGGCGTCCACAGCTGGCCGCTTCGGCTCGGGCCCCCGGACGGGCCCGGCTCTGCTGCGGCAGGGGCTACCGCCACGCCCCCGGCCCATGCGTGGTCGCTGGTGGCTGGCGCTAGCGCTCTGGGCGGCCGCCATGGCGAGCGGCGCGGCGACCGCTCCAGGCGCGGCCGCCGTACACGGGCGCAACGCGGTGGCGGTGGTGACGGGCGCGAACACCGGCATCGGCTTCCACGCCGCCGAGCAGCTCGCCTTGCAGGGCTATCACGTCGTCCTCGCGTGCCGGAGCCAGGCGCGGGCCGAGGAGGCACTGCGGCACCTGCGCGGGGACCACGGCGATGGCATCTCCGCAGAGGTGCGGCTGCTGGACCTCGGCTCGTTCGCCTCCGTGCGCCGATTCGCGGACGGCCTGTCCGACGACGTCCGAGGTGCGAGGGGCAAAACATTGAGCATAAGTGAAGTGCCAGAGATCTGCGCGGAATTCTTGCTTGGGTCGGCGCTGGGCCCCGCTCCCCGCCACCCCTGCCGGCGCCTTGTGCGCCGTTCCCTGCGCGCTCCGCGCGGCGGAGAAGGGGTGCGTGGAGGGACCCCCATCCACACTCCGAGACTCGAAAGTCAAGACGATACGCTCAGCTCAACTGTCGGAGCTCCACGCAGGTTCCTTGGGCAGGTGCCGAACCCCTCTCTGTTAGGGCGGGTCCAGCGCAGACCCAAGACGTCCGCGTGGACCTCCCAAAGTCTCCTGCTCGTGACGCCTCCTGGTGCCCCGAGGCTGCGGGCGGACGCTGAAGGTGCTGCTCTGCAATGCCGGCCTCAACTCGCGCTCCGTGTCGCAGGCGCCCGAGGACCAGCTGACGCAGGACGGGGTGGACGTCCTCTACCAGACGAACTTCCTGTCGCACCTGCTCCTGGCCCTGCTGCTCCTGCCGCTCCTGCGCTCCGCCCGCGGCCGCGTCGTGAGCGTCACCTCGGTGATGCACCGCGGCGCGTCCCGGGAGGACCTCCCCCTGGCGCGGCGCACGCGGGACCCCTACGTGTCCCTCTACGGCTTCTCGAAGCTGGCCCAGCTGGCGGCGGCCGCGGAGCTGCACCGGCGCTTCGGCGGCGACGGCCGCGTGGCGTTCCTCGGGGGCGGCGAAGAGGGGGGTGATGACTGAGGGGGGGGTGGATATCATGGCGGGGGCCATGAGATCTCCCCAGATTTCATGGCGCCCCTTCTTGTTTCAGTACGTCCCCGGCCCCCCCCCTCTGCGCCGCGCACGTGCCGCCAGCCATGATCTGTGCCCCCCCCCTCTTGGACGCCCCCCACTTGGCCGCCCCCGAGTTCCACTGCGTGAACCCGGGCGGCGTGGCGTCGGACATCTGGCGGGAGTACCCGGCGTGGCAGCGCTGGGCGTTCTCCAGGGTGCTGGCCGCGCCGGAGCGCGCGGCCCGCACGGTGGCGCTCGCGTGCGCCTGCGAGGAGGGGGCCCCCCCGTCCGAGCCGGCGTACTGGAACGGCTACCTCGGTGCCGACCTGGCCTCCGCGTTCGAGTACTGGAGCCCGTGGTCGGCGGGCGGCAGGCTCGTCCCGTCGCGTCCCGGCGAGGCTGCACTGGACGCCTCGTTCGCGCAGCGGCTGTGGGAGGACAGCATCTCGGCCCTGCGGGCGGGGGGGCACCTGGAGGGCGTGTGCCTCGGAGATGCGCCGAGCAGCGACCGCACGTAGAAGAAAAGGATCCGGAACAAGAGGGGCGATCGGCGAAAAACGGAGAAGGGCACGAGCGGCGAACATAGCTATGTCCACGCCGTCGCAGTCTGGAACCCAAGGCGCGGTCCCGCGGATACACGGATACGTTCCGCGCGCGGCATCCGCGAAGAAACGGGGGGATGCACGTAGCATATTCGATTGGTAAAGGGGAGGGCCGTAGAAGACTACAGAAACGCCACAGAGCAGCACCTGTCATTCTAGGACGCCACAGCGTGCCAGAGGACTCGGTGGCAGACTTGGGTCTCCTGGGCACGATCAGCCCAGCAGTACAATATCATCAAATCAGCCCGCGCTCACCTTACAGTTTAAGAAAAGAGAAAGGAAAAAAGTTTAAGAAAAGAGAAAGACAGCGAGGCTTAAGAGCGAAAGGTTGCCAAAAGGGGGAATATTACATAGTCATCTCCTTCGGCACTGTATCGGTTCAAAGTGTGCAGACCGCACACGACAAGTCAGCATCAGCGCCTTGTGCAGAACATTGTGCGCAGCCGCCCAATTCATTGCCGTACGTTTTGGTATGCAACACGGTCGAATAACTTCAGGTGACGAGCACATGCGAACGTTTGCCGTATATTAGTCAGTAGGCGTCCTCATTAGATTACACAAGCGTGCCGCCCTTTGTCCATCAAGCGCGTTGCGGTGCGATTCTCCACGAGTTGTATGGTCATTGCGGCCGTCTTGGTTTGGCGCGCCTAGGGCCATTCTGATACATAGCGCGATCCTTATCCGAACTGTGGCAGACCCGATGATATCATACTGGCTCAGGTTCTTAGCTTCGCCAATATACGCGCGTGCGTGTGTTATAGCAGCTATGTTCAGATTGCACGCGCCACGTCTTGTGGACAAGGCTTCATTGTCGCACGGTTCGTTGTTTCTCGTTTCATTATTCTTCGATGTTTCGCTCTAGCCAGAGTATTTGCCTGCACACACGGTCGTGCATTCGCATCACCACCATTACATGTTGGACATCCGGGAGGATCAAAGCTGAGTGAGCCGAGGCTTGCTGGCAGCATGCGCCTGCAGCGAATTGGAGGGGTCCGGCAAGTGCACGCATGCCTTATAAGCCAGTTGCTGAACGACAGTTCGGCTGAATGCTTTCCGCTCGCCGAAGGCCCATGACAGCCTCTCGGGCTCGCGACGAGTCGAGGAGGAGTGGGGAGGGAGAGGGGGGGAGGGAGGAGGAGGGAGGGGGGAAGAGAGAGCCGAGGACAGGCAATCCAGGGAGGAGAGGACATCGGGCGGGCCCAGGACCGGGATGCAGCTCTCCAGAGCACTGGAAAGGCCGCGGTGCCCGGTACATCCTCCAGACCCGCCAGATCTCTGAGATCCTGGATGTATCCCAGTCCGATTTCACCCCAGTCTTGGCTTCACCTTAGGACAGCCAGAGGGAGGATGAGAAGAAGAGAGCCGTGGGAGGGCACGGAAGCTCCCCGCCAGGAACACCGTCGGGCCTCACGCGAGTTTTGCGTGTCCAGCCACCAAACATGGAGATACCATTAGGGAAGATGCCCCACTCTTGCGGAAGTCCTCGAGGGCGAGGGGGGGAACGCCTTGGAACGAGGAGGGAGGCTGGGAGTTGATGCTGACGTTTCGGGTTCGTCGCCTCCAGGGCTCATCTGAGGACGGAGGCGGATGGCGGATGGAGGGAGGTAGGGAGGGAGAGGGGCACCCAGGCAACACAGCATTTTGCTCATGGCGTGGGCCCCCAGAGGCCTCGACCCCATCCCTGGGGCTGGAGCTGCTCATCGTCGGAGGCCCGGGCCGCTCGACGGAGACGCCACCGGTGACTCCTGCTGCGTGGCGTCCGGGCTTCCGGGCCCCCGAGGGCACGCACACACACACACACACACACACACACATTTCTGGGTTCCCGAGAGCACGCACACACACACACACACACACCGGGGGGAGGGCAAAACAAGACAAGCAACTGCACAGTGTCAAAAGAACTCCAGGCCCCAGGGGCGCGCTCCCACCAGGGCCTCGGGGCCCACCCAGCCGCTCCGCGGCCAGCCCCCCCCCCCCCCCCGGGAGGCCCCAGAGGGGTTCAGCGGACGCCTCGATCGTCGATCGTCGATCGTCGACCGCCTCGACCCGCGGACGACGCCCGCACAGAGGCCTCGATCAACGATCGCATCGACCGCCCCAACGATGCCCACACAGAAGCCTGGATCGTCGATCGCCTCTCGACCCTGGGACCGCTCCCGGAGCGAGCTTCAGCCAGGACCTCGAGGCGGAGCCCGCTCTCTTCCGCTCGGGGCGGACGAGAGGGGAGTGGGGGGGTGGGACCGCGCGATAACCTCCTCGAAATCCCAAGAGACCTCGCCGCGCTGTCCGTCACCGCACGGTCTTCGGACCTTAGAGGCCCCTGCCGCCCGAGACGCCCTCGGAGAACAACTCGAGTCCCAAAACCGTGAGGTGACCCCGAATCCCAGGGCCCCCGAGGAATGCGAGAGGGAGGGCTGCGAAGTCCGCTGCGCGCAGCCGGTGTCGGCCCCGGCGCCCAGCGCACTCCTCGATACACACGGTCGCTCCTGGCTCGGCCACGCGTATGAGCGATCCTTCGCCGGAGTGACCTTTGGCGCGGACACACAGGGGTCCTCACAGCATTGGCTAACGCGCTTGGATTTGGCCCCCCCGCGGACCCCGAAAGCCGCACACCAACGGTCACTCTTGCCTAGGGTCACTCTTGCGTGTAGTCAACTGGCGCCAGGAACGCCTGTTGCACGCGGTTGGTTCGCTAAGCCCCGCCTTCTGCTATCCCTTCCCCCTCCTCGCCCGACCCGATCGGCGAAGGAAGTCGCCAGGACCTCGGCAGGCCCAGATCGAGGAAGTGCAAACATGGATCGAGGCGCGTGGATTAGCGACGGGCCACGCTTCCTTACAGAATCGGCACGATCCGTCGCCAGATCAGGAAGCATTGGCCCCATGTCTCGGGAGTACCTTCCCCGATCCATGTTAGCGTGCTCCCGACCAGAGAAGCCAAATGAACGCCCACATGCCTCGATCCTCGATCCCACCTCGTGAAACAGTCGAGGCACATGTCCCGATCCGCTTTCTGCGCTTTTCGCTCTAACGCTGCGTCGACTGTCCGGTGGTCGTGTTTGCTCCTTTTCCCTCCTGGTGAGGGTGTGTGTGTACGCATACGTCGAAGTACTAAGTAAATGAATCTATATATATATATATATACACACACACATACACACATACATGTGGCGCTCCAAAAAGGGATTTGTTTTCGAGGATCGAAGGAGGTGTCATCTCTTCCTCGGCGGAAGGCGGCGGAAGGTCGGCGGAAATAAAACGAGGCCGCCTCCGCCGGCGGAAGCTGGCGGAATCCCGCGGAAGCTCGGCGGAAGGCGGCGGAAGTAAAAGATGTGCCCCCAAGAGATGAAAACGTTTTGGGTTCAGGATCTCCGAAATCGCCCACATAGATAAAATCTGCACATCCCCAAACAGTGCTTGGCGGCTCTGCAAGTCGCCGTTGCCGCTCCGTCGCCGCCTCGTCGCCGCCCGCCGTGTGGGCCTGTCTGCCGCTTTGGCGGCTCTGCAAGTCGCCGTCGCCGCCCCGTCCCCGCCTCGTCGCCGCCCGTCGTCTGGGCCTTTGTGTGCATTGCGGCGCACTGCTTTGCACTGCCGTGCATTGCGAATCGCTTTGCATTGCGTTGCATTGCATTGCTTTGCTTTGCATTAGTACGCCGCGCCAGGCATTGCAGCGCATTCCTTTCATTGCTTTGCATTATCACGCCGCACTATGCATTGCTCTACGCTGCGTTGCATTGCTTCGTATTGCTACGCGGTGCTCAGGATCGCTTTGCTTTGCACCTCCTCTCCCCTCCTCCCTCCTGCTTTTGTGTTGCTGCGCATTGCGATGCATTGCACTCGTGTCGTTGTGCTGATTTGCGTTGCGTTGCGTTGCGTGGCTGTGCGGTGCCTTGCGTTTCCTTGTGTTGCTTCGCATTCGTTTGTGTTGTTTTGCACTGCTGTTGCATGCTGGCCATTGCAATGCACTGCTTTGCATGGCTTTCTCTACCTTGTTTTACATTGATTTACTTTCACTCGCACAACATAGATTGCGCAAGATAGACTGCATGCATTGGTTTCCCCAATCAGGGCCTGCCTCTGTAGGGGTCCTAGCGGATTCATATGGTTAGGTGAGGTTCGTCGCCGATTTCGGTGGCCGGCCCGGGTGCCCAGGGGTGCCCAGGGGTGCCCGCGGGTGCCCGGGCGCCCGGGGGTGCCCAGAGGTGCCCGGGGATGCCGGGGGGTGCCCGGAGGTGCCCGGGTGCTCTATCGCCCTATAGCCATATACCCTATAGCCATCAGATAGCCCTACAGCCCTATAGCCCCATAAGCCCATAGCCCCAGAGCCTCATAGCCCTATAGCCCTATAGCCCCATAGCCCTATAGCTTTAAAAAGACTATGATTTGGGCTTTT
Source organism: Prorocentrum cordatum (assembly GCA_963575745.1). Lineage (NCBI taxonomy): Eukaryota > Dinophyceae > Prorocentrales > Prorocentraceae > Prorocentrum > Prorocentrum cordatum. Next base: position 230,794 of record CAUYUJ010011392.1, on the reverse strand, counting down.
CTTTGGTATCATCTACATTTACTCGCACTCCTTTCTAAAAACAGGATAGACTCTACCCCCCCCCCCCGGCGTTATCCCCCCCTTTTCGGGTCGGGAGCCTTGAGACGGGGGTCAATGCAAACGGGGGTCAGCCACGGCGCAGGATCCTGCAGGATCCTGCGACGACCCCCTCTGGCTGACCCGGGTTAGGGAGCCGTTCGTGGCCGCGAGGCGGCCGCGCCTATTGGCTGACCCCGGTTTGCGAGGACCTGCGCTGCAGTTTGTTTTTCCTGCATTGCAGTTTTTGGTTTCCAGCTGACCCGGGTCTGGATTGACCCGGGTCAGAAGATCCCCGATCGGGTATGTAAATCATATATGATTATGACAACATGTCCATCCTAAACATGAAGAATTTACATTATCCCAGAAGGGCCGGGATCGACCCCCCTGAGGTTCCCTTGACAAAAAAAAACGATACGCGGGGACATCTTTTGTTCTAACATAACACTCTTTCACGAATCCCTGGCAAAAAATTGGACGAAGTGCACACGCACGCGTCGTCGCGCGCGCATGCCGAAATCCTTCAAAAACCCTCGGTGCCGTAAGGATTTCGCAATCGAGTTCCCCAAAAACATACAAAAACACAGGGTTTCGCAACACGGATTTGTTAAAAAAGCTTCCGCGCGAGCCTCTGCGAAATCTGAAGAAAACCATAGGTTTTTCAAGATTTCACAACATGCTACCACAAGGGTTTCGCGCGCGCATATCGAAATCTGTCGAACGCCCTTGCGCGTGTGCCGTCGCGAGAATCCTCTGCAAAAAACGAGACGAAGTGCGGACGCGCGCGTCGTCGCGCGCGTATGCCGAAATCCTTCAAAGCCCATCGGTTTCGGAAGGATTTCAAAATCGTGTGTCCAAAAAACCTACAAAAGCACAAGGTTTCGCAACATTGATTTTCAACAAAAGCGTGCGCGCGCGCTCTTGCGTCGTCGTCGTCGTCGCCGTCCTCCCTCCTCCCGCGTCGTCGTCGTCGTCGTCGCCTACGTCATCCTCTGTCTTTCCTCGTATTCGTCGTCGTCGTCCTCGTTGGCGTCGTGGTCGTTTCCGTCGTCGTTGTCGCCGTGGTCGTCCTTCCTCCTCCTCCCTCGTCGTCGTCGTCCGCGTCTCGTCGTCGTCCCTCCTATTTCGTCGCCGTCGTCGTCGTCGTCGTCGTCTTCCCTCCTCCCTCGTCGTTGTCGTCGTCGGCGTCGCCGTCCTCCCTCCTTCTTCGTCGTTCGCGTCGTCGCCGTCCTCCCTCCTCCCTCGTCGTTGTCGTCGTTGTCGCCGTCGTCGTGCTCCCTCCTCGCTCATCGTCGTCGTCTTCGTTAGCGACGTCGTCGTCGGCGTCGGCGTCGGCGTCGTCATCGTCTTCGTCGACGCCGACGTTGGCGTCGTCGTCGTCGCCGCCGTCGTCGTCGTCGTCGTCGTCGTCGACGTCGTCGTCGGCGTCGTCGACATCGTCGTCGTCGTCGTCGTCGTCGTCGGCGTCGTCATCGTCGTCGTCGTTGTCGTCGTCTTCGGCGTCGGCGTCGTCGTCGTCGTCGGTGTCGTCGTCGTCGTTGTCGTCGTCGTCGAAGTCGTCGGAGACGTCGTCGGTGTCGTCGTAGTCGGCGTTGTCGGCGTCGTCGTCGGCGCCGGTGTCGTTGCCAAGTGCCATTTGGAACCTACCGTCGCGGTCTTAAGAGGTTTTGCAAACCAAGTTGCGGGTGGGTGGGTGGGATGTTTGCAAGAGCATTAGATGTGTCACATCATGGGTAAAAATCAATTGCACAACATAGATTGCACCACAGACGTTACTCCACCTAGAGTACACAATATTGTATTGCGCATCACATAGGCTGCATAACATAGATCGCTCCGCATATATTGCACCACCTTGATTGTACCACATATAGTGCCCCACATTGGTTCCACAACCGCATAGATCGCACAACCTTTTCGGCACATCAAAGAGAGTAGCGCATAGATTGCACACTATATATCGCGCAACCTACATTGCACAACCTGTATTGCAAAACGCAGATCGCACCACATATATTGCACCACATAGGGTGCGCCGCATATAATGCACCACATCGGTTGCACCACAGATATGGCCCACATCGATTGCGCAACATAGATTGCTAGAAACACACTGGTTTGGGTCCACGCTAGGAACACAATGTATGTATGCATTGACAGATACATCTATATACATACATATATATATATATGAAGATATACGCGAGCATGTATCCATATGTGCATAAACACACATAGAGAGACAGAGAGAGAGAGAGAACGAGAGAGAGAGAGAGAGAGAAAAAGCGAGAGCGAGAGAGAGAGAGAGAGACGGAGAGAGGCCTTCGGCCCATCCCGCCATCGTGCCTTGGTTGTATGTCAGGGGCCTCCTGGATGCTTTGGGGGATCTCTTGGGAGGCCTCGCAGAAGCCTATCGGAGGCGGTTCTGCAGTGTCTTTGGGGCCTCTCGGGGGCCTCTTTGGGGCCTCTTGGGGCCTGAATTGGCCTTCTTGGGGCCTCCTGGAGCTTCTGGGGGGCTTCTCGGGGACTTGCTGGCGGTCTCAGAGGTCGTCTTGGGGCGAAAACCTCGACCTGCTGGTTCGTGTTGCCTTCGTCGGCGCCATTCTTGAGGCTTCCATAGGGGGCCGTCTTCGAGGCCTCTCGGGCCGCCTTGGGGCCCTCTTGGGACCCTCTTGGTCCATCCTGGGGCGATCCTTCGGGGCCTCTTGGGCCGCCTTGGAGTGGTGGAAGCCCGAAGAGGCGAGAAAGTTCAAATCTTCCCACAGAACGCGGGCAAGTCAAAGAGCCCTCTTCAAAGGGCTCTTGCAGCGCTGTGTCACGCGGGCGGGCGCCCCCGAGGGGAGCCCCGAGCCTGGGGCGAGGGCACCCCAAACGGCTGGAGCCAAAGGCTGCAGACACACAAACACACACTGTTCCCTCCAACTCGCGGCTGAGTCCGAACCATGGAAGCATGGTTATTGGTCATGGTATAACCACGAAGAAGTTTCTTTGCGAAGTGGTGCGAAGACGAAGGTCAGGAAGACGATCGTGGACAGGATAGGCACATTGCACCCACACGCACGCACGCACGCACGCACACACACACACACACACACACATCATAACACCACACCTCACCACACAACACAACACAACACAACACAACACAACACAACACAACACAACACCACACACACACACAAGCACGCACGCACGCACGCACGCACGCACGCACGCACGCACGCACACACACACACACACACACACACACACACACACACACACACACACACACACACACACACACGCGCACACGCGCACACACACACACACACACACACACACACACACGTGGAGGCAGGAGGGCCATCGTGGATCATGGATTGGCCTGCCTCCAAGGCCAGGGGCAATGCTAAGGGGGGATAGGCTGCCAGGAGGGGCCTGATAGCCCACCCCGTCCAGGAGAGTGCGGATTCGCCATCGGGGGCCCATCGCCGATCTATCGGCGATGCATCGCCGACTCGATTCGACGTTTCTCCCCCCTCAGCCAGGTGCCCCTATCGTTCCCCGTCACAAGGAGGAAGGCCCGAGAAGAAACAGGGGTGAAGCAGATGCAGCCGCAGCCTCGTGCGGCAACGCGCAGCGAGCATCAGAGGGGGAGGCAGGTCATAAGAGTCAAAACGACTGGGGCGCCGACTGCCAATGTCTCGGGGAGGACCAGAGGGAGTTCACTGATGCAAGCTTACGTTGGATTGTGTACTCTTTCTTGCGCCTCGAGGTGGAGCATGCACTGTTTGAGACATGGGTGCTGCTGCCAAGAAAACAGGGTGGAGGGAGGAGGAGAGGAGGAGGAGGAGGGGAAGGAAGGACGCAGGAGGGGCAGGGGCCAGGGGGAGGGGGAGGAGAGGAAGCAGAAGGAAGCAGGAGGAGGAGGAGGAGGAGGAGGGGAAGGAGGGACGCAGCAGCAGGAGCAGGAGGAGGAGGAGCAGGAGGAGGCAGGAGGGAGGAGGGCGGAGGGAGGCAGCAGGCGAGGGAGGAGCAGGGGTGCCCCATTCGGTGAGCCCCGTGGCCGCCTCGCGCACACGCCGGGCCGCGCGCCAAGGAGCGCCCGCGGCTCCGGCAGCCACGCGGGGGCACCACGCCCGAGCCGCGCGAAGAGGGGCGAGGGGGGTGGCTCCCGGCTGCGGGGGCGCGTCGCCAGAGGGCGCCAACCACCCAAGGGGCCCCAAAGCTCGGGCCGAACGAAAGGGGGGGATATGGGAAAAGGGAAGTTACGAAATCTGCTGCATGCAGCTGGTTTCGGCCCCGCCGAGGGGCCCATTCCTCGGTACATGGGCGCCTCCCGGCGCCGGGAGGCGCCGGGAAGATCAGCGACGTGAGCTGATTCTCAAACCCCCCCTTTGCTATCCCCCCCTTTCGCCCGACCCGAAAAGCGGCCCTCCCAGAGGCTCAACATTGCTTCCAGGGAGGCGCCCCGGAGGCCTCCCAGGGGACCCCAGCAAGCATCCGGGAGGCCTCCAACCCACAAACACGGGCACGGTGGCGGGATGGGTTGACGATGTGATTTGATCCGCCGCCTCCTGTGGTCTTGCCACAGGGGTGCCCAGCGTGCTAAATGTCATGTGGTCTTGAGTTCCTTTTAAGACTCCCCCTCGGGCTTCGGCCGATGCCGCGGGCCACCTGGAAGCCCGCGGCGCTCCACAACAACCGTCTCCAAGACGGCATCGATGGCCTGGAGCCAGGACAAAGATAGATCGTTCCAGAACGTTCCTGGAACGCTCCCGGAGCTTCCCAGAACGCACTGGAACCGCCGCGGCGCCCGATCTATCCTCCAGAGCCGCCGAATCTCGGAGATCCCCGATGTTGTCCCTGTGCTGGCCTCGCTTCACAGGGCCCCCCTCGTCTCCGTCGTTCGGGGGGCCCTGCGAGATCTTGTTCAGACTGAAGCACGGGCACGGCCGCTGCTGCCTCCGCTGCACGGCAGGAGCGGCGCTGCGCCGCCGGCGAAATTGGCGCGCGCACCCGCTCGCCCCGACCTCCCCGGGGGCCCTCTTGGAGCGGAGTGGGTTTGCGAGAGTCAAGCAGTGGCGAAGCGTCCTGGCTCGCCTATAGCACTACCAAACCATGTTCTAAGAAACTTGTGTGGTTTCCACGACATGTTCTTAGCACATGTCTGGCTGAGTCTGTTTTGTTTGAACACATCGGGCTTATGTTCTAAGAGCATTGCTTTGGTTCCTAGAACATTTTTGGGTTCTGAGAACATCTCGTGGTAGGACTATAGGAATGCCGGGACGGTCGGCCCCTGCTCAAAAAGATGGGGGTACGAAATCTGCTGCATGCAGCTGGTTTCGGCCCCGCCGCCGGGCCCATTCCTCGGTACATGGGCGCCTCCTGGCGCCGGGAGGCGCGGGGAAGATCAGCTACGTGAACTGCTCAAACCCCCCCATTGCTATCCCCCTATTCGCCCGGCCCGACAGGCCCAGACAGCTCCGACGATGTGCTTTGCGAGAGGGGCGGGCGTGGAGCCGGGAGCATCGGATGGCAGAACAGCGGCAGGAGCACGACCTCTCGAAGCTCCCCGCGCGGAGTCCCTCGATCGGCCCTGGGCCCCCCTCTGGCGTCGCCTCCGGCGCCGCCCCTGGCGCGCTCTGCGCGCCAGGGAGGGAGGTCCAGCGCCGAGGAGGAGGACGAGGAGGAGGAGGAGGAGGAGGAGGAGGAGGAGGAGGAGGAGGAGGAGGAGGGAGGAGGGAGGAGGAGGAGGAGGAGGAGGAGGAGGAGGAGGAGGAGGAGGAGGAGGAGGAGGAGGAGGAGGAGGGGGAGGGGGAGGGAGGAGGCGGAGGAGGAGGGAGGAGCATGGAGCATGTATTGGCCTGCATCCAAAGAGGCAAGCCCGAGAAGATAAGAGGTGCAGCAAACAGTGCATGCAACAGGAATGGAAGAAGGGCAAGAAGCATGCGGGCGAATGCGCCCGAGAGTGAAACACACAAACAACATGGCCAATATGGTCGGACAAGGCCCAGCATGCAACAACCATATGTGGCCCCCTTCCCCGTCGCCAACATAGACATGGCGGCAACATCAACACAACAAAGTCAACATAATCATCAGAACAGGGTTATCCATCTCGACGGGGACGACCATGAGCCACGCGCACTAAAGGTATGAGGCCAAGGCTAAACTGGGGTCCACTGCGTTGGGATCCCCAAGTTCACAATAAAAACTACCGGATCCAAGGAGACATTTCGCGTCGGGCCAAGTCCGCCTAGCAGGCGCCCGAGTCGATCACGGTTTGTGTCAGAGGCCGTCTTCAGTTTGCAACGGACCGCAAGATGTGTTACATGTGTAGACGAGCACGAACCATATAGCTTACATCATATGTACTTACCCGTCTTGAAAACCACATGCCCCGTACCATGAGGGGCATTGCAGGGGGCTCTCGCCGAGACAAGCTTGTGGCGACTGGACGACCAGCACGCCACGCGTCGGAGAAGCTGGACGTCTTGGCCCCAGACCAGCTCATGAGGCACACCTCGAGGAGGGAATACCAGGGAGGGAGAGGAGGGAGGAGGGGCGGTGCGGAGGGAGGAGGGAGTGGAGGGAGGGAGGAGGGAGGAGGGAGGAGGAATTATCAGGGAGGGAGAGGAGGGAGGAGGGAGGGAGGGAGAGGAGGGAGGGAGAGGAGGGAGGAGGGATACACTCAATCTTCTCCAGGGCTCGGGAGGCCATGTGAGACGCAAGCGTGCCCACATGCTCAACTACTATGCGGGAGCGGGACACACGCTTCACAGCGCATTCCCTGTAGTAATCCATGCCGCCGGGGCGGGCGACATGACAAGATGGGCCGCCAGCTTGGGCACGTCAACTACATGATTGCTGATATCACGGGCTTTTTACATTGATTGGCCTCTAAATATCGGCGTGGGCGCCCACCCGAAAGTAGAGCGGGCCTCAGGGGTCGATCACTTATATCGAAGACGCCTACGGCGAATCACAGCCGCCCCCTGCCCTTGTGGAAGCGCCTATGTGTCCGACAGCTGGGCTAGAGCTTGGCCGAGCTATCGGACCATGTGTTCCCCGAGTCGGTTTGGAAAGGTTTCGGGGAACGCGGGGGGGAGGAAGGGGAGGAGGAGGAGAAGGAGGAAAAAGGAGAAGGGGGAGGATGCCTCTTCGGAGACTCTCGAGGCACTCTGGGGCTCGATTGGGCCATCTTGGGACCGTCTTGGAGACCATGTTGGGGCTATCTTGGGCTCTCTCGGGGCCTCTTGAGGGCCTCATGGGGCCATTTTGGGGCTTCTCGGTGGCTTCTTTGGCAGTCTTATGGCGTTCCTGGCCCGTCTGACGCCGTCGAGAGCCGTTTGGGGGGGCCTCTCTGAAACGACTTGGGGCTCTCTTGGGGCGCTTCGGGTCCATCTTGGAGGCCAGCTTGGCCGTCTTGGAGGCATCTTGGGCCGTCTTGAGCCCTCTTAAGGGCCGTCTGGGGAGCCTCTTGGGCCGTCATGGGGCCATCTTACAGGCCTCGGGGGCGATCGTTGGGGCCTCTTGTGCCGTCTTGAACCGTCAGACTGCCGAGAAGAAGCAAATGCCAAAATCGTTCAAAACCTAAAGAAAATGAATCCTCCTGGAAGACCTGCTTGACGCCTTTTGGGCCGTCATGGAGGCCTCGTGAGGGCCTCTTGGGCCGTCTTAGGCCATCTGGAGGCCATCACAGGCCGTCTTGGGTTCATCTTGGGCCGCCTTGGGGGCATCTTGGGGCCGTCTTGGGGCCGTCTTGGAGGCAATGTTGGCCGTCTTGGAGGCCTCTTATGCCCTCTAGGGGCCGTCTTGGGGGCCTGTTGGGCCGTCATGGCGCCATCTTGGAGGGATCTTGGGGCGATCTTGGGGGCTTCTTGGGCCGTCTTGAGCCGTCGGGATCCCGAGAAGAAGCAAATGCCAAAATCCTTCAAAACCGAATGAACACCAATGATTTTGGCATCTTCGGGCCCTCCTGGAGGACCTCTTGGAGGCCTCGTGGGCCGTCTTGGAGGCCTCTTGGGGGCCTCTTGGGCCGTCTTAGGCCATCTGGAGGCAATATCAGGCCATCTAGGGTGCATCTTGGGCCATCTTGGAGGCACCTTGGGGCCATCTTAGCCGTCTTGGAAGCCATCTTGGGCGTCTTGGAGGCCTCTTGGGCCGTCTTGGGGCCGTCTTGGGGGCCTTTGGGGGCCGCCATGGGGCCATCTTGGAGGCCTCGTGGGCGATCTTGGGGCGACCTTGCGGGCCTCTAAGGCCGTCCTGAGGTCTTCGGAAGGCCGAAAAGAAGCAAATGCCAAAATCTCTAGAAACCTCTGGAAAACCAATGATTTTGGCTTCTTCGGGCCCTCCTTGGGGACCTCTTGGGGGCGTCTTGGGTGGCTCTTGGGGGCTTCTGGGGCCGTCGTGCACCATCTTGAGGATATCTGAGGTCGTCTTGGAGGCATCTTGGAGGCATCTTGGGGCCATCTGAGCCGTCTTGAGGCCATGTTGGCCGTCTAGGAGGCGTCTTGGAGGTCATCTGGGGCCGTCTTGGAGCCGTCTAGAGCAGGAAGAACCCTTTGCAACCATCTCTGGGCAATCTTTCCTGGTGGCCGGCGGGACGGGCCGAAGCCCCAAGGGGAGTTCTTTGGGAAAAGATCCAAAACCAAAACCGATAGGATCCAGCACGCTAGGCACCCTTGTGATGAATCAATAGGGGGCGGCGGATCGACGACGCCCACGGCGAATCACCGCCGCCCCCTGCTTTTTTGGAAACGCCTATGTGGCCGAACGTTGTGTGCCACGTTACCGGACCCTGTGTTCCCCGAATCGGTTTGGAAAGCGTTCGGGGGAACGGTGGGGGAGGCTGGGCCGACTTGGGGCCCTTTTGGAATGCTCCAGGGCCATCTTGGAGGCCATCTTGAGCGTCTTGGAGGCCTCTTGGGCCGTCTTGGGAGCCTCTTGGGGCCGTCCTGGGCGCCTCTTGGGCCGTTCTGGGGCCATTTTGGAAACCTCTTGGGCGATCCTTGGGGGCTCTTGGGCCGTCTCGGGCCGTCGGAAGGCCGAAACAAGCAATAGCCACAATCCTTCAAAAACTCGTGGGAAATCAATGATTTTGGCCTTTTCGGGCCTTCCTAGAGGCCCTCTTGCAGGCCTCTTGGGCCATCTTAGGGCCATCTTGGGTCGTCTTGATGGGTTCCTGGCCCGTCTGATGCCGTCGGAAGCCGTTTGGTGGGCCTCTCTGGGCCGACTTGGGGCCCTTTGGGAATGCTCCGGGGCCGTCTTGGAGGCCATCTTGGGCGTCTTAAAGGCCTCCTGAGCCGTCTTGGGGGCCTCTTAGGGCCGTCTTCGGGGCCTCTTGGGCAGTTCTGGGGCCATCTTGGAGGCATCTTGGGCGATCTTGGGGCGATCTTTGGGAGCTCTGGGGCCGTCTCGGGCCGTCGGAAGGCCGAAAAGAAGCAAATGTCAAAATCCTTCGAAAACCTTGGGGAAATCAATGTTTTTGACATATTCTGGCCTTCCTGGAGGCCCTCTTGGAGGCCTCTTGGGCCGTCTTGGGCTAGCCTAGAGCCAATTTTTGCCATCCTGGTGGGCTCCCGGCCTGTCTGACGCCGTCGGAAGCCGTTTGGGGGGCCTCTCTGGGCCGACTTGGGGCCCTCTTGGGGTGCTCCAGGGTAGTCTTAGAGGCCATCTTGGGCGTCTTGGAGGCCTCTTGGCCTGTCTTGTGGCCCTCTTGGGGCCGTCTTGGGGCCTCTTGGGCCGTCATGGGGCCATCTTGGAGGCCTCGTGGGCGATCTTGGGCCGTCTTGAGCCGTCGGAATGCCGAGAAGAAACAAATGCCCAAATCCTTTGAGAAACTCAGGGAAAACGAATGGTTTTGGCCTCTTCGGGCCCTCCTGGAGGACCTCTTGGAGGCCTCGTGGGTCGTCTCGGGCCGTCTTGGAGGCTTCTCGGGCGACCTTGGAGACATCTTGGACTCTCTGGGTCCGTCTTGGATCATCTCGGGCGAACTGGAGACTATCTTGGACCATCTTGGAGGCCATCTTGGGCGAACGCGGCCATCTTGGAGGCCATCTTGGGCCATCTTGAGCGAGAGAATTGTGAATTGAGCTCCTTGAGAGCCTTTCCGGGTGGCCGGCGGGACGCGCCGGAGCCCCAGGGGGAGTTCTTTTGGAAAAGGAATCAAAACCAAAACCGATAGGATCCAGCACGCCAGGCCCCCCTGTGATAAATCACAATGGGGCGGCGGATCGAAGACGCCTACGGCGAATCATCGCCGCCCCCTGCCTTTTTGGAAACGCCTATGTGGCCGAACGTTGTGGCCAGAGGCCTGCCAAGCTATCGGACCCTGTGTTCCCCGAATCGGTTTGGAAAGCGTTCGGGGAACACGGTGGGCGAGGCTGGGCCCATTTGGGCCTATCTTGGGGTGCTCCAGGGCCGTCTTGGAGGCCATCTTGAGCGTCTTGGAGGCCTCTTGGGCCGTCTTGGGGGCCTCTTGGGGCCGTCTTGGGGGCCTCTTGGGCCGCTCTGGGGCCATACTGGAGACCTCTTGGGCGATTTTTGGAAGCTCTTGGGCCGTCTCGGGCCGTCGGAAGGCCGAAAAAAGCAAATGCCACAATCCTTCAAAAACTCATGGGAAATCAACGATTTGGCACTTTCCGGGCCTTCCTGGAGGCCCTCTTGCAGGTCTCGTGGGCCATCTTAGGGCCGTCTTGGTGGGCTCCTGGCCCGTCTGGTGCCGTCGGAAGCCGTTTGGGTGGCCTCTCTGGGCCGACTTGGGGCCCTTTGGGGAATATTCTCCAGGGCCGTCTTGGGGGCCTCTTGGGGCCGTCCTGGGCGCCTCTTGGGCCGTTCTGGGGCCATCTTGGAGGCCTCTTGGGCGATCTTTGGGGGTTCTTGGGCCGTCTCGGGCCGTCGGAAGGCCGAAAAGAAGCAAATGCCAAAATCATTATAAAAAACCTAGGGAAAACATTGATTCTGGCCACTTCGAGCCCTCCTGGGGGCCATCTTGGAGGCCTCTTGGGTCGTCTAGGGCTAGCCTAGAGCCAACTTCGGCCATCTTGGTGGGCTCCTGGCCCGTCTGACGTCGTCGGAAGCCGTTTGGGGGGCCTCTCTGGGCCGACTTGGGGCCCTCTTGGGGTGCTCCAGGGCCGTCTTAGAGGCCATCTTGGGGCCGTCTTGGGGGTCTCTTGGGCAGTGATGGGGCCATCTTGGAGGCCTCGTGGGCGATCTTGGGGCGATCGTGGGGGCCGTCTTGAGCCGTCGGAATGCCGAGAATGGGAAGGAGTTGTTGGGCCTATTGGGAGCCTCTTGGGGCCCTCTTGGGGCCTCTTGGGGGCTTCTTGGGGCCTCCTGGGAGCGCATTGGGGCCGAAGGCTTGAAATATCCGTGGGGGTTCACCCTGTGGGCCTCCTCTTGGGGCCGTCTTGGGGGCTTCTTGGGCCGTCTTGGGGCCCTCTTGTGCGGTCTTCGAGCCTTCTTGGGGGCCTCTTGGGCCGGTTTGGGGTGATCTGCGGGCCTCTGGGGCCGTCTTGGGCGCTGTGAAAGCCCAAGAGGCGAATATTCTAAGAATATATGTCGTCCTGAGGGAAGGGGGCGATATTTGCATCGTGGGGCCCTGTTTGGGGCCTCTTGGAGCGTCTTGGAGGCTTCGTCCAGTGACGCTGCTTGACCGTCTTGGGCGCTTGATACGAGGCTCCGCGAAGTTCTCTGGGTCGTGTGGGGCGCTGCAACCGTCCCGGAGGCCCGTGGGATAACACCCCAGGAGCGCCCGGAAGCGCCCGGGAAATTGGTGGTGCGGGCCCTGAAGAAATTACAATCTTGGTTGCAGCAGCAGCAAGCAGCACAGCCTTGAGCCTTGGGGAGCTCCACTTCCTGCAAGAGGCAAGGTGACGGATCGATCACACATCGAAAATCACCATAATACTCGTTGCGCCCATGCTAACCAGGTACAGCATGAAAGAGAAGATAACAGGAATGCGAGAGACTCTGACCAGGAACACATTGATGGAATCCAGGGCAGGCTCCGTAACGGGCCGCTCGAGCAGATCCACTGAAAGTCTCGCGGCATCAAGGCTGAGTGCCACGGTGGATTCGTTGGGAGCTTCTCTCGAATTCGTTACACGTGCGGCGGCACTCCATGTGCGCGCCGATCCACAAGACTGGACAACTCCAGATCGAATGGTGCAGGGCCGATGTCTCATCAGAAGACACAAGCCCACACAATGAGAACTCCAAAGGCGGTTGGAGCGACCCAGTCAGCACTGCGCGCAAGTAAGCACGATCCTGCCGGCCCAAGCGCTCCACGAGTTTCCTCAGCGGCTGGAGGTACGGGGGGCCGTCCAAGTGATTAAGAAGAGAATGATAGGGGGTACATTCTGTCATTTAGCCCATACACCTGCATCCCAAGATATAACAACAGCAATGTCCCGAAGGGAGATGCGCTCCACGCCAACACCATGACCCACAAGCTGCCCACCCAGACGTCGAAGAGAAGCGCTAGCCGAGGCGCAGCAACGTGGCGACAAGGGCAGTAGCAGGGCTTCGAAGGTCGTCCCAAAAAGTATCCTAGGAGACAGTCGATATAGCATAAGGCAACGCGATAGAACGACCGAAGCTTTTTGATGCTGGATGTGCTGATGCCGACCGAGAACAGAACCACCATAAGTAGCAGCAAGCATGAGGCCTTGCCGAACGGGTCGACCAACAGGGCCCCCCGCCTTCCAAAGCCGCGCGGCGCGCCTGGCCCTCTGCGGCACTTCTTTAAGACGCACGTTCTGGACTTTGCGAAGCAGCCCGCGCCGAGGCACTAACGTGAAATCCACTCCAAGATAGCGTGCTCTGAGACGGATGCGAAAGCGAAGGCGCAGCCTCGATCACCGCCCGCTCCACGGCAGGGTCAGAACACAGCAAAATGAGTTTCTTCGGTTCCAGAGACACTGGGAGGCAGGCGTTCTCGAAGAAGGGCCGCATCAACGAGGAGGCCACGACCGGCGACTGGTCTATCAAGAAGGGCACAATGACGCCGCTCTGAGCATACCTGGGAGGCCCGGTCTGAACATCAAGCTTTGGTACACGATAGGGGACTTCATCAAAAAATCCGCGAACGCACAGCCCGCGATGATCGTCTTAGTCGCCCAGACGATATCCCCACATACACCGTGCACAGTGATGAACCTGGCCCCCGAACCTCAGGAGCCAGGGGTTGAATCCGAGAGCTAAGGCCCTGGAAAACAACATGTGGTGGAGAACGTTTTCAAGCGCCTTCACAGTATCGAGCAAGAAAGGCAAGCTGGCCCAGCCGCGAGCGTGAGCCACCTCAGCCATCACGGACGAGGAGGAGGGAGGAGGAGGGAGGGGAGGGGGAGGAGGAGGAGGAGGGAGGAGGAGGGAGGAGAGGGAGGGGGAGGGAGGACGAGGAAAGGGAGGATGAGGGGGGGGGGGAGGGGAAGGGCGCAGAGGCGGCGGCGGCAGGCAGCGGCGGAGAGGAGGCGGAGCGCGAGCCCTTCGCAGACGCGCCCCAGCGGGCGGGCGGCAGCGCGGCGCGGCCAATGGAGCTGCCCGCAAACGGGCCCGCGGGGCGGCAGGGCTGCCGGGCGGAGGAGGTGCTCCCCTCCCTTTTCCCTCCTTTCTCCCTCCCTTCTCCCTCCCTCCCTCCCTCCCTCCCTCCTCCTCCTCCTCCTCCTCCTCCTCCTCCTCGTCCTCCTCCTCCTCCTCCTCCTCCTCCTCCTCCTCCTCCTACTCCTCCTCCTCCTCCTTACCCTTACTCCTTACTCCGTAGCCATATTGGCTCAAGACTATGAATCCCCCGCGGGGGTCGGAAGGTTACTTCTGGTCCGAGGATAGATCCAAAGTCATCTCCACATCTCACCTCTCCTGCCTTGATGCCCGCCGTCTGGAGGCTCCATATTTCCACTCCACCCGTGGCTGCCTCGCGAGGCTTGAATGACCGTTCCAGTAGCAGCGGGGGTCCTATACGAGGCCTTACGGAGGCAGTTTGCTGGCGAGGGCCTTGTCGACGATCTCAATCAATCGAAATTCGCATTCATCCTTAGAGTTGAGTGCGCTGAAGACCTCACCGATTGCGCGGGTGGCGCGGAACGTTTCGCCCTTTTTGTTTTTCGACCAATAAAACACACCGCAAGGCCCGTGCCAAGACAGTCAACACGCACGTTGGCGCAACAGCCAAAACAAATGCATATTAAAGAAATTCAGCAAGGCTTCGTACAAAAATCTAGACGCGGAGGAGGCCCGCTTGCGCAGCATGGGTGATGCCGCCCCCATCCCGTCGCCCGCGCTTCCTTTCGCATGACCTTCGCGCCGATTCCCCAAGTGTGTCGCAGCTGTGGCTCAGGGCAGTGCTGGAGCAGGTGAACATCCCCCAGGGAGGCCTCCACGCCATCAAGGCCTCGGGGGCCGACGCTGCTGGTTTCCTCAGGGTTGGGCAGGAGCGGCACCGTGTTCTCGAGATCTCCCGCGGCCCCTCCCAGGGCTGCCCCGAAGTGGGGCCCTCCTGGGCTCTCGGTATGGACCCGACGTGCCGGCACAGTGCAGCAGCGGAAACAAATAGCTTGAGAGCTTCGGAGCGTGCTTCTGCAGCCGAGCGGATCGCGCGAGGCTCGCATCCAAAGTACAGTCAAAAACCGAATAAGGACGCGCGACTTTGCTCAGGGTACCCTGGCGTCCTTGCTCTTCCTTGCCCTTGCGTCCTTGGGGTTTTCGTTGTCCGCCGCCCCAGAAATCCCAACTTCGGCTTCCAAGGGTCTTGCGTCCTTACCGCGCGTCCTTCTTAGGGTTTTTGACTGTATCCTCTCAGATCCTACCTTCATCCTATCTGTTGGTGCGTGTGCCGACGAAATAGGGGCGACTCTCCCTGACCTCTCCCTTCTCCCGTTGTTCCCCCACCCCCGCTTAACGCGGCCTCTGCAAATGGCCGCGTGTGGCTTTCACCCGAAGAAGGGATACGTCGCCCCCCTGTGAGCCTCCGTGAGGCTGTCCGAAGTTGCGTTCCCGAGTGAGCTGGTTTTCAAATATGTTGTTCCTGTCGGTATTTGGGCGTCCAGTTCGGTTCAGGGGCCCAGCTCGCGGACCAATTCGCATCTAAAGGCGAAAAGTGGTGCTCGAGGTGCGGCGCGGTTGTTGCCACTCGGGCCCCCACAGACGCCAGCGTTCGTCTCTGCCGCATGTGCTCTCTGCCATGCCGATTGTAGATGGTTCGGCTGTGTGTTCTTTCCCCTGCGGGTGTTGCAGCGGGAATAGCATGCTTTACGTAAGTTCTTGCGTCTCCCGCTATCCTTCTTTCGTTTGCTTGAGTTGCACAGGTTTCGATGGATGTGGGCCCCCGAACCAATGCAAGATCTCCTGCCTTGCATGCGCCTGGCGTGTGAGCGGCAGAGCACTTCCGATGTGGAGTACGGCTTGCCAGAGACTTCAGAGCCGAGCATCCGCAGAAGGAGCGGGCAGTCGGGGAGCGTTGGTCGGCACCTTGCTGGCGCAGCCCGCGCTCCATAGTCCAAGTGTTCTCCTCCCTCGTTGACTACTCTGACCTCTCCCGCCTCGGACCTCTCTCGCCTCTTACTCTTCCACCCGACAAGTTTCGCAGGGCGCAC
Organism: Prorocentrum cordatum; assembly: GCA_963575745.1. Classification (NCBI taxonomy): domain Eukaryota; class Dinophyceae; order Prorocentrales; family Prorocentraceae; genus Prorocentrum; species Prorocentrum cordatum. Next base: position 215,177 of record CAUYUJ010011392.1, on the reverse strand, counting down.
GCTGACGCGGTTCGCGAAGCCAGCAAAGCTATCGAAAAGAAGAAGCCTCCGCGGCATCAGGTGCAGTAGTCCATTCCTTTGCAGGCGCATTGCATTCCAGACTATATCCCCCAGCTCATTGTCCGCCACCTCTTCCTGGCTCTCCACCTACCCACTCCCCCCCTGCACGAACCGGACATCCGATGGAGTTGCTTGCTGAAGCGTCTTCTGGCTTCGCAGGCGCCATCGAGAGCTTGGCCGCACATCAATACCGTGCCAGGATCGTGGATCACAAGTGGCGGAGTCAAAATCCTTGCACCAAGTAAATGCAGGTTCGGGTGCGACTCACCCGCTGCCATCTCTCACTGCCTGTTTCGTGAGCCCCTGTGGAAAGCCGCGGAGATCCACCCCACATTTCTTCCCGTCGGACCGCTTTCTCGGATCGGTTTGGGGAGTGAGTCTGACTATGCGGGGGTGGTTGTCGGGCGGTTGCGCAGTCACAGGAGGGGGCATCTTCACAGCTATCTTTACATGCCATATCTACCACAAGTTTCGGTGATCCTTGCCCACGAGGCCACGAGCTGCGTCGCCTACTCTTCTGGCGCAGGCTCGGCACGTTGCTCGCGCCGCACTTCAAATCGCATAACCATGCTCGCCAAGGCCACATGCGTTCCTCCTCCTCCTCCTCCTCCTACGACTACGACTACGACTACGACTACGACTACGACTACTACTACTACTACTACTACTACTACTACTACTACTACTACTACTACTACTACTACTACTACTACTACTACTACTACTACTACTACTACTACTACTACTACTACTACTACTACTACTACTACTACTACTACTACTACTACTACTACTACTACTACTACTACTACTACTACTACTACTACGACTACTATACTACTACTACTACTACTACTACTACTACTACGACTACTACTACTACTACTACTACTACTACTACTACTACTACTACTACTACTACTACTACTACTACTACTACTACTCCCTACCTCCTCCTCCTCCTCCTCCTCCTCCGCCTCCTCCTCCTCCTCCTCCTCCTCCTCCTCCTCCTCCTCCTCCTCCCCTCCTCCTCCTCCCCCTCCTCCTCCCTCCTCCTCCTCCTCCTCCTCCTCCTCCTCCTCCTCCTCCTCCTCTTCCTCCTCCTCCTCCTCCCTCCTCCTCCTCCTCCTCCTCCTCCTCCTCCTCCTCCTCCTCCTCCTCCTCCTCCTCCTCCGCCATCTTCCCCTGGCTGCGCAGCCCTGGCTGCGCAGCTGGCCTGGCGCAACCTGGACAGCCCGCAGAGCGCCGCGAGCTGCGCGACCGGCAGCCAGCTCATCGCTAGTTGCACGGGCGGTTTGCAGAACGCCGCGGCGAGCAGAGCGGCCAGCAGCTGGAGCTTGCCGAGCTCCCTCTCATCCCTCCCTCTCCCTCCTTCCCCCACCTCCTCAGCCGGCACATCGACCCCTCGACAACCAGGACTGGGAGAGCAGGTGGAGGTATTGAGCGATCGTTTCAGAAGGGGGACCGAAAAGGGTGCCTTGGGGTCCTCGGCCGTCGTCTTTTTCTCTGCGCTCATGTGTTCCTCGTTCTCAGGTTCGAGAGGGGTGCCCAGGCATCCCTTCACTGGCTGGAGCGGGATCCGCGATCGGCCGTCCGCATTTGACGCTGCACGGGCTCTGATCTATCGATCCTCTCCGTCTTCTGGAGCCGACTGGCTGCGGGCAGCCGACCACAACCTGGACTCCGGACTGCTGCTCGGACCTCCAGGATGCCCGGTGCACAGACGTGCTCCAGGACGGGGCTGCCAGCGTTGGTGGACTGTTCGGCGTCGCTCCGATCGTTGCCGCGTTCTGCACGGCGCCCCACTGCTTCACAGCCGCGCCATTTCCTGTAGCACCGCTCTGCCAGTACACCTTTGACGTGCACGGCTTCTGTCTCTCTCTCTCTCTCTCTCTCTCTCCGAGGGGGCACGCTGCGGGCCGGCCTCAGAGTCTGGGTGGCGGGCGGTCGGATGGCCCCGCCTCGATCGATCGGCACGGCAGGAGGTGGAGCTTGAGGCTCAGCTCGAGGGGCGCGTGCCCGGCTGCCGCAGGGCTCGCCTGCGCGTCGAGCACACGGCCAGCCAGCGCCTGCGGGGCCCACCGCGGCGGAGGTCGAGAACGTCCTGGGCCACCCAGCAGCGAAGAAGGGCAGAGAAGGGCGACAAGACGGTGCCGCGGCCGTCGGCGTGCTCACCAGCCTGGAACAGATCCCTATCCCTACGATTGGCATCGCCTCATCTCGATGCCGATCTTGGGGATTCCTTCCGTTTCTGAGGGCGCATCCCTGAGATTGTCGTCAACTTTGGGCTCGTTAATCTCAGGGATAGGGATACGTTCGAGGCTGGTTACGTGCGGCAGTCACGGGGACCAGGAGGAGACGGTGTTGTTGGCACGTTTGGCACTTTGGGCGGCCAGGAGCTGGCCTCGGCCCTCGCCCCATCCCCGAAGCCCCTGGAGTGCCTCATCGCCCAGACCTCGGCTGCACGTGCGAGCGACCTCTTGCCAGGGGTGCCCTCTGGTGCGGGCCCAGTGGGGCCCCTGGATCGCCGACTGCGATGCGATGGCAGCGGCCTGCGCGCCTGGGTGGTGTACCCCCAGGCGCCCCCCCTCTTCAGACGCACGCCGAAGGCCAACCTTGCCTCGACTCACTCTTGCCCCTTCTGGCACACTGCCGTCCGCCAGCCACACCCTGAGGGGTACGGCAGCACAGCTTCTTTTTCGTCCACCAGCCACGCCCTGAGGGGTACGACCACACAGCTTCCCCCGATTCCGCCAGCAACGCCCTGAGGGGCACGGCTGTAGCACCCTCTCTCGTGGCCCTGCGGTGTACAGCTGCCCTTCGCCAGCCGCGCCCTGAGGTGAGCAATTGCGACCACCTTCTCCTCTTCTCCGCCAGCCACGCCTGGTGGGGCTCAGCTGCCCCTCCAAACCAGCCCTGTGGGGGGAACGGCTGCAACAACCTCCCTCCCTCCCTCTTCTCCGCCTGCCACGCTCTGCGGGCACACCTGCCCTTACCTGGCCGCTCCCCGAGGAGAGCGGCTGCAATCCTTTTCTCCTCTGTTCCGTCACCTACGCTGTGCGGGGCACGGTTGATTCATGTCCCACCCTCTTCCGCCAGCATGCGTGGGCCAAGCCTTGAGAGCCAATGCCCCCGCCCGATCCGTTATGGCCTGGAGGCCTTGGGGATGGAGCTGCGGGGAGGAGCCGACCCACGGATGTTCCCTCCTCCTGGTCCTGGTCCTGCTCCTCCTCCTCGTCCTCGTCCTCCTCCTCCTCCTCTTCCGCCTCCGCCTCCGCCTCCGCATCATCCTCCTTCTCCTCCTCCTCCTCTTCCTCCTTCTCCTCCTTCTCCTACTCCTCCGCTTCCTCCGCCTCCTCGTCGTCGCGGCTGGGTGTTGCTGGTGCCGTCCTCTTCGCCGCGACTGGGGCTCTGTTTCTGGTGTCCTCGTCGCCGCGGCTTGGTTGTTTTCTGGAAATTTCGTCGCCTCGGCTGGATCGTGGCATCCCCGCCCTCCCCACAAAGTGGGTTGAGGATGCCGCGGGGCAGGCTTTCCCCAGCCTGCAGCCTGCCGCACGTGCGGGCTGCCTTCTTAGTCCCGCGGCGTGGCTGACCCAGTCGCGCGCAGGGAGCTTCAACTCTAACTTCCTCCTCATACATGCCTCTTCCTATAAATGGCAACCCCCTACCACACCACCAGACGTGTCCGTACACAGGCCGGGCCCAGCGTTTCGTATGAGACTCCCGTGGAAACGTGCAACTTTGAAGTTCAAAGAAACAGTCGCACGGATGTAAGGCCCGTCGTTTTCAGAATTGGCCTCTCGCTTTGGCGCCGCGCAGACTCTTTTGAAAGAGAATGCAGCAATTACATGGATGGATGGCCGGTGGTGTTCAAATGGGATTCCCGCTTGTAATAATTTGAAAGGTGTATTATAGCTACATTGGTGGAGGCCAGCTCGTTTTCAACATGCGGCTCTCGCTCAAGACCTTCTCAAGCCCTACGACTCAAAATTCCAACGTGTGTAACAAATACACGGATGGAGGGCGGCTCCTACTCACGATGGGACTGTCTTGTGATATTATGTTATCTAAACGGTACAACTTTGACATTGTAAAGCATCTACCCAGATGGAGGGCAGATCGTTTCCAAAACTGGCCAATCGTTGAACACTTCCCCGCACGTTAATAGCTGACCCTTCGCGCTTATGTTCGCTATAAGGTGGAGGGTGTATCCTTTACTAAACGGGGTATCGTCTGAGTGGCAGGCCCACCACTCTCTCGTCATTCCACGGGGGCGCTTCCCGCAATGCAAAGGTTTTCTTGCGAGGACTTATGAGAAACGGGCTTGGGACGGGAGGGCGCATTGCAGCAAGGTTGATGCGTAATGGGATTGGTATGGTCCTCCTCCTCCACTAACCCTCCTCCTCCAGCGTCCTCCAACCTCCAACTCCTCACTCCCCCTCGCTCCTCGATGCTCCTCTTCTCCGTCATTATCATCACCAGCACCAGCACCAGCATCAGCAGAATCGTCGTCGTCGCCCCACCTTCCCCCACCTCCTCCCACCTCGTACTCCTACTCCTCCCTCATCTACCATCATCACTTCCTCGTACCTCCTGTTCCTCCTCCTCCTCCTCCTCCTCCTCCTCCTCCTCCTCCTCCTCCTCCTCATCCTCCTCATCCTCCTCTTTCCCGCCCGCCTCCCTCCAGGCGGAGGAGGTCACGCTCAGCGTGTACGACGTGTCCACGGACGGTTGGGCGCTGCTCCTTGATGATGCCGGAGACGGCGAAGACTTCGACGACGACGACGACGACGTCCCCGCTTCGAAGGTTTCGACGCCACGGGGCGTTTTGGGAGGTTCTCGACGCCACAGATGGACGCGGCCCGACGGGAGTCCATCCAAGACCGCCTGGGGCCGAGCGGGGAGATCGTGGGAGGAAGAGGAGGAGGAGAAAGAGAAGGAAGAGGAGAAGGAGGAGGAGGAGGCGGGCACACTGTGAAGAAACCACGGCGATGGAGGGTGGAAAATCAGGAGGAGGAGGAGGAGGTGAGGGAGAAGGAGGACGACGACGAGCAGGAGGAGGAGGAGGAGGAAGGAGGAGGAGGAGGAGGAGGTAGGAGGTAGGAGGAGGACACAGGAAGAAGGAGGGAACTGGAGGAAGAAGGAGGGAACAGGAGGAGGAGGAGGGCACACTGAAGAAACCACGGCGGCCAAGGTCTCGGTTTGCTGTCGGCGACGGAGCGGGGGGAAATCAAGAGGAGGAGGAGGTGAGGGAGAAGGAGGACGACGACGAGCAGGAGGAGGAGGAGGAGGAGGAGAAGGAGGAGGAGGAGGAGGAAGAGAGGGACGGACGAGGAGGAGGAGGTAGGAGGTAAGAAAAGGAAGGGATAAAGGGGAGCAGGAGGAAGAAGGAGGGAACTGGAGGAGGAGGAGGAGGAGGAGGAGGAGGAGGAGGAGGGGGGCACACTGAAAAACCACGGCGGCCAAGGTCTCGGCTTGCTGTTGGCGACGGAGCGGGGAAAATCAGGAGGAGGAGGAGGTGAGGGAGAAGGGACGACGACGAGCAGGAGGAGGAGGAGAGGAGGAGAAGGAGGAGTAGGAGAGAAGGACGGAGGAGGAGGAGGAGGAGGAGGTAGGAGGTAGGAAAAGGAGGGGATAAGGAGGGAGCAGGAGGAAGAAGGAGAGAACTGGAGGAGGAGGAGGAGGAGGAGGAGGAGGAGGAGGAGGAGGAGGAAGGCACACTGAAGAAACCACGGCGGCCAAGGTCTCGGTTCGCTGTTGGCGATGGAGGGTGGAAAATCAGGAGGAGGAGGTGAGGGAGAAGGAGGACGACGACGAGCAGGAGGAGGAGGAGGAGGAGGAAGGGGAGGGAGGATGAGGAGGAGGGAGGATGCAGGAGAAATAGGGAGCAGGAGGAAGACGGAGGGAGCAGGAGGAGGAGGAGGAGGGAGAGCAGGAGGAGGAGGGGAGACCGGCCAGGATGGACCCCGGTAGGGGGACCGATTGTGAGCGCATTTCGGGGCCCGACAGAGGACGGTCGCGTTCGGCTCCTCAACGGGCTCCTGCGGCCGCTCGGCGGCGGGGCCTTCCACGCGGGGGTGGTGGTGCGCAGGGGAAAAAAGAAGGACGAGGATAATAACAGAACCAAAGCCATGGCAATAACAATAGCACATACAATCAGACAGACAGACAGCAACAAAACAAGCAACCAATATATATATATATATATATATATATATATACGTGCATACATACATACCGACCTACATACATACATACATACATACATACACACCCATACATGCATATATACATACATGCATGCATGCATGCACACATGCATATATACCTACCTACGTACATACATACATACATACATACCTACCTACCTACCGACCTACCTACATACATACATACATACATACATACATACATATATACAGACGTGCGTGCGTACATACATGCATGCATGCATACATACATGCATACGTATATACATGTATATATATATGTGTGTATACCTGTACATATACCTATATACATATACATATACATATATGCATGTGTATCTACCCACATACATGCATACATGCATGCATACATACATACATGCATACATACATGCATGCATGCATACATACATACATACATACATGCATGCATACATACATGCCTGCATGCATGCATACATACAACCATACATACATGCCTGCATACATGCCTGCATGCATATATACATAGAAAAAGATCACATCTCGATGGGTTTGTCCATGTTCGTCATGCCGTGGGACCGCTGGAGATCGATCCGGGATGAAGAGCTCGCCAGGATGGGCTTCGGCAGGGTCCAGGGATCGAGTCTGAGCGGACTTCGTGCTCAAGCTCCGAGGATCACAAGATTTTTGCGACAGGCAGACTCCGATGCCGATGCCCGTCCTTCGTCTTCGCCTTGTTAGGCCTCCTGGGTGGGCCCTCGTCGCCATGGTCGGATTCGCATCGGTATCCCGGAGATGCGGGGAGGACGATGCGTGCGCGCCGCGCTGACGCGGCGGCGGCCCCGGCGCGGGTCGAGGTCGAACGCCGGCGGCGTCGCAGAATCGGCCGATAACGAATGATCTGTGCTGCCGGAAAGGGGCGATCGTTCAAGGTCGAACGATACGCGCGGTGTCGGAAACCAACGCCGACGTCATCGTGACGGGAGCCCGCCGTGGTCAGCGGCATGGGTGCACGTGTCCCTGTGCACCCCCAGGTCGGAGGGCACCAGCCATACACCTGCACCGATCCTGTCCGGGCCGCTCGATGCTGGGCCCACGACGAGCCTGGCCAGGATTTGGTCGGGCGGGGCGAGGACGAGGAGAAGTCCGTGCCAGAGCCTTCCGGAACGCACGCTCCGAAAGGGCCCTGGCGCAAGGAACATCCTCCAGAGCTGCTGGACTTCAGAGATCCCCGGCGTGCCCTCACCCGTTGTCGTCCTCGTCCTGGCTTCGTCTCATGAGTGTAACGTCGGCGCCCTGTGCAAGCAGGTGCGCGGCCGGGAGTGGAGCTTCGGCGGGCTCCAGGAGACCAGACCTCCGGGCGCCCCGCGGGCAAAGAGGGTCACGGCGGGCGCGCCACGCTTCTCGCGGGCGGGGGGGGGGGGGGCCCGGGCCATCGAAGAGCGGCCCGCGGCGGGGGCGCCGGGGGCAGCCTTCACTGGGGACGGGGTGCCGAGAGCCTCGGGGCTGCCCGCGCCGCGAGGATCGGCGTCGAGCCCGAGGGGGAGCGAGGAGGAGAGGGCCTTCTCAGAAGGCTCGGAAGAGTCCCCCGGCCTTCCGAGAAGTTCCCAGAGCCTGCCCCGAAGGCGCAGAATGCTTGTCAGAGGGCCGGAGGACTTCTGACAAGCCCCAGCGCCTTTGAGGAGTCCTTCCCCTTCTCACTGCTCCCCGTCGCTCGCCGCCGAGAGAAGAGGCCGCGAGGCCGGGGGTGTGTTGGTCCCGGGCCCCGACGTCGTGATCTGTTCCAAAGCTCGGGGGTGGACAGAACCCCCAACAGTGACACGTCGATTAGTGAATTGTCCGTTTTCGGTTCTCGAGAGGGCGCCGTGGCCGTTATTTTCCAGGCTCGCGCCCGCCAGATTTGGGCCTCAGGTCGTTTTCATTAAACCACGTTTTGCTAAAGGGGGGTTTGTCCATCCCCGAGAAGCGTGGGCCCGAGGTGCGGAGGGTGGAGCGGTCGGGAACTGTGGGTGGGCGTGTCGCGCCGCGGGTCCTGCAGGAGGGAAAGAGACACACAGACACAATTCATCGTCGATTCCCAGGAAGATATGGGAAAACATGGTGGAGGGGGGGACGCAAGAAAATATGGGGAATCCTTTTATTTGTGTCTATTTATTTGTGTGTCCCAGGGCCCCTTCAGTCCTGGCCCACCGCGCCGCCCCAGTTCTCGTCGAGGTGTGAGGCAGTCCAGATAGATCTGCACGTTGCTCATGTCTAATGATTCGAGAGCTCGTTGATTTCTTGGGGGGCCAAGGTCCTTTCATTTCTAATTATTCCATCCTGGGCCTCTTCCTGGCCACTGGGGGGCCAGGAACAATTAGAAACGAGCACCATTTGACATGAGCACGATTAGACATGAACGACGTGTACAGTCAACCATGATAGCAAGGATTGGGCAACTTTCCAAGGCTACCCTTGCATCCTTGCCCCGTCGGTGTTCGGCATCCTTCGGCGTTCTGGCTGCGCTCCGCACGGAGAGCGTCAACACGGCGTCCCAAGGCCCTGGCATCCCTACCGCGCATCCTTACTGACTCCTGGTCGGGTGCATCAGCCCTCTCCTCCTCCTCCTCCTCCTCCTCCTCCTCCTCCTCCTCCTTCCTCCTCCTCCCTCCTCCTCGGGGCCAGGTGTATCATCATCCGCAGCTGCCTTTGCTACGGCCTCGGGGCCCAGCACGGGCCACCCTTGCGGGCAGCAGAGCAGTGCCCGCCACACGATCCCCTCCCGCGACGCTCCAGGGGGGGGCTCCTGGGGAGGATCGGCGGCGCGCCCAGGCGGCAGGCGACCCTGACCTACTATTGCTACTACTATTTACTACTACTACTACTACTACTACTACTACTACTACTACTACTACTACTACTACTACTTCTACTACTACTTCTACTACTACTACTACTACTACTACTAACTACTACTACTACTACTACTACTACTACTACTACTACTACTACTACTACTACTACTACTACTACTACTACTACTAACTACTACTACTACTACTACTACTACTACTACTAACTACTACTACACTACTACTACTACTACTACTACTACTGCTACTACTACGACTACTACTACTACTACTACTACTACTACTACTACTACTACTACTACTACTACTACTACTACTACTACTACTACTACTACTACTACTCAGGAGGGCTCAAACATAGCACCAGGGCGTCGACGTCCTAATTCCTGTCGAGGTTTGCGACGGTCCAGATAGATCTATGGGTACGCAGTGCTATTCGTTGGCACTCGGGAAGGTCAGGGGAGGAGGGGGGGGGGTCAGCCCTTCTCTGAAGGCGGCAGGGCTCGTGAGAGAAGGCCCCGAAAGCTTCTCCAGAAGGCCAGAGGGCCCGCTCCTGCGCCTTCTCGGGAAGGCCCGCCCCCTCTGCCTGCCTCCCCCCGGGGCGCGCCGCCGCGAGGAGGACGGCACTGGGGTCTTCGACTGCAAGCCCCGGGCCAACCCGTACCACCAGTTCCGCGAGGCAGTCGCGCTGGGATCGTCGCGCCTCTCGCGGGCCGAGATCGCGGAGCTCATCGCCCTCCTCAAGGCCCAGTGGCCCGGCAGCAGCTACGACCTGACCGCCAGAAATCCTGGCGGCGCGCCCGCACGCTGGGGGGGTACCGGCGGCCTTCTGAGACGGTGGGGGGGGCTCCTCCGGAGCCGCCCTTCTGCCTTCCTCCTGGGGGGCCTCCTCGCATGTCCCCCTCCTCCTCCTCCTCCTCCTCCTCCTCCTCCTCCTTCTCCTCCTCCTCCTCCCCCTCCCACTCCTCCTCCTCCTCCTCCTCCTCCTCCTCCTCCTCCTCCTCCTCCTCCTCCTCCTCCTCCTCCTCCTCCTCCCACCCCCGAGCCCTTCTGTAGAGTCCCCCCTGCAGCCTCAGAAGGCCGCCCGCCCCAGAAGTGCTGGCGCGCCGCCAGACATTGCTGCCACTTCTGCGCGTCGCTGGCCAAGCTGCTGGGCGTGAGCCCGCCGCCAGCGTGGGTCGCCAGGCTGGCGAGCAACAGCGCGCCCGCCCTGCGGGGGCTGCAGGCGGCAGGCGAGGCGGCCCAGCTGCTGCAGGACTCGTGGAACTCCGTGGTGGTGACCCTCCCGGAGGTTGCCAGGGGTGACCCGTCGGGGCCCACGGAGCGGGGGTCAGCGCTGCCGGGCGTCAGCCAATCCTCTCTGGCGGACGCAGGTCTGGGAGCCACGTGGGGCCGGTGCCCCCTTGCGTCCTCCGCTGACCCAGATTCGTGCTGACCCCGAGTAGCGCGCGCCCGAGTCTTGCCCAAGGTTTGATGGCCCCCGAACGGTGCGGTGACCACACCGTGTGGTGAGTCAGTGGGAATTCAGGGTGGCCAGCATGGTTTTGAGATTGAGTTCGCCATCCGAGGGCGTTTCGGGCGACCAGGGCATCCGGGGTCCCAAAAGGGTGCGGTGTAGGACCGTGCGGTGAGGTATCTGGGGGGTTCGAGGTCACCTCACGGTCTGTGACCGCACCGTTTCGGTACCCTTGAAAGCTGCCCACAGCTCTCCGCGTCGTTGTGGAGAGCTCCCATGATGCACTCTGGGTGTCTCGCGAGGGGTGTTCTGCGGAGGACGTCCCGTACGTGTTTTTGCAGAGAGCTGGGGGCCACCCTGGGACTTCTCCAGCGCTGCCCGCTGCCGAGTGGCCATACGGCCACGCTCGCCTCCTCCCGGCGCTCGCTCCAGAGGGGAGCGACCGCCGCTCTCCGAGGCGGCGCCCGCGTGAGCGAGAGCGCCAGGCGCCTCTGCCGCCTCGTGGGCCAGGGGCCACCTCTGACACCCCCCCGGCCCCATCGAGTGCGTCCGCGCGGCAGGGGTCGACCTGGCGGCCGTGCCGCTCCGGGAGCGCTGCGTCCTGCTGCGCATCCCCGACGGCGGGCTGCAGGCCGCTGCCCAACGACGACGCCCGCTCGTTCCGCGCGCCCGGCCCCGCTCGCGGCCCCACTCCTCGCGGCCCTCCCGACGCCACCATCGGGCCAGCCCAGCGCCCCCGTCCCTCAGCCCAGGCCCTTGGCGCCTTGGAGGGTCGGCGCCGGCCAGTGCTCACTCGTCTGGGCCTGCCTGGGGCGACGGGGAGCGGCCCACGGGGCGAGCCCCGCACGAAAGGTGGGGGGAGGGCGAGGGCTCCGAAAGAGCGTCTCCTGTGGGCGCCCGAGGGGGCGGGCGGGGTCCCAGCCGGTAGCCCGCCCACCCACCCCGCACTCTTCGGCCTCCGTCCGCACCCGTGAAGGCGCCCTCCCGAATTGCGCGTCAGCGATCGACGACGACGGCGAACACGACCACGACCACGACCACGATCACGACCACGACCACGACAACGACAACGACGACGACGACGACGACGACGAAGACGAAGACGAAGACGAAGACGACGACACTGGTGACGTTTATGTTGATGACGCTGACGACGACGACGACGACGACGACGACGACGACAAGCACGACGACGACGACGACGACGACGACGCTGACGGCGCTGACGACGACGCCTCTGATGATGACGACGACGCTGACGACAACAATGACGACCACGCTAACACTGACCACGACGACGACGACGACCAAAACGACGACGACGACGACCAAAACGACGACGACAACGACAACAATGTATCAACGACGCTGACGCTGATGACGGCGACGACGACGACGACGACGACGACGACGCGACGCACCGTGTCCTATCAACGAGCGAGGTTTACATCTAATGTTCCGCCCGCCCATGGCTGCGGGTGTACATTTGGGGGGAAGCCTAAGGTTTCAAGCGGGGCTGGGAGTATGTTTTTGCATTTCATGCGGTCATTCAATGTGCAGCTCAGCAGCTAGCACTTCTAGCCCAGGAGTGTACCAGATAGCTATCCGGAATCGCCGCAATCATATCTGACACGATTGGTGGCTCGAAGTTCGCAGCAAAACAAACAAAAAACTGCCAAGAAAATAAATCTGGAGGTTTGTTGTTACCCCCCTGTTCGATCCCCGAAGTTCGACCCCTGAGATTCGATCCAGGAAGCTTGATCCCCAGAGTTCGACACCCGAGGGTTTACCCCCGAAGCTCGACCAGCGAAATGCGGCCCCGAAGTGCGGAACGTCGGGGACGCCGACACCATCGACGAGCCCAACGACGACGAACCCGACGAACCAGACGACCCAGACGACGACGACGACGACGACGACGACGACGACGACGACAACGCCGACGCCGACGCCGACGCCGACGCCGACGGACGACGCCGACGACGACGCCGACGCCAACGACTCCGACGCCGACGTCGACATCGACGCCGACGCCGACGACGACGCCGACGCCGACGACGACGACGACGACAACGAAAGTCCCGACGACCCCGACAACCCCGACGACCCCGACGACGA